>CM077622.1:586235-1186235 GCA_039566895.2 Turritopsis rubra
TTCCATTTACTTTCTTTCATCCGTGATCTAAAATGAAAAGATCTATATATGTCACACACTCAATCCATTTTGAAAATACAAAATGTATGCTTATTTATCTCCGATGGAAGACCAATTCAGCTTTTTTGGGAAACAAATTATGTCTAATTAGCCGTGACCAATCTGATTTTGTTTGTCTTCGCTACACCATTTTGAAAATGTTGCCTTGTGTCAGTTGGTATTATGAGGTTATGGTAATCGGGGAATGTGGAAAGTGTCCAGTATGAATCGGAAATTTATCTGTTGAGGATTGTTCTGCACTTTGTTTGTGGTTGTTCTGTGAAATGATAGTCACAAGAGAGAGACTATGCTAAAGAGTGTATACATCTACCGGTTTCTAACCAGCTAAACTTCTTGGTTAAAACCCTTCTTAAAATCGTCTGAAAGAACGAGTCCCCACGATTACCCAGACAAATTTAACAAGGTTTACACTACTAACTTCTTAACTGGATAGAACTCAGTAGATGAACTGTATGTATAAAATGAATTGGAAAAATCGATGAAGTTGAGTCTAGATTACCATGGTTACCATGGTTTTTCGTTTTCATTTGGAAATGATTTACTAAAAACAAAATTTAAAGCGATTGTTTTGATATTCTAGCAAAGAAAAACTTCTCTAAAACGCCGATAAGTGATCTGAAAAAAATAGACATTTCTACCAGACAGGTAATAGACAGGTTCTATTCATTTCTTTCGATCATGAGGGATTATCACCAAATCTTAATATATTAAAGAAGGCAGTGCAATATCTATATGCAAGTGGATTAACCGATTACTGGAAAATTGTTACTGATGGGAACTTTCTTCTTTCAAAGATTCACTTCACAGTCTCGGGACCACTTTTGTTTAATGATTTATTCTGGTGTATTGAAACAACCGATATTTACATAATTTGGCAGATGACACAAGATTGTTTGCATGTGATCAAAATTTAAATACCGTTATTCATAATTTAGAAAACGATTCCTTTTATAGTTGTGAAGTGGTTCGAAGTGAATTTCACGAAAATAAACACTGAGAAATGGAAACTTATCAGACTGGTAACAGAAATAAAACAGAATTATGTAAAGCAAATATTGGTAGTTTGGAAATTGCAGGGAAAAGATAGAGCAAAATTACTCGGAGTAACTATTGATAATGAATTGAGTTTTTCTACACATGTGAGTAACTTATGTGTCATAGCGAACAGAAAACTTAAAGAGATCCTACCATCTAAAATGAAAATTTTTTATTTGTTCATAAACCAGGAAAAAACAAGATTGTCATCTGACTTTTTTGATAGAAATGAATCACTGCTATGAAACACTTCAAAAACGTTCGCAAAATACAGCCGCCATTACAGACTTTCGCTTCGCTCCTTCGATCCAAAATTCAGTTATAGCGTCCAGTCCCCACGCGCCGTGTGAGATATGAGTAGACTAACGAATATAGAAAGACTGTACTCACCCAGTGGAGATCCACTTGTTCTGACCTTTTTAAGACACATTTATCTATACCATGATCATCCACAAGTATAAGAGAGGTAAAATAACAAAAAAGTGTAATGAAATTCAAATCCATTTCCACAAACAAAACATAATATTTTATTCAAATTTCCCAAGAATCGACTTTTCGGTCATTTCCCAGAAGAAAAATCCAAACAAACATTCGTCTTTACAACCCAAATTGAAAGATTCGTCCCAAATTAGGAAAAAGCGAATTCTCGGAAAGACAGTACACTATTACAAAATAATGTCGGTTGATTATCGACCCTACCGTTTATTTTATACCTTATAAGAGATGGGGATGTTTTATTTATGGTCTGAGGAAGTGTTTTACAGAATATTGTTTTAGATGGTAGGATCCTTTTAATGCTATTATTAAGATACTATTATTTATTATTATTATTATTATTATTATTATTATTATTATTATTATTATTATTATTATTATTATTATTATTATTATTATTATTATTATTATTATTATTATTATTATTATTATTATTATTATTATTATTATTATGAAGTATATTCAGCATATCCATATCACGTGACTTCATCTGACATATTGTTAAGAACAGTAAGAACAGTAAAATAAATATATTAAATATAATTATAATAAATAATTAATAGCATTGGTAATTAGTTAAAGCCAGCTTTCTCTCCTATGACAAATTAAGAACTGCAATTAAAACATTTTTTGAGTCACAGTTCAATTACTGTAACTTAACATGGATGTAACACAGTAGGCAAGTAAACCATAAAATAAATAGAGCTGGGATTACATATGCTGTGTAGAATGGATGGATCCACATTTGAACAACGAGAGAGAGAGAGAGAGTTTTGTTTATCCAAGGATAAAAACTGTTCGGTATGGAGAAAAGTCTTTAGCAAACTTTGGTTGTCATTGATAGGATATTTTACTTGAAAGTTGCAAACAGTTTCAGTTAATTAATCAATTTAAGAAATATGTTAGAATATCCGAGAATATCCGTTATGCAAGCAATATGTCGAAGGAGTTGGTTTCATTAATTGGTCAGCGCGGAAAGCAGCTGATCTTTCATTAGCGTTTGTCTGTCCGTCCGTCCGTAATTCCAGAGTTTTTTTGTCCACATTTCTAGCCCGGATTCCTCTATTCGCTAGATTAGAGGCTTTGCCTCAACCGTGGTTTGTTAATAATTAGTGCCTGAAAGATGGTATAAAGATACTTAATTATTGTCAATGTATGTATGTATGTATTCATTGCGCAAAAAAGGCGTCATAAAGACATTTGCAATTGACGTCATAATGGAATCTGCCTCATGTTGGTTCTTTTAAAAACTGTGGTCAAAAATTCTATATTTATGCGACGTTCCCAATTAAAGAAAATTACTGAATGACGAAACTTCACTTTAATTACCACTCCCTAAAATTCACCAATTTTCCAGTAGTTAACTAGCAAATTATTTTCCTTATCCAGGGGGTATGATAATTATTGATGCAATATGTTAATTAAATCCCCTCTTTATGTAAAGAAGAATATGTAGGTTATGATTTGATCAATCAGTTCCTGTTATTACTGAAGGGAACTACCAGAAGGCTTTTATCAAGACGTTTAGATAGTGTTGGATGTGATGGAATGAAAGTAAAACTTTACAAGGTAAAAAAATAGACTTTCTATGTGGGTTGAACTTCTTAAAACAGGTTTGATTGGGAATAGATATTTTTAACTGTTTCGGCGAAATGATTTAGTATTATGTTTTTTGCCATGCGGACGAATAGAAGATTTTAAATGGAACCAAACTGTCCAATAGACCCAAAAGTCTACCATAGCTTAGATGTAGAAAAACATGCAACGTGTATAAATGGGTTTAACTGGACAGATCACGAGGCTAGTGACTTCTCGCAAATATGGTTTATTCGAGTTTTGTTGTTGTTTATTCGAGTTTTGATCGAGTTTTGTCTAAATTCTTTTGTATCCACACCTTTCAAACTAATTGATTATTCATGGACAAATTTCATACTACGCTAGACACCAGACCTCTTTTTCTAAAGCTTTTTCATTCTCCTATTTCGTTCAATTCATCATCTTAAGACTCCCAAAAAATAACTATAATATAAAGTAATAACACTTTATAAATTTATTACAAGATTACCTTTTTGACTCCTCCTTTAACGCTATTAACTTATCTCTAGTAAGTCCATTTGAAATTCAACCTCTTTTCTCAGGTTGAAAACTTTATTTGAATTCTGGTGCCAATCAAAAACCGTTAACGCGCATGAGCACGCTTGAAAATCGTGATCATTATGAAGCATTAGCCAATCATTATCAACGAACGTTTTACAACCCTTCTTTTCACGCCTCCTCGTTCATCCAAATATCATTTGTTTGTGGAAGTAATTATGGCTAAATGTGTTTTTAATTTATGATTTGCAAAAGAGGAAAAGAAGTAACCGTTTAGCAATCTCGAAATGACATAAACAAAACATTCGTTCATTGAGTAAATACTGGAGGCGGTTTGGTTAATTACTTCGTCAAACGCTTTCCTTTCGTAACAAAATGTCAGTTTTGGTGATGCTTCGTCATGATTATAGGGTAAATAAATAAAAAAAACGTCTTGAAACCTAATAACATTTATGTGGCAGTGCCGTGTTATGCGAGGATAATTGAATAATTGAATATTTGCGGTATATATTTTATAAATGATGGTCAAACAAAAAGAATGTTCTTTGTATAATCTTGTAAGAATACTTTGAAAAATGTTTAATCTGGTATTGGACGATCGTTGTTTCATATGGTCCGTTACTTGAAAATGGAGGAAAATGTGACATGGGATGTGATCAAACTTGGTTTGCAACTGTCGAACTTCTTGATGAAAGGTCTAGCAATATGTTACGGTGGATGATGTTCAAGTTGTCGAACTAAACACTTTATCTCCTCAACCAGAGCTCCTACTTCGGACTAGGTTCTGTACGCATTGTTTGAATAAGCCTTCCATCAGTAGGCAGACGTCGTCCTTTGAACGTTGTTCGGCCGTTATATCGACGTCTCGTACCGTCGATTACCTACAGAACCCAACCTTATCAAGCACATGTGCTTTTTCTGTTCTGTGGGCTCATTCCTTCCTTACAAAGAAGAGGTCCGAAAAAAGTTTGACCCTTTTTAAATAATACTGTCATTGGAAGTTGGATCGCCACTCTACCACTACTACTACTAGTACAAAAATTATCAAATACGATAATTGATTAAATGATGCTGTTGAGAAGAAAAAAAAAAGGATTTTAATTCAAAAACGCATTTTATCCGTTAATTAAATTCTAATTGTTGTTTGTTCCTTTCTGTTTTAGAACTTAATAAAAACAACAACAACACGACATTCATTAATGAGTACATCCAGTGAACTTCTTACAGTTGAAGAGTGGATACAATTAGGCTTTCATGACGACTTCATTATGAACACAGACTATGAAATGCCAAACAACTTTACTTTGGAAAGTCAAGATCACGTGGTAGATAACGCTGAGAGTTTTATGGAAATTGAAAATGACCACGTTGAAAATGATAAAAGAATGACAGATTCTCTAAAACATAACGCACGTAACGATCATTATCTCCCTAATGACGAACCTAGTATAACTAGTTATCTCCCTCGTGGCGAAACTAGTGTAAGCATACGAAGAGCAGAGGATTGTCTCGATAGTTCATTTACGATGACTAATCAAGTCCTTGTGAAGTCATGTCAGATAAAAATTGAAGAAGACATCAGGAGTTCAGCAAGGAACGATAGCGGTGATGTTAAAACGAGTTATGGCGAAATTTTTATTGTGTCCGAGTATTTGAAACAAACTAAAAATAGCCAAGCCGATTTGGAAATTGATTCACATGACAATTTTGTGATGGGTAATGAGCAAGTTGGAAGCCTTCAAAAGAAAGAGAGCGTATTACCCCCGTCTTACAGTAGTTTAATCGAGCACATTTTAAATGATTCACCACCGGACTACGAAGCTGTGACGGGGATTCATGTGAAAGTTGAAGAGGTAAAATTATCTTTATTAAATAGCATTCGTAATCTAATTGTTCTCGCCTAACCATCTGATAAAATGTTTTATTTACTCCCCACTGATACAAATCTGTTATTTTTTGAGAAGTTCACGGTCAAACCTTTACAGACAAACAGGTAACGCCAACGCTTTTAACGCCAAGTCCTTAAAATTAACACCATTAAGGGCAGGCGTAAAACGGGCCAATAATAAGGCAATATAGAACTTGAGATTTGAAATGTAACTTCTTAAGTTTCATTTTATAGATTCTCAAGGAAGAAGAGAAGACCTTACACGTAACAAATCGTAACATACGTAACGAAAATTTACGATCTTGTGATGAATTTCCTCTGTCGAAGAAAATGATCATGGTGATCGTATTATCTATACTTCTTGCCACGGCTGGAATATTGGTAGTCACGAAATTCTCTTAAAGATAAGATGGAAGTGGGTTGACGTCATTGTGTAAAAAAAGGAACAGAAGAAAGACACGATGTTTACTTGCTTAGACAGATGGATGGACGGAGAGAGTAAATATGGATGTGGTTGCTGATAACGACTTTGAAAGAGAACCACAATGATAAAGCTTATTGATTCTCAATGATTCTTTCCCAAAATGATAAAAAAATTAAGAGAGATTGTTGAAAACACCATGCCGTACGCATGTGCCTCATCCATTCGAAAGTTCGACCGTTTACCAAATAATGAAACAAGGACTTTGTGGAAGTTTAGAACATTCCCATAATGCACATGTGATGCTGGGCAGTCTTGTAGCTTCCGGATGATGACGCGTTCTTCTAAAGCAATTTCTACCATGGGTTTCATCAATGTTATACCCATTGTTTACATTGTTTTGTGAAAAATGTAAATAAAACTTATAATATAGACAAATATGTTTCATGATAATTTATGACAACATTGTATAATATATATGTATATAATGTAAATAAATAAATAAATTCATTAAAATATTGTAATGCTCAACTGATGTTAAATATTCCAAACGTATATGATACTGCTCTAGTATTCATGTTAAGTTTGAAGGGAAAAAAATACCTCTATTCAGATCCTAGAAAAAAGTTCAAACAAATTGTCAGAAATAAAGATGTGAACAGGATGACAGACTGAAATTAACTTTCGAACAAAAATGCAACGTCTTCAGATTGTCGTACATATTAAATTACCCGATGATTCATCGAACATTTCAATCAAACGACGTCTGACGAGGGTGTGCGAACACGGCATATGTTGAATTCACGGCGCAAGTTCAAAACTTCCCCAAATTTACAGGATTGCATTTTACGAAGACTTATTTTGGTGACGAGTACACATTACAAGGCCTTAATCAGGCTCAAAATGTCTAAAATTTTCGAAATCTGCCAAACCCCCCCCCCCAAAAAAAAACAACCCAAAAAACCAAAAAACCCCACGAAAACACCCTCTTGTAGAAATTTTCCGTAAATCAGTTTGATAATTGCTAGTTTAGAAAAGCATCAGAGTTCAGCCGAGTCAACTTTATCCATTTCTTGTACTGTTAATGTCTTACCATCACAGGTACATGCATTTCTTTGTGATTCCTTATATGAAGCGCAGCCTAGACCGACAGTACCAGAGTACATAATTTCTTTCATATCGTTGCAATCCTTCTTCTTCTTCTTAGAGTATCCTTGACACGCCTTCTCTAAGCATTTCTTGAACAGTTCGTCACATTTATTTCGTTCGTTATTACAGGTGTCATAACAATGATCATGCTCATGGCAACAGTTTTCGAATCCTTTGAAATCTGAGGTATCCACCTAGAAACCAATCAAAAAGAAAGTTTTTATGAATTTTATGCAACATTGAGGTAGTAAGGACTGACTGAAAAAAGTGTCAGTATTTGCTCTTACACTGCAACTCAAATTACTGAAGAAGATTTCCCTTTGCAAATCTAGAATGGCTTTGAAATAAAGATTCACGAAAAAGAAGAGCTTTTCAGACAATGGTTGTGCTAAAAAATATTAGAACATTTTTACGCAACATTTACCTTGATACCCATAGAGCCACACCCATTGCTTGATGGGTTATGATTATTATTTTTCTCGGGCTTTGCACCTAAAAGATTATAACCTCAGCATTATAATATTAGAAAAACATAATAATAATGCCATCAAAACGAAATCAACAGGTGCAGTGGTGGTCGTTTGAAATAACTAATCTATGTTGGTTTCTCTTGCATAATCCAGTACAGGATACTGGTCATTAAGCGTATAAAAGCGTATAAAAGAAAAACGTGCAAATAACCTAACCAACACTTATGTTTTAAAAGAAAATTCATGACGGTACTCCTCCACTCTCTTTGATTAACCCTAGATCCGCCTCTGGGTTTTGATCATCAGAGTTTTTAAAAGTGTATTTAGGTGCTGCTTGAAGACCTTTTACTGCAGATGACTTTTCAAAAGTGATGTATTGTTTACAAATGTCCGTGTTCTTTGCTCAATAATTGCTGGATGTTTCAATATTAATGGTGAAATCATTTTCAGTATTCACACTCATCTTGGTTGGTAGCCCTTTAAAAACGCAGGCAAAAAAGGCAGAGTAATGTGCTTGTAATTAACTGGTTAAAAAGCAAAAGTTTGACAACCTGAAACACAAATGAAATTAAAACCAAGGCCTCACTCACAAAAACTAAAATATCCTTGTTTCCGATACAATTTCATGCAAAATCCCATAGTTGAAGATCAGATAATAGGAATAAAGACCAAATCATAAAATAAATTCTTAAAACACAGATTCATACCACTTGGACATTTCAATGTGCAACTATCTCCACCAGACAAGATGGAAAATACTTTTGCCAAGTCTCCAAGACCTCCAAAATCATTACCACCAATTTCCATACACATTATTAGCATCGAAAGTAATGCAATTGAAAGTCTATTCATGATTTATCCAGATACAGTGTATCGACTTCGCAAAAGATGAAAACATTAAACAAAAATTGTGACAAATATTCATCAACAAAATTTATTTGCATACAATTTCAATTTCAGACCATTAAAATTCCATGCTGTAAACTTTGTTAAAATGTGTTTAGGATATTGAGGCAAGAGTTAGTTTATACCTTGGGCAAAGTCATAAGAGATACATAAAGTCATACTATGCTTCAACAAAGAAGAAGAGGAAGTTCTTAGTAGTAGCTAAAAATATATATAGCTAGATAGAAGAAGGAAAAGATCAGTAAAGTAATAATAAAAGTAAAAGTAAAGCATTTCTTTGAAAAACATAAATTGATGCATGAAACAATGGATCAAAAAGAAAAACTCTCATATCTCAGGAAAAAATCCAAGATATAAAAAAGTATTACCCTTTCATTTTCACTCTCACAACACTACAAGCAGTATGGATGGCCGACGGAGTAAAATTAAAAACTTTAGGGAAATGACATTACTCACAACGGTACATAGTACGAAGATGTATTTAGTTTTACAAAACGTGTCGTTAGTGCCAGCCTTCTTGTTTCTCAGAATTTCTGGTTCCTGATCGATTGAGTATGTTTTGAAAGGAAACATTACGTCACATAATTGCACCATCAAGAAGCAGAAACTAATAAAGTTGCATCAGCTCGAAGGTCATATGAATTTATAAAACTGAAGGATTCTAGCTAGTTGGAAGTCAGTTCAAAAGTTCAGTTCCATTGAATGGTCATGTAGATCATTTGTGTTTTGGTAAGTAAATTTATTTTTTAAATACCAGCAGCGAGAGAGAAGAGACGTAGAAAATTTATTGGGGAAGAAAAAACATACGTACGTGTCTTCTACGTGTGTACAAAGTGTCTACATCATGGCCGGTAGTTTTTTGGCCGCCAGTGTACCATTCAAACATCATTGTCGTTCTTTAGAGTAAGAATAAAAAGGTAAACAAGTCAACTGCCGGCAATTTAAGGCTAAGAAAACAAAAGAACCTGGCGGTCGTCATGCGCAGACACAGAGGGAAAAAAAACATAAACACATTTCATTTTTCTCTTGGTTTTCTGGCAGCTTCTTTTATTTTCTTTGCCTAAACTGCCCCGAAATTGACATTTTTCTTTTAAAGAAAGTCAAGAAGATTTATATTATACGATGAATGAATGAATGGATGAATGAAAAACTACAGGAGGCACTCCTTTTTTTATTCCCCACCAGCAGCGAGAGCGCAGGGTTTCTATGACTTTTTTTGACCATGTTAATTTTTGTCTCTACTAGAATGTAATATTAATGAATAATGAATGTATATCAATGATGGTGACGAAGTAGAATAATTAAAAATACGTCAATTCAATATAAATGAAAATGGATCAGTGATACCGAGACAATAATGCTTGTTTCCGTTGGAGAGAGATTATCTCCTTTTTCAAATATAAATATTGAAATGAACAGTGGTGGATAGATATATATCATTTTATGAATCCAGTTTTATCAATCAACGTTCCTCCCCTCAGACAGTGAGAAATTGAATAATTGTCATCAGCTTGCACAAATATGGTGAAGAAGTCCATAGATGTCGATACCTTGAATTCCTTTATACTGAATGAGGTGATAAAAAAGCCTACCAACAACACCAGTCAATTCCGACACAAGAAACAGAAAGAACATGTTTTTGCACTAGTAAACAACATTGGTGCCATTTCAAACAACCAAGCAACTCTAATAACAAATTGCGAGACCTACACCAAATTCAAGGTTCAAGTATTGCCTCAGGAGGGACCTTACAATGGAGGAAAATTCACGTTCTCGTTTAAATTGCCTGCAAAATATCCAAGTGTTGCACCTGAAATCAAATGTCTAACCGAAATTTATCATCCAAACATAGACGATGACGGGGAGGTCTGTTTAAGCTTGCTTGATGAATGGTGCCAAGAATTTAACGATTTACTAGACTGTGTACAAGGGTTACTTTATCTTTTGTATCAGCCCAATCTAGATGATCCTTTAAACCCAAATTTCGCACCCAATGAATATACGATGAACGAGTTTCAAGAGAATGTGAAGAAATGGATGAATAGAGATTCGACGACTGGCTGAAACTATTTTGTTAACACTTTTTATTTGTATTAATTAATCTTTAAATTGCAATTAATTTAGCGTATATTGTGTTTGAAAATATGAGAGAGAAGACCTTATTGGCCAGTTAGATAAGCATATGATTGTTTCAGCTTAATTCCAGACTGACTATATTTTCATAGATGTTATAGTTGCCTTGTGTGTTCAGTATAATAGTCCGGCTATTCGCAAAAATTTGTGCCACAAAATATCTCAGAAAAGCTAAATTGCAAAACAAGGCCCTCCAAAAATGTCCAAAAACCTTGAAAAATTATTCAAAAAGTTGATCAGCTTTTATGAAGGGATCAAGAAGAAAAAACATAAACTAGTGAAAATCCATTTTTCAATCCATTTTTAACAATCCATTTTTAACAATCCATTTTTAACAATCCATTTTTCAATCTAGAAATAAATTTAATTAATCATATAATTAAATAAGTCACCATGGTGACTTAAGTGCACGCCTTCTAATCTTGCATTGCGGAAATAAATTCCACGGAATTCGCTATTTTCAGGACCTTGATTCGCGCAAATATCTTCCCTTTATCACTGCTCAGGCTTTGCACTGAACACCTGTACACGGACACTCTGTCATAGTACTTTGGAGCAACGTTTAGATTGTTATAAAACAAAATCTGGGACTTATATTTTCCATTTCTCAATTTTCGCAGATAGAAAGAGAAAGGTTTTCGTTTTCAGGTTTCTGCTAACTGGTGGCAGTAAATTCAAAAAATTAACCTTACGATAGGAGCGGAGCGAAGCCAAGGAGGCTCTTATAGTGGTTGTTGTGCGTGTGAGGAGTATAGAGTATTTAGTCCAAGCGCAAAATGGAGTAAAAATCTTGAAGAATTAATTTTGCTAGTTTCAAAATTATTCAGTATTTCAATCGCGGTCAATTTCGATGACAGGAACGAGGTCAATTAAGAGAAATCGCCAGTCAGCATTTGTTGTGTTGGAAGACCGAACAGAGAGGATGTCCAAAAGTTCGACAAGAAGGTATTAAAACTTGTAATCTTGTTAGGGAAAGGTCTTTTGATAGATTTATAATGAATTGTCCCCCGTGTTTAGTCTGAAATCTGCCATTGGATTAATTTTAAAGGCACCGAGTTTGGCTGATGTTGTTTATGTCATAGGCGTATCAGGGTCAGTCAAAAATGGTGGAGGAGTCCAACGTTACGATATTTCTTTTCAGTCTTTGGCCTCGATTAGGTTACTTGGACGTTTTCCTTTTCTATTTTAAATGACTAAACTCTCCTCTACAAATTTTAACTGAGCTCTAGCTACGCCTCTGTTGTTCAAGATCTCTAGCTACGCCTCTGTTGTTCAAGATCTCCTGGTTATTCTAAAATATCTTCTGATGTGTTCTACAACTTGATATGTTCTTATTTGCTCACAGGTAGTAGGATATGATGTGTATGTCTTTGTTTTCAATTCCTTGTTCCTTGACAATTTTTTTTTATAACTAGAAAGTGATTCTTATAATCCAATTTCTAGATATTATAAAAACGGCTGGGAAGTGCAATAAATCTTTTTCTGATAATTTTAACTGATACAGTCCTAATATAATTATCAGTTATTATCACTTTAAAGTTAAGTGGATAAAGACGTATTACTTATTTGATAAGAACCAGCATTGATTAAAATCTCAAGTTGAATATTAAAAAAAAGAGAGTCTTCTTTTTATTACCTGTTTCATATGACCAAATTTGATCACTCATTTTCAAGGATTAAATTTTTAACGTGTTATATTAATCAATTTTTAAAATTGTGTTTTGTCTAACACACAAACCACATAAATACGATTATTTATTCCTTTATAAGTTTAAAAATCATATTAGTAACGGGGAATTTTTAGTCCTTGACCTTCTATCCGTAGTGGTTAGCTATTCTGCCTGCCGACTTGCGACTAGGAAGTTGACTTACCGCCAGATATACGCATAGCAAATAATTCCAAAGGCCAGCGTGTGCAGTCCAAATGTGCTGATACGCTGCTTTTAAAGCACATCATCGGAGTGAAGTATTGAAATGCGATATGACTGAGACTCGAACACCAGCGGACGCACTCGATGGTACTATCCATTTTTGGAGTGCAGGTATTAGACGGGACGGGACGGGACGTAAAAGTTGTATCTAGTTCTCGTGTCGTCAACAACAACAACATCCCATACATTTTTTTATCACCTTTTCGAACTTTTCCTAGTTTTGTAATAACGTATGGGATCGTAACGCACACATAGAAAAGAATCAGAAAATTTGATAAATTGGAACAGAAAGTGATTTGAACACGTGATGTAAACAATACTTTGTACTCATGCTCGTAAACGGGAGAGCGAGAGAATGTTGAGAACTGGGAGAGCGAGAAAATGTTGAGAACTGGAAGTCAAGCGAAGCGAATGGATGATTTTCTTCTTTCATATTAACCATTAAACCAAGGAGGAATGAAAAAGAGATTTTTAATTTTTTAATATGTATTTCAAAAAAAAACAAAAAAAAAACAAGGGGTTTATTTAAGAAATAAATTCTCGGGGGAGATATCGTTTTTTACAAAACAAAACATTATTCGTTTGACGAAGGCGTTCGTCACGGGCGTTTTGTGTATATGAAGAATTATGCCTCAAGCAGGGGCGTTTTCTCCTGTTTCTTCATCTGTATCTTTGTGTTCGTCTGTCTGAGAATGGACGTTGTACATGTATGGGCATCATGCATTTATCATACTGTTCTTGTTCACCTAGCGTCGTCATCGGGAGGTGAGGTTTGCTGGGCCTTTGTCTATGGGGCGGAGATTGCGGAGATTGCGAGGATCTCACTGCCAGCTCGTGAATTTTGTATTCATGAAATTGTCCAGGAAATGGCGCTTGAACACGAGGCGTATAAAGCTGACGTGAATGTGCAAAATTATTTCTTTGAATCTCAGAAAAGCCGCCGTGTTCATACCTCTCGGGAGGATACATAACACTCGGCGAATGAGGAATGTAGGTGAAACGTGGGGAAGTTCGTTCTCTTACGTCATAAGGTGGTTCATGAGCTCTGCTATTACTCGGCATACGGCTCGTCGTCGGCGCATAGACGTGTAATTCAGCTGGTCTTCGCATGACATCCGATGCTGAAATATTATTCAACAATTTGTTATTATTCTCCGATAACTCCCTTACTGCAGGAGGGTTAGAGAAGTAATCAGGATGGAAGTTATTCTCGGGGGGTCGGTGTATGTCGTAGCTGCTGGGATCGATGTTCTGTGAGAACGCATGTCTGGCATGCTGTTGATGTTCAAACTGGATCCTTTGACCAGCTAAGAAATAACTATTATGCTCCATGGCAGTATGATTCGGAGATGGAACGTTTGGAGCGAAAGGGTGCTCCTCCGACGTCGAATCTTCGGAAAACGGCGGCATTACATGGTGGGATTCGGTAAACGAATATGTTGATTTCGTCAGTGCAGTTGGTGCCGATTTCCTTCGCTCGTACTTAGTCAGGATAGGAGGCTGGGTAGGAGGTTCTTCGAGTGTCCATCTTTTTGGTAAACGGTTTTTAGATCTTCCCTCGTCGTCTTCCTAAAAGTTATATTTGAACATAAAACTTCAAAACAGAAAACATGTTGTTTATCTGGAAGAAGGTAAAATAAAAATAGACTTTAGTCTTTTGTGGGAGAAAGTATGACCAAGGAAGTTCTTATTTGAACTGCACTTACTTCGTCATTCATTAGTTTGTTTAACCTAAATAAAACAATAAAGAAACAAACGAGGTAAGCTTGATGAACGTTTGGCCAAGGAAACCTGTCATTTCGTACGAAACAGTTCACGCTAAAGCTAAGGGATGACGAGAGAATTTTTCATCAACAACAAAAATAAAAAAATGAATGTTTAGTTTCAGTATACCCCTAGGTATTTTTTTGTTGCGGCAATAAAGTTTGCATGTTGCTAATGAGTTTGGTAAAAAGTTGCACAAGTCTCCACACTTGCAACATTATTATTTGTAACTTAATTCTTTTTAACCAATCAACATACAGTACAGGATCTATGTTCAGATACGAAACAAACTTTCATAATTAATTTACTATACGATACGAACAATTTTTGTTGTTGTTACGATTGCATGAAAAATTCTCTCGTGACCCCTTAGCTGAAGCCCCAACTTGAGAAGTTGGCATGTTTTATAGCAATATCGAGAGGCTGATAATTGGTGGAAGCACAGGGCGTGGTTAATTTTCCGTGGGTGACCGTTTAAGGAGTATAGGAGCACGAATGACCACATAGCTGGGGCTTGGTTGAAGGTATGTCGAGTATTTTTCTTACTTGCTTTCTTACTCGCTCCAGGCCCGAGGATGCTTAGTAACTAAAGTCATTCGATCATCAACCAATTACTGCAGGGTAGCACTTTATTAGAAATAAAACAACTAATTATACCTCGTAAACTTCAAGTCAATATCGCGTATCGTTTGTTTTGTCTCTCGGTCATCAAGTGAATCCAATAGATCGCTATGACGTGAAACAGAAAATTATTTCGAAAGTTAGCGTAATACTTGTAACGGAGGAGAGCTTATCGTGGAGGAGACACTGATTAAGATCGCAGTCAGATATCATTTCCTCAACCAAATATGAAATACGAACAGGTGCTACATTGGAGTGTGTTTATCCAACAATTTCAGACCATCCAACTTCTCGTTGAAAACTCTTATAAAAGAGTTTGAAAGAACGAGGCATCACGTGACCTGATGCTTATTGACCCAAATAAATTGAACATGGTTTACACCATGAAGTTTTGATTGTCTCACATTGTTGGAGAAACTATTTGCTTGATTGAACAGAAACTGTCAAATGAGAAAAAGCAAACTCCTTACCAACGCTCTTCCGTTTCTGGGTATTCAATAGAAGTCACAAGACCTTGGAGTGTGGGTACGAAACTGCTTAGCGACGAACTTTCGGAATGCTGAAAAGCAAGTTCAAAGTTAAATCATCTTTAATGAACTTTGGCTATAAAAATCACTAATGGTTCAACTGTTTCCGTGTGGTCTGTGAAATTCTCATTAATCCTCATTTGTACAACTGATTATGTTTGTCGCTGTCATGACACATGATGACACATAATGACACAATGTAGGAATGAGAAAATTGATTATTTCAACTTACTTGCTCATCCATGAACAAGCGCCAAACAGTAGCTTGTCTGTATCGTTGATTCTAGATCAAAACACAAGAGAAACTAAGTCTTCATTTCACAACTGACGTGCTCATAACACTCAAGCCATCCACAACAAGCTGACATCCTACCACACAGATTCATGCACGCCATTACTCAATATTAAAGATAATTATCAATTTTCAAGCAAATGAGATTAATGTATGTTTTGCAAATTTTCACCAGTTACAATGTCAAATCATTTCTTTCGGTCACATGACATATCTTTTCGAGTTGAAAATTTCTCCTCACCTAAGTATAAGTATATGGCGGAATCTCTATAAATTTAGTGTGGGTTAGTGTCAAATGAACACGCCCCATAGTTCGTTAGGGGCGGCTGACCTATTTAGCCCATTCACCTCGGTGTTGTAAGAAGATTCACGCTTGGAGCACAGTTGTTACTGAAGGTTTATTTCACACAAATACCTGCATCGTTTTGTCGTAAGATCCCTTTAACTTTCCAAGACAATCTTCCATCTTTGCAATAATTTCAGTTAATTCATCACGAACTTTTAGGATTTGTCTAAAAGGGAGAGAATACAAAAAACTGACCACAGAAGTTCGGATCATTGGTACAGTGTACCGACCACACAAGTTCGGATCATTGGTACAGTGTACCGACCACACAAGTTCGGATCTTTGGTATAGAGTGTATATATTTGGTATATAACTCAACATGTACTGACCTGTACTTACCTTAAATCATTGTAAAAGTCTTTCATTTTCTTCTCCATCTTCGTCATGCATTCGAGCACAAAACCACACATGCGCGTTGAGTCGTGTTTTTCGCTTTTACTGGTGGAAGACAATAAATTCCGACGAAGGGTGTCATATTTGTTTCGAGCTTCTTGTGCCCTATGGTGCGAACAGAAAAATATAACATGTTGAATTTAGAACAAAAACTTGACAATACTTTGAAAAAAAACTCCGTATAAAGTGGACATCTCCTATAAAGTGGACATCCCCTATAAAGTAGACATCTCCTATAAAATGGACATCCCCTATAAAATGGACATCCCCTATAAAGTGGACATCCCCTATAAAGTGGACATCCCCTATAAAGTAGACATCTCCTATAAAATGGACATCCCCTATAAAGTGGACATCCCCTATAAAGTGGACATCTCCTATAAAATGGACATCCCCTATAAAGTAGACATCTCCGTATAACGGACTCACTGCCCATGAACTTATAGATGGACTTAAGCTCAAATTTAAAGTAAAGTTTCTATAAAGCGGACACCTTTTTTATGCACCAATGGTGTCCGCTTTACAGAGATTCCTCGGTATTTAAACAGGTATATGATTGGGTAACCAGGATTACCTGTAAATCCATGGTTGCACGAAATATCAGAAAACACAGTAGGACATGTATAAATCCTGTACGAAACACCTGAAGTTTTGAATATAAACAAACGACTAGATGCCCATATGTGCAAAAGCATTTCTGCTTACCAGCTGATCATATGGCCCTTAAATCGAGCAAGATTGATATTACTTAATTCCTAGTAAAAAATATTGTAATGTGATGTGTGGCAAACATAACAATGAAAAGATAAAAAAAACCAAAAACAGATTAAGTTTTTGGCAATGAAATTTATAAAAAATGCCCTATGTTACACAAACAAGATGTTTCATATGCTGAAGTATGTTGGAAACAAATAAAACTTATGAAACCCAGTATCAGCATATAATATAATACATAACGAATCAATAAATTTTAATTATGTTAGTCGTGCTCTTTCGAAAAGTAAAACAGCGTTTTGGTTAAGTGTAAAAGTATTGTGATGAACAGAAAAGTTATATTAATGCATTGGCTAGAGATAGTATGAATTAGAACACAATTTTCATTTTCAAAAATCTACGAGAGCATTATTGCGTGTTTTTCTCGCTCAAGAGAATTTCAAGCACAAACTTATTTATGATCGCATCTTCCCAGTGCACAAAATCTTCAAAGTCTATGAGGAGGAGTGTTTTCTATAGGAATGGAAAGCAATATCGCTCGCGATTTCAATAAAAAAACACTCCTCCACAGAGACTTTTTGAAGATTTTTCCCACTGGGTTGTTGGAAATCCAGCAGGCAAATGGCATTGTTTTAAGATGCGAGCAATGCTCTTACGTTGTGTAGACGTCTATATAACGCTGAAACAAGATCGTGTGCCTGCTAGGTCCCATGTGTCTGCTGGGTCCCATGAAAGATGGTACTTACTGTATCTCTAAATCATTTAAGGAATTTTGCTCGCCGTTCCTCTGATTATGTTGGTGTCCTTTCGACATCTCCTCGCAGGCCCTCACCTTGTCCTGTGTTCTTCCTACCTGCTTCACCAAACCTGAAATTTCAGTATGACAAACAAACCTCCTGACTTCATTACACATTGCTTCCCATTCAGCCATACATTTTTGTTTCTCCTCGTTCTGTTGATCAGGGGGTTTGCAAGACTCACGATCATAGTTATAGCTTTCTTCATAAAATTTTATAACTGTTTCTAGTTTAATGGCTGCCTTCACCACCTCCTTCTTTAACATTTCTGAGGTCGAATATTTCGTTATTCTCATGTTTAAAAGCAATGCTCGTTGTCCACGAACCAAATTTGAATAATCCGATACAGTTTTGTTACAGTAACACACTGCCGGAGCCCAATATCTCTTAAGTTCAGGAAGTTTTCTCTGCTCCTCTGGCGAACCCACCAGCTCCCTTACCCTTTGTGGCATGACAATTTTAGAGGTAAAACCTGACTTCTTGTTCGTATTGAACAGGTATAGTAGAGCTTTATGATGATAAAAGTTTTCCAGTAGGCTTTCATTCTCAACTGCATTTCCTACGTCGTCAGTAATGAGTTGGTAACTAGTTGGTATATCTGCCTTCTCCTCCAGAAATTGTTTCAAGTGTGCACCGGTCTCATCTGGTTTACACATATAGGCAATATCAGTGCAAGTTGAATTATCGATGACATGTATGATCTTCATACTCAATATTCGATTAATCCGAGCAAAACATTTGGTGGTACCGTCCACCGCTTCTCCACCTCGTTTCCTGGGGTTGTGGCGCAGCACAAGTTGAAACCTGAAAAAAACGAAGATAAGAGATCTATCCATCTAATATTAATTATTAAGTATTGTTTGCACGATTACAAAAAACAAAAACAAGAACTGATAAACGTCAAAACGTTTCTTACCAGTCTTTGAAGGCTTCAAGATATAAGTCACACATATGGTTTGGCCTTGGTATATCAGAAGAAAATTTAACTTCTTGGTGCCCATCACAGTCTCCCCAAATGTACTGATCACTTTTTTCTTTTATAAACTCAAACCATTTAAGAGGCGCTGTCGTAAACTCGAACGGACGACTGCCAGTAATGCATTCAAACATCACTGTACCAAAACTCCAAAAGTCAGCAGTACAATCATAGCCGTTTTGTTCATATAACTCTGGAGCCTAATAAAAACAACAGCAACAAAAATTCTTTTCCGTTTTAAAAATCTCAACATGCAAGTATAGTATACCAAAACTATTCGCTTAAGAGCCCAACTTTTTAAATTAACCCTTTCGAATAAGTGCCCATGTAAATCTCTGTAATGTTCAATAATTACAGTATACTATTGTTATCAGTTGTACACACAATTTACTTTTCCAATCTCCACAAAGGTAACAGATCTAGTGGGAATTGAACACACAAGTGTATCAGCTAGATCGAATTTCTAGAATTTCTAATTTCAGCGGAATAATTTTTGGACAGAGTTTATAATGTAGGAAAAATTTTTGGACTAAAATAATTGTGACATATTCAACCCAAGACATGTTTTTAAGGGAAATATCATCACTTTTTGAAATAGATGACCTACAGATTGCAAAAAGTCGGACACTGAGACAAATAACACATTTAAACTGCTTGTGGTGATCAAAATCTCGTTTTTTATTTTTCGAAAAACTTTTGGCAGGAAATAATTTCGGACAAATCAGAATTTCAGATGGATTAATATTCGGACGGATTAATATTCGGACACAAAACAATCCCAAATCTTGTCCCTCCAAAAGTTGTGGGTGTAAATGTACACCATGAATCATGTGATTGCTGTGTTTGTTAAGTTAGATCACAAGATTTGTGTTATAGTAGCCTCTTTAAAAGCATTTAGTGTTATTGGAAGGCTCTGTTCAACTTGTCACGTCATGAAAAATGATGGTTAAATTGAATACATACCAGGTATTGCATAGTCCCAACGAAGGAAAAACAAACGCTTATATCCATTTGCTTGGCGTAACCTAAATCAGTAATTTTGTAGGTTGGCGTGTCTCCATTGTAACAGAGCAAGATATTTTCTGGTTTCAAGTCACGATGGACAATTCTTTTCTTGTGAAGGAATTCTAACCCGGAAGAAACATCGCCAAGAATATCAAGAACAACTCTTTCTCCCAACCCACAACAATTATATGCATTACCCAGCACCTAGATAATAGAAATACATGCTGAAAAAATTGTTAATAGTGAAAAAAGGGCCCAAAATACTACAAATAACTAAGTATGTTGCTTAAGCCCATAATACACTATACAATTTTTTTACATAATGATTTCTTGTTTACAAGAAAGTGTATAGTGTATAACACTTCCCCTTTTTTTTATAAAACCTTACTTTCATTTGTTTCTGATGTTTGAGATGCAAGGACACTAATATGAAGTTCTCAATCAAAAGTTCTCAATCAACTTAATTACATAACTCAACTTAACTCAATCTACTATTACATTTCACTGGTCACTGCCAGCCATCACATTTTGTTCAGCTTTGTTCTTTTCTTTTCTTTTGCTTTTGTTTTGTTTTCTCACACACACATTAGGCTTAGGCTTAGATTTATTTCTAGTCATTTTATTTCTCTTCGTCAGTTTGTATATTTTGTCAATTCAGATATTTAATAGATTTTGTATTTCTTTCATTCAGTTTGAACGTATTACAACCATTCAACTTCAATTTTCAATTTGTTACAAACCCCCCAAGTGTGGTGCACTTGACCACAGCCAACATGTTGAGTAAAACAGAAATGTCTTAAAATCAGATATTAAATGAAAACCTTTCTCAAATCACTTCCACAGAATTCTAACCCTAACAGCGGCTCGGGTCCTTTTAAGCCGTTTTTAATATCATCGGGAACAGGAAGACCAGAGACGAGATTTTTGTGTGAATTTGTGTTCATCAGGTGAATTTCTTCGATCCATCGATCACGGTTCTTTTCATCCAGCTTTTTCTTGCATTGTTTTATGACTATCTTTTGATGGGTTTTCTAAAAATAAAACACCAACAATAGAATTTCAACAAACCCACCACTTCATTTAAAAAGGCTTGCACATTTTCAGCATCTTGAGCTTAATTGGTTTGGAATAATTTTTTTTTTGTCATACTCAGGTTAATGTCTGTAATGTCTTTAATAAAGTTCTTATCTCTAAAGTCCTTTATAACTATTTTTCACTCCATGTCTTTCCTAAACAGCCATCAAACTGAATACCCTTGCATTTTCAAGCACCAACTTCCATTTTTTCTATGGTTTTCTATTTTTTCTACTACATTATCCAAAACTTACAAAACATACAATAGATAGAATTGCTACCAACTCCTTTTCTGCAAACAGCACAAGGATACCTTCCTTCTGCTCTTCTCACTACCACTCATCATCACTTTAGTCTTTATAAGAATTACTCTCTCAACTCCACTGCACTTTTCCACGACTATAATTAAACCTGCAAGTGATTCACTAACAAGAGCTAAACCATCAGCATAAAGAAATTCTTCAGGGCAACCTGACCTGATTTCCCTAGACAAGGCTTCCAACACTATGATGCCATCACTAAAATGACCATTAATTCTGATCAGTAATAACTTAATAGCTCAATACATTGGCAGAACAACTCTACACAATCATTTCCGAACTTAAGAGCCCACTTAACTACAACTATATAAAGAATTTTATAAAGAATTTTTTAATGTTTAGATAATTATACAATTTTTATACGTATATTTTGAATTTTTCAACCTAATTTCACTTACTAATCACTTCTGTATTTCTTTTCGACCTTTCTTTCTTTCATAAATTTCGCTACATATTTCTCCTTTGAATTTGGTTTTCAGTCAGGCAACAAACAGGACCCATGGAAGAACAGAAACTTTGTATATATGTATCAAGTTTTTGAATGGAAATCCTGTCGAAATATTGGTAAGTTAAGTAAGTAGGTACTTTTTCCAAATCGACAAAAGCAAGTGTTTCTTTCTTGTCGAATAGTTTTCTTGCTCACAACTTTCTCTGAATACTACTGCCAAACTGTATTTCATTTCTATCAACTTGCTTCCTCATCAGTCCTTGAAAGATTCTTCCCAAAGATACAAAATACATTCAAAACTTGATCTGTCATTTTCTAAACAATTTATAATTTGACTGTTCAAATCTTGATCTGTCATTTTCTAAACAATTTATAATTTGACTGTTCAAATCTTGATCTGTCATTTTCTAAACAATTTAAAATTTGACTGTTCAAATCAAAATGACTGCACTACCTATACCAGATCTACACAGAACATCTTTTATCAAATCAGTAGTTTTCTTAAAGCAATAAATTGGGACAACTGTTTGTTTTTAACAGTATCTTTCCTTCATCCATAGAATTTATATTGGTTCATCTCACAGAAAAAAGCCTTGGTGGATCACACGTGAAAAGGTATGACTGTGAAGCTTCATTTTAGCTACGCAATAAAAATGATCAGCAAAAAAGATGATAACGCACCAAGCACCAGAGTTAACATGTCACATGTCCATTTGTGCATATTCTTTGCTAGTTCAAATAATTCAAATCATTTTAAAAAGATGCCGAAATGGTTTTCAATGAGCTACCTGGGCAAATCCGTGAAAGTAACAACCCTTGCTTGTTAAAGAGACTACTATATAAATATAGTCTAGATAAAGCACTAGCCAAATCTCTCTGATATTTATTTTCAAATTTTTTTTGCTATTCAACAACATCGCAATCCAGTTATATTTATCTCCACTTCAAACCAACTTTCCTCAACTCAGCAGTTTTCTATAGCCACTTATTTCATCGTATAAATTGTTTTTTAAACTAGTTTTTATACAACCACGTCTATATATACATCACTGTATGCTTTTTCGATGTAGAAGCCAAGCAATATTTTGGAATCAAAATATAATGCCATTATTATTATTATTTATATTATTTTTGTGAAGCTACATTTCTTTCCTAATTCATACTGAGCACTAAATTCCAATTAGAATTAATGACCTCACCAGATTCCTCCATCCTGTTACAAGACCGAAGCCACCACTTCCTATTTCTTCTTCAAATATCCACTGTCCAAAAATTTGGCCTCGTTCCAAGTTGGTCATCTAAAAAATAATATCAACATGGTTAGGAGAGAGTTACCAAACATTCAAGATCAAATTTATTTGGGTAGAAGCATTGTGTTTCATGGCCATTTTTGTAAAAAATTCACTTGTTTCACAAAACAAGGAGTTAAATATAATATTTATCAAAAAGTCATGCCTTAAATCACCATTTATTATGATTCTGAAATGTCAGCTACCACATGAAAACATCCTCACAAAAACGATATTTAGAAGTAATCCTGCTTGTATTAACAAATGATTTTATAAAGAAAGTTATTATATCAACAAATAAATTAAATATTAAACTAAATCTAGGAAAAATATATGATTAATTACAAACAGCTTTGTTTTTAGATAAAGTTTCCAAGAAATGACTTTTATTTTGTAGAAAATATTATGCCATCTAATCCAACATAGCAGTTTCCTCATTAAATTAGAAAACATTTTTCTCTTGCTAGTATTTTAATTATTTTAATAATCATAAGGATAGTCCAAGGCTCAATTTTCTTAACAAACAAAACAAAACAGGAGTAGTTCTTGCATAATGTGTGAATTGACTGACTGACTGACTTTCAAAAACTTTCTGTGGGTGAGTTATTAAAACAGAAGATATAAATAGGAGTGTAGTGTTAAATCAAGAGTTCGTTATATCGAGAGATCGTTACATTTAAGGATTATAAAAGGAATTGTTAAACCCGCACAGCAGGTTACAAAAAATTCGCGTGATCCTATTGGTCAATTAAACTTAAATATGACGTCACTCCGGTTTATACTCACCGGTACAGCCCACAAGTGTCATGGAAACAATATTGTTATAAAATAAGAGGCATTAATGTTAACAAACACAGAAAAAACATAGGTAGATAGATAGTAAAAACATTGTTAGGACAAAATAATAAGTGAAACAGTAAGCGGAACTCATTGCATTGCATATTTTCTATTTTTAATAAAAAATCGAATGTCACACAAAAATGAGAAAAAAAGTTTATCCTCAAATATAGCATAAACATAATTGTCAGTTAAGTTTCAGACTGATTATTGAGAGTGACCCCGTGTATGCCTTGCACCACGTGTATCATTAAGCCAGGGTTGATAGAGGCTCTGGGTCAAATTTGGTGATATTCAGACTGTCAACTGAAATCCATAAAATATCATCTAAGGTCATCTGTTTCATACAAGCCCATACCTTGTTTTTTTGTAGATTCATAGCAGAGAATCCTCTTTCACAACCATCTGTGCTTGCACTGTATGTCATTATGAATATCAGAATCATTTTCCTTTAACAAATCAATTAACACTTGGAAGCTTATTATATTAATGAATATAAATGTATTTCGAATAACGAATCAGATACGCGGTCATTAAGCTTGTTTAGAAATGGCGTAAAGTATTTTTTATTTTATTAACATTTTTGTTACATCCACATAACACTCCACTCAAAACAAAGATCGAATTTTAGGACCCTGGCTACACATTGCGAAATTAAACTTTTTTAATCAAATTCGGCAACTGGGAATTAATGTGATTAAATATGGTATACCAAGGTGGAAAATGTACAATATTGAACTTTACTGATGTACGTCAATCAATCACAAGTACACAAAAAGAAGTAAGTTTGCAAAGCGCCTTCCAAATGGGATACTTTCCAATTATTATTACGGATCTGTTAATATAGTGTGGCCTGTAGGAAGTATCTAGTAAATCTTCTGCATGTTTATTGCTCTTGGATTAACAGATCTGTAATAACAATTGGAAAGTATCCCATTTTATATCGACTGGTGGCCTTATAGTAGAGTGCACACTTCCAGTGCGGGAGGTCAGGGTTCAAATCCTGGCCGAGTCGCTGACTATAACAATGTGAATCGATCCACTTAGCATATCACTCAGCTTGAGAGCCGGATTGATATCTAGGGGGGTTGTCTGATTGAGCAGTTGAAGCATACTTGCAGCTTCCGTAACCCTGATAGTGGGTTTCAATGCTCTAGGACCTCCTATGCAGGAAAGTCATTGAGAACAGTTTTATCAGAACTGAAGAGGCTACAAGTTTGAGAAGTTCAGGATATTACATACATCCACTGGAGCAGCTCCAGACACTATTATTATTATTTCGATGAACAAGAAGAATGATATTTTCAGAAAGTTTCAGTATCTTGAAACGCTTAAAAAGGGGAGAGCAGGATCAGACAGACAAATCTGTTATATGTTTGCACCAAGAGAAATGTTCATTAAGGTAGATTCCAAAGTATTTGATATGAGAACTAGGGTAAATCCTTCTGCCAGGGGTTCACAAATGTTTTTTTAACTCCATACGCAATTGTACTCCTGGTATTTATTGTGAGTACGTCAGTCGTACTTCAAACCAAACAAGGATGTACGTCATAATATCTTATTAATAAAGAAGGGAAGTACAACACAACCCTAAAGTCACAAAACTACATTCCCATCGCCTACATTATCATCACTGTTGTAATATCTAAAACAGAATTCACGTTGAAGAGATATTCTCTTTTAAATTGAAATTCAATAGACTTGCACTGAAAGAATATGTCTATGATAGAAGATGCCCTGTCACTTGGGAAATTGCCGATTTCAAAAGAATTCTTTCAGTACACGTCTACTGAATTTCAATTCAAAATAAAATATCTCTTTTCGTGGTGAATTCTATTCTATTCTTAGTATTCTATCAATTAGTAAACACTGCAAATCGTCTATATCATAAAATAATTAGAGAGAAGAAGCATCATCATGATTAGGTTAGAGGAAGAGATTATAAACTTATAACCTAACAGCTACTAAAGCTATCTACCTCCTAAGTGGTAGCAAACCTCCTTAGTTAAGTGTACAGCTTAACTGAAGGGTTATACTGGACTGTTCACAACTATTGTTTAGTGAGGGGGAATTATGATGAATTTTTACCTTTTTGTTGTGTGGTACATAGCCCCTTCCAGGGGGAGGGGTTAACCAATCCATTATATACTGAATAGACTAACCAGTTCAATAATATTCAAATTGTAAAAACGATATCAATATAGAACATGTCACTTCAAAAAAGATTACGTCATAAATTAGTATACTTTCGAAACCTCTACACTAGAAACAGAAAACGAAAGTGTAGGAGGTTGGGGGCGCTGCCGCCTAGAAGAATTATTGCATCAATTATGATTGAATTTTGGACAAATACGAATCGTGGAATAAAATAGGAAAAAGCTAATGGAAAAATAACTTACGATATAACGTTCGATTAATGTAATTGTATTTCCATCCCAAATTTTATTCCACAAACTTTTTTCACTGACACTGCTGAAGGGAATTTTAAGAATCTGAAGAAATGACGTAAGAATTCTTAACATACTAGATGTGCTAATATACTGGATGTACACTAAAAATCAGATTTAGAAAAAAAGTCAAATAAGAGCGTTAAAATGAGTTTATAGATGAAATCTGACGGCATATTCATTGTAACAATCGCAGAAAGTAAAACTTTTCCCAATACTTTTTGACACAAATTATTGGATAAAAAACAACTTTGATCTTTATTTATGTCCAAATCGAAAAGCAAAACGGATAAAACAATATTTGGTAGATTTTCCGATGTGAGCGTTTTAGATTGAAGGCTAACCGTGTTGATTAAATGTTATGGCTGGGAAAGGGGAAGGTGCAGTCGTTCCAAAGTCAGAGGATGAAATGTTAGAAATACAAAATACTACATCGCGGTTAATCGGGCGTTCCACGGTCACTGCAGTGAAGGTGTTGTCTTTCTTTATTAAGCCTTAAGTCGAACGGTCCTGTGTGTCACTGCGTGACTAAGCGCGACTATAAGTGCATGTTGCCCTCCGTAATTATTCAAGCCATTTTCCCCCTTCATAAACATAATAGACGAGCCAGCGACGTATCCAGAGTGGTTTTGCGGCTTAGTTGCAATTGAGTGCCTTTCCAAAAATCTGTAATGGTTTCAAAATTATGTTCTGACTCGTTCTTTTTAGGATAAGATATATCATAACAGGGGGCTCAACTGCACACACACAACTAACTAAGCCCTTTTATCTCTATCTATTATGCTATCTTTGATTCACATTTAAGTTGTGCTTGTCAGATTTTGGGTCAGAAGCTAGTCCATAATAAAAACAAAATTACAACAGTGCAAAACGCAGAACTTTATTTTTTAAACCCAGTCAATCTTCCTCAAACAACAGTCTTTACAAAACTGCAGTAATTCTGAGATTTAAAAATATTGTTTATTTGTAAAACTTTATCTTTGTCCATGATCACTATCATATTAAACTACCAAATAGCTCCCCACTAGGAGTGCATCTATAAAAAACTTAATGAAATTACCTACAGTCAACACTACCACATCCTCAAACCCAAGGGGTTTAGTCTTTGGTTAGGCCTATTTAGCTAAACTCCTCATTCTCTCTATATATATGACTAGCTGCCCAGTTAAAAACTTTTTAGTAATGCAATTCTCGTTCAGTACAGCGTGAAAGAAACTGTTATTTTCATGCCCAGTTCTATCGCCTGTCTAAAACAAACTGTGTAGAATACAAAATTTTTTTAATTTAATAATGACTTCATATTTCCATGTAAAAATTCATTCATTCGAATGTCTGGCTGTACTTTACCCGGGCATCTTAAAAAAAGAACTTTTGAATAAAAAACCCTACTCAACATGTGACTACTTTTGGAATAAATTTATTACTATGTATCATAAAGGCAATTGTTAATTATAAAACTGTATGACAGTTATTTTTAACAACTTTTAAATAATCTAACTTTATCATATGTTTCTTCTTTCTTTTTTCTTTTTCTTGTTTCTTCGTCAACAAACAGAAATGTAAACATTTGATACAATGCATTGGTTTCCCCCTATACTTATACACATACAGATACAGAAACCGTTACCACATTTGTCAATTAAACAAATTTGACGTTTTTTCCGCTTATGACTGGCAAACGCTTAAAGTATAAAATAAATAAAAATAAAAAATTAGTAAATTGAGGAACAAACAAAATTAGCCTTGTTTTTGATGTCGATCTTGTTTGAGGGTTGAGCCTGACTGTACAAGTTCTCATTCTATTTGCACTAGTAGCAACCGTTGACGAGTTCGTCAAATGCATGAAGGTGACGGCGTATGGTTACAGTTTGTTAGCAGGTGAAACAACCGATATGGCTGACCACAGTTCTTTCTATATTTTTACATTACGTAGATTCAGACACTCACTTGGTCAAAGAAGAATACTTTCGCTTTGTTGAAGTCATTTGTAGCAAAAGTTCAGAGGTCCTTTGTTGACTTATTTGTGGAACATTACAGAAGAAGGGGTGGATCCTACTATATTTGGAGAAAGAACTAAACTTCTAAGACGATTGAGGCATAAAGGCACATCTTGAGGCACAAAGCACCACATTCAAAATATCTTAAATGCCGTAATCACCGATCAGCTTTGGTCAACGTTCATCTTATGCGGCAACTTAAAGCCTTTAGTGGTAACACACCATTAGTATTTATTTACAGCTAGTCTGTCTTCTTTTCTTATATTTGACTGCAAGCGTGAAAAAAGATGCCTATCTTCACGAGCATCTTTCTGTGAGTTAATTGCTCATATTTTCTTAATAACTTTTATAAAAAAGATGATGTTTAAAAGTTACTTTAAAAATATACCACCTACTACTTGTTGTAAATGGCGAGACAGAAACAATATTTTTTATACAAAAATGAGTGACAATTGAGAGATTGAGAGATAAATGGCAAAGTTAGGCCCCGCGAAAATTTTTGAAAAGGCTTAATTGCGAATGTTTATTCATATGAAATAAATTGAAATAGGCTGTTCGTGAAAGTGAATTCTCGTGGCAACACACTTTTAGAGAAAAAATTAATGCAAGCACAAACAGTACTTGAAGTTGTTGTGAGTTGAAGAATCGTGTTAAAATAGAGGCGCGTATGCTAATGGGAAAGATGAGGATCGATTCAAAGTGGGTGATTACACACATGAAAATGGAAATTCGGCTGCTTTATGAAAATTCAAACCAGAGTTGAAAGAGAGTACCATTCGCACCTTCAAAACAAGAGTAATAAATGGGATAAAAGATAGCTCAAAAGAGGAGTGAGAAGTATTCAATCTCTGCCTGAGTACTCAAAACCAACATATCCTCTCTGAAAGCTGCTGTATAGTGGTCAACGTCTAGCTGCAAAAGGTTTGGAAAATGTCAAATTACTGAAGTGTGCAATTCTGTCTCACTGAGAAGCATCTGCCAGATTAATTTGTTGATTCATTTCCCCTGATGGACAGTTTAGATGTTTCCCCTGATTGACACTTTTGAGGCAATGCGAAATACGACGCTGAGCTTAGAGGTTTCAGAGATCAGTTATTTCACCCAGATATTTCTTATGCTGCTTTTTATATTATGTAAAAAAGAGAAAATATTGCTTCGTTTTCAGAGTTTATAATAATTGTTTTCACCTAAGAGGGTAGGTTGTTCAACTAATAGTCCATTAGATGTCTGTATATAATAATATTTCACGTGGATTTATTTTCGCGAATTGATTTTCTAGGTCGCAAGCTTCCTTTCCTCACCTTAATTTTGTACTTCTTTCCAAACAAAATTAAGTTCTCACTTTTATAGAATATAGAATACAAATGCTTTAGTTTTATAAAATCAAAATGGATCGTGGTATTACGCCAGCTGAGCAGAAGCTTGCTGAGAAGTTGACTATTCTCAACGCTCGTGGTCTTGGAATGCTCACAAGGATTTATAATATCAAAAAGGTTCGCTCTTCTAACTCCACACGTTATTTTGGGTTTTGATATTATTATTTCCTATGGTTTCTATAAGTTAACAAGCAGTGTGCTGTGCATTCTGTCTGTTTTGAGTGGACATTAATTTGACATTTTTTTTGTAAAACCGAACTGTTGGAAAACCTTTAGTGTTGATTACTTCTCTATTTCCAGATTCTCAGATTGTGTACTTTTGTTTTTTTAGGCATGCTCTGATCCAAAGTCACGTCCTGCATTTCTCAATGACAAATCCATTGAATCTGCTCTTAGAATTATTGTAAAAAAATTTCCTGTGATGGAGAATTCTAAGGTATGCAAAAAATCCATTTAATCTGATAATCTCTTCTTTCTGGCAAAAAAAATATTAATGACAATACTGAAAAAATCAAAACAAGTTAGCAACAAAAAGAAAATATACACCAGGTTCCTTCTAATAAATGAAACTGAATACGCATTGTTTACAGACTGCACAACTTTATTCATCTCAATGAATTATCCCCGTAAATATAACAGAAAACCTAACACTGAGGTACTCTGAGATTCTTTATGTTAGCAAATGAATATTTTGAACTTCCACAGGCAAGTGAGATTTTTAACCAGATGCCTTTACATTTACATTTTTCCAAAAATTCTGGCTAGCACAGCACACTGAAAAACCATTCAGATTTCGCATGGAAATTATATGGACGTTACAACTTTTGGTTCTCTTTTCAAATTATTTGAAAGATGAAGTCGAAATGATAAAAATAACGTGAATTATCATCCATTTGGGTCAACATCTCTTGTTATTCTGAAGTTACCGACATAATTTGACAGTTGGCTGAATATCATTTCTATATTTACTTTATCAGGCATCACATATGCAACCTGTTATGCACATGCATTTGGATATCGTGAAAGGTTTATCCAACTACTACTTCACATTTGTGGATGTCATGAATTTTAAGGTTGGGTTTCATCTTTGTTTTGACTTATTTTATAAATTTATACTATTAACCAAAATTTTGTGATTCTTGGTAAAGCCTTATCGCTGTAATGTGGTTGCCTTGTCTCATTTGTCTCACTTTCAATGACATAATAAGCTTGTAGAATTAAATATCTGTCAACGAAAAATGTCAGCAACCTTGCAAAACTTTAGTAGAAATTTCATAGCGGGATTTATTTTAAAAGTTATATATTCTGTCAAATACCTGAAAACGTTTTATTTTTTTGCATGTTGGTATCTGTTTACACCTGTTGAGTTTGAAACTGTTTGAAATTATTTTTTAAGGATCACGTAACGGAACTCTTGACTTCAATTGATGCCAGTTTCGTGCATTTTGATATTGTAAGTTGTTTTAACCTCAGTTGCTTATACCTACCTTTCAATAATGACTATTCATTGAAAAACATCAAAAAAACAAAAATATTTTTTTTAGACATTGAATTTTGAGTTAACAAAAGCCTACTTTGATCTGGTAACAACTTACGCATGTGTTTTTGGGTTGATTTCCAAAGTGGAGGATAGGAAAGCAGTATTAAGTTTGTTTAACCATGCATATGAGATGCAGAAAGGAAACGGGTGAGTGATGGTTAAGTTATGTTTGTTTTGATTGTGTGGAGGAGGGTTCAATCATGCTTGTTTTGAACAAGTTGGGATTTTTCAATTTTTGTTATGGACGGTTTATTTTCAAAATAGAATTTATAGCCTTGCTGTATAGAGTCATCTCAAAATAGATCAGTAAGATTGGCTAACTGACGTCATATTTACTGGCTCCATAAATAATGTTAACAAAGAATTTTTAATTCATTTAATCCTTATTTAATTAGAAAATAAAAAGTTTAAAGGATATAACATTTAAACTTTTGTTTTTCGTGTATGTTCTTCACAGGGCTTCACAGGTCATGAACTTAACGGTTAATAAGCCTTTATTAGGAACCTGTGGTGGAGAATATCTTGCTGTTTCAATTAAAACAAATTTGCTAGTTTCATTCAGAACTTTGGACCGTAACATTTGTTTTCAGAACAATATCTAATTTGCTTTTATTTTGAAATTGTTTACAATAATTTTGGATTTAGGGAAACAAGTTTTCCACGTCTTGGACAAATGATCATTGACTATGAAAATTCTTTTCGGAGACTATCAGAAGAGTTCACACCGCATGCTCAAAGAATTGGCATTGCCTTGAATTCATTAAACATGCTTTACAAACGACGAAACCTTGCTGGTGATCAAGTAAGAGAATAGATTGTTTGTGTGTCTTTATGAAGAGCTTATATGAAATCGTTCCATTTTATATTTGTTTTGTTTCTATGCCAGTTTTATTTGTGATTATAATATTTTGTTACATTCCTACTGCTCTCGTTTCCTATCATAGAGGTATACAGCATACGAATAAGGAAAGAAAAGTAGCTTTGCAAAAGTAAGAACTAAAAGGGGCTTTGTACTAGGTAAATAATCTGCTTTAAAAGACTTGTGGAATATCTAGCAGCTATGTTGCTGTTCCTGTGCTATCATCTTTTTTGCTGATCATAACTTTGGATTATCAGCCCTTCTAATTCACGTCATACCCTGGTATTCTGAATGAGGGTGAAAGGATTTGATGAAATTTTCATGTAGGGAAAGTTGCTGCTTAGTACTGTTTTTTTCGTTTGAATGATTCTGAAACATGTTCACACAGACCTAAACATTTAAAAGCTCATTGAATTTTCTGAGTGGCATAGTGTTATTCCAGAGCAGGAGGTCAGAGTTCAAAACCTGGCCAAGTCATGCCCGCAACTATAACAGTTGTGAATCGATCCAATCAACTCAGCTTTAAAGATGGATTCATGTCTAACGGGAGCGGCCTTCTCAGGACCTTTATTAATAACAGTTTTATCAGAATTGCGAGGCTATCACAAGTTGACTTGTAAAATGAAATAAATAATAATAATGCTTTTCCGGAATTCAACAAGGCATTTTCCCAGGGTTGTTTGGTACTTGCGAGCACTTCTACCCTCAGTTACCAAACAATTACAAAAATAAACACTGACTGCAACTCTGCAAAATGTTTTTCGCATAATTAGGATATGTCCAATATGCACTGCAATGTCTTCATTATTTCTTCTTTGCTCACAAATTTCTAGCCAATCTGATTACATTTTTCTGCATAATTAATGCATCTCCCCAGTGTTTAACTAATTTATTGAAATTATTCAAAATGGTTTTCACACAGTGGATTGGGCAGGGCAAGCAAACATACCCTCAATGTTGTTTACATGTTGTTTTGTTTGTAGATGAGGCAAGGTCAACTGTTAAGTTTGATCAGCATGCCACAGCAGATGTTAAGTCCAGCTTTAAGTGAAACGGTATGTTTCGTTAGTTCCTATGAAGTATCAATTGTATTGACAGTACTAACACTTCAAGTTTTCTATCATTGAAACATAACTGCTACCAAGTGAAGGTATCCTCCACTGGTGCTTCATGGAAGGTCTATCTCACATTCACTGCCAGTAATAAATACAAGTGAACCTTTTGAATCAATGTTTACCCAGAAAATGGAAATTGACTTCCAACTATTTCATTTTTCCCATTTTTTTTCCAACTGAATATTTTTTGTTTACATTTCTACAGATGCCATGTGAATATGTATCTATAGAAGAAATGACCAGATGGATTCTGGGTAAGTTAGTTTGTAACTATTTGACATTTGTCAACAAATAACTGCAATTGATTCATCCATTTGTTTTGATGAGGTTCTCCTGCTTGTCCCGCTCCACTTTCCTGCCATGTTTCCCCACCCATACCAGTTTCTTGATTCTTGATGGTTTTGTTCAAAATATGAAACCACTCCAGCTTGTTTCTTCAGTTACTTGCACGTTATGTCCCAGTCAAATCACAGCAGTTGGTAATGCTATGGAGGTCTGGAAAACATGTTTGCAAGATGGATACTGTATCCGTCTGTTTCGTGATGAAGTTCTGTACATTCATAAAGAAATTCAAACACTATTTGAATCTATGAAAGGGTATGTCTTCTCTTTTCTTAACTATAATTTGTTGGTGTCTTCGTTACGACCATTTTTTACCTTTTAACTAATGAATGAATTTTTTTTTTCAAAATGTTTTTCTTCTAGTAACTTCACATTCATGACGCTTCTCTAATTATTTTACAGGCAAAACAAACGCATTAAAGATGTTCAAGATTGCTTGGTAACTTCCCTTCAAACAAGGTATTAACAAATATAAGAGAATTCAAAGATCATTACTCAAATGTTTTCACAAGTATTGGTATAGAAATGGTTGATCTCTACTCTCAAAAGCTTCTAAATAGAAAAAAATAGATTACTTGTCCAAACAAAACAGTACATATTCCCCTCAGTCAATCTAATTATGCTGATACTGCAAACATCATTCTGTTCATCGTAGGATTCCACTTTCCCTTTTTAGTGCCAATGTACACCGGGAGCGACGCAAGTATTTACAAACAGCATTAGATGAAATGATAGCTATATATAGTGATCAACCTGGACTGCTAGGTCCGAAGGTATGTAACTTAATGATCATAATCCATATTCTTATCAAATTTAACTCTGATGGCGTGTACTGTTACTCAAAATACTATATCCTGGATATAATGATAATATTTTGAATCATAATCAGGGAAAAATTATTGTTTGTTAGATTAAAGGCAGCCTCATTCATTGATTTAGGTACTGATAGCCTTAATAGCATTATCACATACTCGTGATGAGATCCATTGGATTGTTCGGCATAAGTATCACTCTCCTCCCAAGGGGAAAAAAGTTGCAAGTGACGACTTCGAGGACAAGTAAGGAATAGACTTATCTTTAGTTAGAGATGAGAAAAAAATACAGTTTGCTGTTTGGATTTGTTCCCTGTTTTTAAAGATGATAGAATCACATAAGTCTTTGTTTTGTTTAGAGGACTTCCTAGACTGCTTCATAGTCTCCTTGAGTTATGTGATATTTTCAAGAAATATTCACAAGTGGTTCAACGTTATTTCGTGCAATATCTATCTGGATTTGATGTGGCTCTTTTAAAGACGATTATTCAGGTAATTAGTACCTGGTAGTGTAGAGTCTTCTCGCAATAGATCATAATGATTGGTTAATTGACGTCATGTGACCAGTCAATATTTTCCCGTATTGACGGCTTCATGAAAAATGTAAACAAAGTAACAAAATGATGAGGAAGATTCTACATTGCAAGCACAGAAAATATAAGAAAACGGAAGGAGAATATGTTATTCTTTTAAATATTGGAACAAAAAAGCAGGGCTATAATTCTTCTCTTAATTCTGTTGCCAGGTACTAAATTTTAACCTTATTAGCCTGTCAATACTTGGGAAAATATTGACCTCAATCACTCATATGGACCTCACTGGTTAGGTCGATGACGTCACAACCTTGGTCAAAATTTTCAAGTATTATATTCTCATACAAGATTCAGGGTTCTTCTACATAGTAATACGAAAACAATCCATCACTAGATGTAATCCAATCACATTAATTGTAAACCAGAATGTTAATTCATTAAAAGATACTTCATACTGGTACTGCAGATACTTCAGTTTGTCAATCAATGAATATGTTAAGCAGGATAAAAGTCTAGAAACAAGTGGTGCTGAAATAAGTCTTTTAATTTAGAATGTTTTTTGTGTTTGACTAAATTGTGTTGTTTTTTTTGTTTATTTTAAGAGAATATCAGTCTGTCCAGAAGATGAGTCTCAAATAATGACCGACTTTGTCGAGGTTTTGTCTGCTATCAATGTCAAGCAAGGTAATTCTTTCTGATCTACATAACAGATCAACTTTAAACGCTATGTTATAAACTTTATTTTTACTCATTGGATAATTTGTCTTAAAATCAAGATCTTTAAGAAAAGGTGTTTACTTACAACATTTCATTTCAAACCATGAAAATTTGATGTCAGAAATATTTTTTCCATGCAGAAATTATCGTTTCCCGAGTTCATGTTTTAACAATTTACACAACCTCAAGTCTCTTACTGGTTTCGTTTTCGAAAAATCTGTCACAAGTTTCTGAGACGAATAAACACTATAATGGGTTTGTTTACATGGAAATCTTTCTGACCAATGATCAGATATGAAATGAAAATTTCAGCCAACAAAGGTTTTAATTTCAAAAACTACACTTTCTTTTGAAACGTTATTTTGAAACTGACGTCCATTTTGTTGTGTTTAGTTGATGCTGCCGAAACATTTGACTTTCGAGCAATTCGTCTGGATTGGATGCGTTTGCAGGTGAGAATGTTGTCAAAAGATTTCTCTTGAATTTGAATAATGCTGATCTTCCTTTTTATAGTATATAAGATTGATGAAAAAAATTTCTTTTCGGACATTAGTTTGTATCTTGATCAGTTTCACCATCTGTTTGACTTGGCCAACTCAGTATCATACACTCAGTATGATAAAAAAAGAAACACTGGAGGAAATTTGTACGTCACAAATGAATAAAAGCAAGAAACTTACTGTTTCTGAAAGTTTTCCAAAAAAAGTTGTTTGAATGCGATGATGAAATTAATGCAGTTTTCAGTAGAAAATGCTGAACACAGAAAGAACTTAACGCGACTTTAACAATTTAACGCGGACTGGGAAATAACCTTGTAGGAACTTAACATAGACTGAGAAATAACCCAGTGGGAACTTAACGCGGCCTTAATGTTGTTTAAATAGAATTTCTGGACAATAGGGTGTATTTTTCTTGCACCATTGTCTAGTTGTTCTGATTTCAATACCTTATATGTAGGCTTATACAAGCATTCGTGGTTCAGTTCCAGAATTGAAAGATAATCGTGAATTGGCTGTTCTAATGAACACTATTGTTCTTCATACAAAACTTGTGGATGATCTTGATCAACTGCTTAAGGAAGTTTCTGATTTATCAATTTTATGGTGAGTGAAGATTTTTTTTTTCTTCTAAAATTATGTGCATATTTTATCAGAAAATCTAAAGCTCAGATGTTGAGTAAAAGTCCAGTACCCAGTGGGCATAATCTTCAAAAAGCCTCAGTGGAGGAGTGTTTTCTATAGGAATGGCAAGCAATATCGCCTGCTGTTTCAATAATAAAAACACTCCTTCACAGAGAATTTTTAAAGATTTTGCCCACTGGGTATGAGCTTTTGTAAAGTATAGTGGAAACTCAAATAATGTCCATTTTGTGAGAGGTTTCACGTTTGTAACGTTTTGAATTCTTTTGTACTTTTTTAGTTTCTATCCAAGCTTTTTTGAGCAAAGTTTCTTGGCATGTTTAGAAAATCCTGCAATGATGCGGTATGTAACATTCATTCTGGTTTTACTCTGGCTCACATGATATACTACATTAGTGTTGTACTTGATTCCTTTATGAATTTATAAGTCACACATGCCGATTAGATATTATGTTAAAAGCATAAAATGATTTTAAGTGTCATCGGCATCGTGTGTCTCTCCTTTACCCAAATTTAGGAGCACTTCTAGCAACACCTATATTTTCAGTTTGACAAAATTTTTTTCTTTTCATTTTTAGATATTCTATAGCTTACCCACTTGCTTGCACACATTTTTTGAATTGTACACATGAACTATGTCCAGAAGAAGTAAGTCTTATCTTGCGATAATGTGTTATAAATGCGTAAATATGTCGTAAATATGTCGCAAATATGTCGTAAATATGTCGCAAACACAACATCATTTCTTGTATGTTTTAGCATGAATGAACAGTATGTGTGTTTTGTTTTTTTAAACAGTCCAAAGGTTGAGAAATTATTTCAACAGGGAACCTGGAAAAATGGTTGTCAGGGAAGATTTTGGTAAAATCACGCCAACTCGGGGAATTTTTTGTGCTCTGCATCAGCAAAACAATTTCTGCATAAAGTTTAAAGCTGATGGTGATAATATTTTGGAGTGATTTGAGTGACCACCATAATAATAACAACATCCAGTGAACTCAGTGAAAAATATATCGCTTTCACAGGGAAAAGTTTTTTCAAGTGGGTTTTTGAGACAAATCAGGGAAACTCTGAATTTTATTTGAAAATCTTGTACGAACCCTGTTCAATGGGCGTTAAACTCGTGTTTCAGATACGCCATCAATCTTTTTCTTACATAATGTGTTTTGTTATTTTTCTTTTAGCGCCACCCAATAGGTGATCGGAGTCTTTCTGCTGTGAACTCATTTCTGGATGCGATTGCATTTAAAGCAACTCATTACATCAGCCAACTGAGCGAAGAACTCCTACGTTTATCCAGACAGGTAAATGAACAATGTGTGACGGAATTAATTTCTGGATTAACTTCTTTGTGAATTGATATAAAAGTATTTATCTAGCATTTATGCATTTCTGAAACTCTTGGTCGCGTTTATTTGGATTTGAATTCAGAATTTCGTGATGACTTAACATCACTCGTTTTATTAACTATCATTTGGTCACGTGATTGTCACATGACGTATACACGTCAACATTCCTGTTTCTTTTTTAGCTCGACCCTGGCGCAGCAGCATATTATTACACCATCCAAGAAGAATCAAAATCCAAGAAAGAGAGAGAGCGGCCTGTGCCTCCCAAACCTGGTAAAGAGAGTGAAAAAAAGACGGTGGAAACTCAGAAACCTATCGACTTAAAGTATCAGGGTCAGGTTGACCTTTTACAAGCGATAACACTTCGCAAAGACTTGTCTGTATGGGAGCATACATTTTCACCGAAGGAGTATCTGGTCACACATATTGAAGAATTTTTTAGTAAAACAATTTTCCGCTTGCTAAACTACAATGAAGCAACGCATGAAATCGCTCGACCTTCTGCTTTGATTAAAGATATTCGTTCGTACATTACCTCCCTGCATCGATTGGAAGAGTTGGTTAATCTCGACATGGGGAGAATTTTCAACGCAACTTTGCTTCAGCAGACACAAAATTGTGACAACTCTGGTGGCCCAACTTTGACCAGTACTTACACTTTTTGGTATGTGGGCCGACTTTGATTAGTACTTACACTTTTTAGTAGGTGGCCCAACTTTGACTAATACAGTTTTTGTTGGGTCGACCAAGTTTGACTCGTACCTTCACTTTCTGGTTGGCCGACAAACTAGAATTTCACTATTGACAAGTATTTTTGCTCCTTGGTTTATTCATCATTGCCAGTGTTGTGAAAGTTATCACAAATGTTTTGGACGAGGAAAAAAATGTAGTTGAACTTTTTTCACCTTTTTTAAAATTTCGCGGGAAAAAAAATAAGCAAGGAAAAATCGACCAATCATATCATCGTATAAAAGAATTTCACTCGAAATATCTACTAAGTGGAAATGGCGGCTGCGAAATTTTTTCGCTCGAAATTGTGGAGATATTACCATGTGGAGATATAACCATGTGGAGATATAACCATGTGGAGATATAACCATGTGGAGATATAACCATGTGGAGATATAACCATGGTTGAAAAAATAAGGATATAATTAATCTCGTTTTCTCAAATTTGATTTACCTTACTACATAGGTACAACGACATCCTTTTGAAACGTATCTTCACAACTGGCGGCGTCATATATTCGCCGGCTCGTCAGTCGTTTGTCACGCGTGCTAAAGTTGGATTTCCACGTGTCGAGGATTACACTGACGTCACAGGTTATTTTTAGAAACACCTTTTATATTAGTTTAAGAAAATAAAGGGTAGAATAAATGCTGTATCTGTGATATGATTTATGATAATTTATGATAATTATGTATCTGTAGGAAATTCTGCCCCTTTATTTTCTAAAACGTGGTCGCCGAAACACCCGGCAGCAGAATCAAATCTCATAATTTAAAACAGATATAATAACCGTCATTAACTTTATAGAACTGAGAGCACTTTCGGAACTGCTGGGTGCGTACGGTGTTCGTCATTTTTCCAGAAAATTAGTTCAAAGGATCATTGCTGAGGTCGAAGAGTTGAAGGTACAGTAATTATCTGCAGTTTCCCCAAATAAGTTTTTAAGGTAAATTTGTTCGTGTGGTACAAATCATCGGAGGTGGAGAGTGATATCAGTCCAATTTAATGGAGATCTCTTTCATTGATGTTTTATCAGTTTTAGGTGATGACTCTATTTCTTTTATTCCTGTTTCCATAGAAACTTGTATTGATCAACAAAGATATTCTCGGTGCTGTTTGTGAGTCACCGTTACGATATGACTTATATGAAGCGCTGAAACGTATTAGAAGTAATTCAATTATACTGTTATTCCTTGCACGCGCAGAAACTCCATATAACACATTAAAAGGAACTACTGTATTAAAACTACTTTTGTGGTGCGCGGAAATTTGTTGTTCGAATAAGCATGGTTGATTTTTATTTCTAGATTTCGACGAACTCATAACTCGAACGACCCACATAGGAATTTTATTAATTTTTCGAAAATTGCTAAATGGCGGTCTTCGTGATGTATGTATTTTTCAGCATTTCTGCATTTGATACTGTGGCCTCGTCTTGGCTTGGTGTGAATCACGTAGTGATCTCCTGGAAAATCAACAATATAGAATAACCTCGTGGAAACATTTTTGTACTCGCTTTTTTACCTTGTTTTAATTTCAACTCTCACTTGTCTGAGCTTGCAGTTATTCGAAAGGTTTTCTGCTTATGAGTGGTCACTATGTATAACTGATCGACTGAGTTACCACCTGCCTGTCACTATACGCTACTGATCAGGAAAAAGTTGTGTTCAACATTTCATATGGTAATTTTTTACTTTTAGGTTCTACCTCGTCGTGTACCGTACTTGATGCACATTTTAAGAGATTTCCAACAGAACAATACCAGAAATGAATCTACTGTAAGTTGAACCAAACCTGATCTGATTGGTTGCCTTGAGAAATACGTCGAAGCTGATTAGTAATGAATTTAATTAATCTCTTTTTTTCAGCTGACTCATGAAATGGCGCAAGCTGCAGGATTGGAGTCCGACTTTGATGCTGAGTTGTATCATGCATTGAGAAACAGTCGTGGTAAGTTGTCTGTTATACCAAGTAACTTTACATTTCTTTCTGTTTCGTTGTTGTTGTGCCCTTACCCTTAAACGGAATATGAGAATATAAGCAGAGAATATAAGCAGAGACTGCTAGTACTGTGCTGACTCAGCTGTCAGGAATCGCGAACGGTTACATGTTTTTCTTATTTGGGTACCTGATTGTCGAGTCATCATTTTTTGAGATACTTAGAGGCCGTTTACACGAGACCCGAAGTGAACTCAAACCGGTTTGAAATTAAAAACTTCACTTCGATACGTGATGCAATTCTTATTACTGTTTACATGACTTCGGGCGAAGTGAAACTCGCTTCGGGTGTAGTTTCACTTCGGTCAAATTGAAGTGAAATCTCAAACCGGTTTGAAATTTCCATGTTAACACTGCTCCCCGAAGTGAAAGTCTGTTTATCGATACAGTGGTCTGGTTTTTCTATACGGCACATTTTCATGTAAACAGCTCAATTTTTCAAAGCGGTTTGAAATCTCAGACCGGTTATGTTCGTTAATTGTTGCCAAGCAATAATCCGAAATAACCCGAATAACAATTATCGGAATTGTTCATTTTACTTCTAGAAAAGAACGATGAGGACGGTTTGATCTGGACTTTGTTATTAGTAAGTCTGTCTCTTTTCTGGATAAACTGCTTTTGCAATCCTTATGAATTTTGTTTGGTTCATCGAGGCTATGTTCTTAATTTATCTTCTTAGACATTCTGGGCATTGTCAATATCAGCTATCGCGTTTAAAGACACAAGTGAATATAACTCGCTACTTGAAGGTCAGTTTTATCTCATTCAACGCTACACCATCCACCAGACTTGGATATCATACGGTCTTAAATTTATATTACTGATTTTACATTTCTCATGAAACGCGAAATTGCTGTTGTTGTTGTTGTTGTTGTTGATTGAAATCTTTCAGAAATAATCTTCTCGCTGGTTGAAAATTTGTTCCGATTATTCCGATTATTTACGAAAGAGCTACTTTAAACTTTTGCGAATTCGCGATTATATCTCATTTTCGCGATTATATCTCATTTTTTCGCGATTATATCTCATTTTCGCGATTATATCTCATTTTCGCGATTATATCTCATTTTCGCGATTATATCTCATTTTCGCGAGAGTTTGCCAATTTGCGAAACTTTATCCAAGTCGAAAATTAAAAAAAATAATTTCCATCAACAAACCAACATTTAAACAGAATTTTGAGTTGTCGATTCGCCAATCTTGTCTCACGAAATATTCCAATCCGCGAAAGTAAATCCGACAAAATTCGCGAATCGCAAAAGTTTTCATCCGAATGTTTCACCGATTATAGTGTTCGGGTTTCGTTTTGATGGAGACGTTTAAACGGACTGAATATTAAATTACAGATCAACATTTTTTTTCAGCACACGAGAATAATGCTCATTGTATGGCCATCGCCATGAACCTACTTCCACAAGCTCTGTTTACTATCACTGGTGAAAATGTGGAGGAGAAAATGAAAGTCTTCTTAAAGGTGGGTTTTCATCGGCTCAAATATTTCTTATGACGATTTTCATTGGACAATTTTTAAAAATATTTTTTATCGAATGTATTATTTATTTTTTATTTAGATTGCGTCCACGGGATTGTTAAGGCTTGGTTTAGACGCGGGAACTGCCATTAGCAAAGAATTTACTCCACGACAACGAGGCTCTGCTTACATTTTGTTGGATTTGGTGAAATTATTTTTCTTGCTTTATCGAAACGAAACGAAACCATTCAACTCTTCTTCATTTATATTGATCGAATTTTTTTCGTATCGTTTTAGATCGTGAAAGAATCGATTTACATGACGCAAGATGAGTTGGACGTTTGTTTTCCGTACACCATTGTTCGTGAAGCATACAACCAGACATATAAAGTATGTCTCCATCTTTGTGTATATTTCTAGTATGCTCTCCATCCTTGTCTGACAAGATGCGATCATAAACATTTTGGTTGAAAGTCTCTTATTTTCGTTTGAAAGAACGAGGCATTACATAACAATATTCTCGGTAACCCAGACAGAAATAACAAAGTTTAAATCGCTGTATCAAACTTCCAGGGCACTAATGGGCATGGCGCTATTGTTGACGAAATTTAACGCCTTGTCGTGTTGTTGTTTTTTGATACACTCATTGTTTTCTCCTAGAAACAACGTATACATCAAACATCTAAACGAGGCGAGAACCAGCCTCAAGATCAAGATATGACAGGTTAAACTGTAAAGAACAGGAGATAACCATAGGGGAATCACCACAGAAATTCTGTAACCTACTTCGCACACGCTTATTTTCGTCCAGAATATCATAGTGTAGGTGCTATACCTATCCTGTCTGCAAACCTGCATTGATTGGTGCTGGTCCTGCTATTTGTATCAGCAAATCTGGTTGTGATGTAGCAATGATCGGACTTGGCATGACAACTAAAGTTCGGTTTTGTTGATAGAGTCATGGACAGCCGCAGTATTTTATATCTTGGTATAAAATATAGTAATTTATTTTTAATTTTTTATTGACTCAATGAGATCGTTTTCGTTTCTGTTTTTCTGACTTTTCGTGTTTTTTTTCCTGGATATATTCTCTATTTTATATCTTGTAAATCATAAACCCAACCTCAAACTCAGGTTCTTTTACGTTGTTTGTTCTTGTAATTAATTTTGGAACTGGTAACGAAATAGTCACATTTTTTGTACTTTTGCATACATATTAACTTTGGTAAATATTAGTTTGCAATCCTTTGATTTTTTTATGCTTATTTTATATCCTTTTTTTTTTTATGAAATTGAGATAATATAACGAATAATCAGATTGACATCAAGCATCCGCCAAAAATGTGTATGTCTTGTATTAAGGAGAAAATAAAATCTGATCACTGCTAAACACCAATATTTTGTTTGCTCACTCGATTAAATACGGTATGTCACTTTTGCTTATCCATCAAAATTAATTCCGTGAAATATTTGATTTTGTGTCATCCGTGAATATATTTGTGAAAAATATTCACAAAAAATGAAGAAAAATTGTTTAACCATAAGAATTATATAATTCCGCAATATTCTATGAAAATCCTTAATACGATTAGGTTACTCAGGGTGAAGTATCGTGTTTAGTTGTTGCGTCATATTTTGAAATTAGTTGCTACTGCTTCAAGCAGTTTTGATTTGATATGGGTTAAACTTGTGTTGGCGGTCTAGCTATTTTGCAGTCTTCCATGTTGCGGGCCATTAAGGGCGTTAAGAATGCCGTGCGGGTCATAAAGGAGATGCTGCAGGTAACCGTGGAGGCTGTGCGGGTTGCAAAGTTTCATCAAACCAGAACGATTTGCTATTAAAGTTGGTTACTTGGATCTTACATAATTTTGTGTGTAAAGATGATTAATTGGAACTTTTGACAATAATAAAAGCTTATAGAAATAATGAATTTTCCACGTGATGTAAGAAAATTATATCGGATATTTGATATGTGGAAAAATGGCCAAATTGATTTACCCAGAACTATCGATACATTGAATGTTTTCTTGGAACAAACTCTAGTTAACATATTTAAAAATTGATTCACACCAAGGGATTTTCTAACTGACTACGAGAGTGTTGTGACCTGTTAAAATTTACTGAGCAGTTATATTCAATTAGATATTTAGTTATTAACATTTTGTTGTTTTTTGGCCATAATTGGTCCATCATTACAAAGACGGAAAAACGTTGTCTTGAAGTTGTTTTATCGACGTCGAAAATCTGTCGGGTTTAATATGACGTTGTCGATTCTTTCATTTTCAACCGAATTTTAACATTATTTTAACGTCACTGACGACATCTCTCAACGTTGAAACATCGTAGATGTGACGTCAGAAGAACTTTTGAGGTTTATCGACGTCAAAATTCAGTCATATCTATGACGTCGTCGATTGTTTCAATTGAAACCAAATTTTAACGTTGTGTCGACGTTACTGACGACGTCTGTCTAGCGTTGAAATGACGTTGATATGAGGTCAAGACAACTTACAAATAAGGTTGATTTATTGACCAAAATCTAAAATAATTCATTTTTAATGATATACATTAACAACGAAAACTTTCGGCAGGAAAAACCTTTCGGACAAAAGTTTTTCCGTCCGAACTTTTGACTTGTCCGAAAGTTTTTCTGTCCGAAAATGTTTGAATTTCAGCACTTTCGTAATTTAGGTTTCTGGTTGATTTGGGGCCTGATAAGTGGCATACTTTAAATATCCCGTCAAAGGCAGTCCATTTAACTCAAAAGCGTTCCTGAAAAAGCGTCTCGCATTATGATCAAAGTTATGGGACGCGTTAGGCTCTCAAAGCATTACGATGTGTATGATTCAGAATACAGAAGCAGTCGGTCGAAGGTTTTCTGCACTTTGGACAACGTATTGACGAACACATGAGAAAGAAAATTGTTTATGTTTTTTTTGCTATATGTGTTTTCTGTTTCCCGTGTTTTGTTTTAATTCTTCTTTTCTCTGTCTTTGTCTTCTTATGAGCCGACGTGTGTTATTGGTACTGTAATTATGATGTTTTCAACGTTGTCCGAAAGTTTTTCCGTCCGAAATTCAAAAAAGTGCCCGAAAGTTTGGCCGCCGAAACTTTTTCCGCCGAAAGTTTTCGTTCCTAATGTGCCAATTTAAAAGTGTTTTCTCATATTCACTGATCATCTTCTAATCATTAATTGAAAATGTAATTGTTTTGTTTTTTTAACCATTATAAGTTTTATCATAATTACAATCTTAATCGTAAGTTTTACGTAACTGCTCAATAACTTTCAAAAATACCTTCACAATTTTTTGTCATTTTGCCAATTTTTAACCAATTTTAATCATTTTGATCACTAAAGCCGACTGAGTCTTCCCGATTTTATACTGTCGTAATGATTAACAAGACGTAACTTATGTCCAGACGAAACTTTCATCTTAGTAAAAAACGGCTTTTCTTATTATTTACTAGTAATTGAACCTCGATATATCTTATTGATTTCCTTACGAAAATGAATGAACGTGTGTTTATTTTAAGTTTGTGGAAATACAAAGCACAAAGAAATTTTTGATTCAGCTAAGTCTCCAATCGCGAAAATAAATGTCGCAAAATGTCGGAAAACGCACAATATAAGGAGCTTCCATCGCAAAATATTCTGTCGCATTTATTTCTGCCCGCAAAAATTTATGTCCTTAAGTAAGTAAAATCTCAGTCAGTAACCTCGCTATTAACCGTTTAAAGTTTATGTAAAAGCATGTGATTCATAATTTCCTCAATCGGGATCTTTTTGGTAGACGAGGGATCCACCAAAGAAATTTCATTTTTGTGTAAATCATAAATCGCAATGTGAAAGATTGAGTTTTTTACAATATGAATAAAATGTCGCTAATCAGTTCGCTGGGAAAACTTTGCAGATGATTATCATATACAATTAAAATAAACTTTCGAAGCGAAAAAATAAAGTTCAAAGAAAAATAAAAGAAGAAAAAAAGAGCCTCATATATAAAAGTGAAGACAATACAAGCTCGATAATAATATTTATATCAACGGTAACCAAATAATACGCAAGTAATTGTGAAACGTAGTTAAAATATCACATACATCTACAATACACGGTTCTCACACAAAAATGCTGTCGCTAACTAATGTAAGCAGGTATCTAGATATGTTTATATATATATTTGATGTTTGGTGATGAACGCATATTTTGTGGTTTTATTTCTAACCAAACCTAACCTATATTGCTCTATTCTTCTGATATATTGAGCACTCTCGTTGTGAGTACATCACCAAACTTCAACAATATATATATATATTTATATATATCCCCATTATCTTTAGTTTACGAAAATCATATTATTAATCATTTTACAGCATAGACATTTGAACCACTGCCCCAATGTATAACATTACAAGTACGCCATCTTATGTATAACATTACAAGTACGCCATCTTATGTAGTGTCCCATACACCTATAAAATAATATGCAATTGTTAAATTTTAGCATTTTAACATTTTTATCGATAAACTGTGAAAGAAAGGAAATGCTATCGAAACAGGATAAAATCATGGCGAGAGAAACATAAGTTACTGTTATCTTCGCGTCTCCGTTCTCAATACGACTTCAAAACATAACTTTTCACGTTATATGTAGAACGTTTAAATCTGCTGATGGTGTAATTAACTGATCAAATTTTGGCAATGATATGATATGAATAAAAAGCTTTTGTTTTACTAACCTTGCTGTCTGAGTTGTTGTCGTAGTTTCGTAAGATCCCAATATTATTTGTTTGTTTACATCTGAAGCTGACCTAGATATTTATAATTTATCGAAAAAACGCCCAATGAGTTTACTTAAAAATACTTCTATGGGGCGTATATTTGAGACACAGAACATGAAAAATTGGGAATGTGAAGAAACGAAGATAAATTGTAAAGTTCATATAAATGAACGAAAACGTTAGTAAAAAATGTTAAGTGTTTATTTGTTATGTACAAAAGAGAAATGCGTGCATGTGTGTCGAGGGTGGGGGTGGTGGGCGTTTATTTACTTTTAACAAACATAAGAAGAAAGGTTTTTGATAATCTAACGTTTACTGCAAGTTTTTCATTGCTTTTTCTTTAAAGGTTTAACTTTATCACAGGCTTAATTGGTTTGTGTGTACGTGTGTGTGCGTCTGGGTACTATACACACAGATTTTAGTGATTTTAGTGATCTTTCAAGCTGGATTGGCAGAAATCCTTCTGACGTCTTTTACGCCTATTGGTTTTATGCTACAAAAAAATGTTCCGTTTTAACAGGTTTTCAATAGCCTTTTGTATTAAATGTTAATCAGAGTAATTAACGTCAACATAATGACTTTGTGATTAACTTTTGAGTATAAGTAATAGGCGGACGAGACGTTGAATTTCATTCAGCCTTAAACTTGGTTTGAGTTACCACGAGCGAAGAAAAAAACATCATGAAGACTTTTATCACCTTGTTGTTGTTGTGTGCATTGGTTGCATTGTCGATGGAAAAAAATTCTGGTCCTAAGATCCCAAGTGTGTATTTTACAATTACAATCTGAAATAAGCTTTATAAATTTTATATATAGATACATTAATGACGTAATTGTGTTTTTAATGATATAAATTATATTTAACGTTTTCTTTGTAGGAATTTTATGCCGGTTTCCTCATTTTGGTCGATTTTGCCGTTTGGGTGATGAAGAAAGTAAGACATTACAACAATGATAAAACATTTTTTTTGCGAATGTTTTTTTCTTGTTCCCCATATTGATCTTGAATATGGCTTTCTGAATGTAGATTACAGATTTAACACGCCTTTCCAAATTTTTGCTGCGGCAAGAGACTGCGGCATGTAAAGATGGATAATTTATAGTATTAGTAATATATGTTTCTTACATTTAGATTCATGGAACAATGTGATTGATAACATACGTTCTAATGAGAACAGTGAAGGTAAGTAATAACACAATGCATATAGATCGAGAAAACCATATATTTGATGCATTTGATAAAAAACAAATTGAATGCAATCATATGAATGCGTAAACTTACTGCATTAGATTCTATTCAAGACGTATTATCGGAAATCGTGTCGAAACTGCAAGAACACCGAAGAGATGAGAAGGTTAGTGTGAATAATTTTATTTCGATTAAGGAAATTGCGGAGACATGGTGGCGTAAATATCAGGCATGGAAAATGGCAGTATCTATCTATACATATATATCTATATATATATATATTTGAAATTAAAAACACACTTAGTATTAGTATTATATTAGAATTAGAATTATAAATGATATATTATTAATGATTTGATTATTTAGATGCGTAATTAAGTCTCGAAGAACATATCGCACAGACCATTAAATAATTTTATTGAAGACTGGTATCAACATAAGACAATGGTCGGAACAATTTCTTACTGGGTGACATAATTCCCATTTATTTGTAAGCATTTGAAAAAGAAATAAATATTTTCTACTAATTTTATTATTTATTGTTTATTGTGAATTCCATTTATACCATTTTACGATTGATTCTATGGACGCCACATACAAAGTTCCTTCTATTTGTAAGAAAGTAGAAATACAATTGACTATATCCAGAGGGTATACTGGTCACAGGGCAGCCTGGAACCTGTTGCTATAGTGCCATTGCATTTTCATCACATACTTATCAATGTGGTTATTTTTTATTACTGAACTTAAAGCGTTGAATAAAACAATTAAAACAAAAACAAAAAATTATACACACAGCGTCTTCATTCTCATTAAGAAATGAACATTGAGAAAATTTGATGAACTTTCGAACGCAAAAAAACATTGCATTGCGTTCTCCTCCGGGTGGCTTTATGATGTCTTCCTTTAGGCACAACACTCCATGAAGTAATAAAAACCCGTAAGATGGAGCTAGAGATTCTCTTAATGGGAGATTCTCCCTATACTAATACGGAAAAACATCCATCCATTGACGAACTTCCCGAGAACTTTTACCTAACGTTCGTTCTTTAAAAGTTAGGTAAGAAAAAAGCAAGATTTAGTATTAGTATAAGAAGATGATTACAGATCATCTTCTAATCATTAATTGAAAATGTAATTGTTTTGTTTTTTTAACCATTATAAGTTTTATCATAATTGCAATCATACTTAATCGTTTTACGTAACTGCTCAATAACTTTCAAAAATACATTCACGTGCACAATTTTTTGTCATTTTGCCAATTTTTAACCAATTTTAATCATTTTGATATCGCTGGGAAAACTTTGCAGATGATTATCATATATAATTAAAATAAACTTTCGAAGCGAAAAAATAAAGTTCAAAGAAAAAAAAGAAAAAAAAAAGAGCCTCACATATGAAAGTGAGGACAATACAGGCTCGACAATAATATTTATAGCAACGGTAACCAAATAATACGCAAGTAATTGTGAAACGTAGTTTAAATATGACATACATCTACTATACACGGTTCTCACACAAAAATGCTGTCGCTAACTAATGTAAGCAGGTATCTAGATATGTTAATATATATATATATATATATATATATATATATATATATTTGATGTTTGGTGATGAACGCATATTTTGTGGTTTTATTTCTAACCAAACCTAACCTATATTGCTCTATTCTTCTGATATATTGAGCACTCTTGTTGTGAGTACATCACCAAACTTCAACAATATATATATATATATATTTATATATATCCTCATTATCTTTAGTGTACGAAAATCCTATTATTAATCATTTTACAGCATAGACATTTGAACCACTGCCCCTATGTATAACATTACAAGTACGCTATCTTATGTAGTGTCCCATACACGTATAAAATAATATGAAATAGTTAAATTTTAGCGTGGAGCCATGTGTATAAATAAAGGATTCGAAACTTGGCGAGAGAAACATAAGTTACTGTTACCTTCGCGTCTCCGTTCTCAATACGACTTCAAAACATAACTTTTCACGTTATATGTAGAACGTTTAAATCTGCTGATGGTGTAATTAACTGATCAAATTTTGGCAATGATATGATATGAATAAAAAGCTTTTGTTTTACTAACCTTGCTGTCTGAGTTGTTGTCGTAGTTTTGTAAGATCCCAATATTATTTGTTTGTTTACATCTGAAGCTGACCTAGATATTTATAATTTATCGAAAAAACGCCCAATGAGTTTACTTAAAAATACTTCTATGGGGCGTATATTTGAGACACAGAACATGAAAAATTGGGAATGTGAAGAAACGAAGATAAATTGTAAAGTTCATATAAATGAACGAAAACGTTAGTAAAAAATGTTAAGTGTTTATTTGTTATGTACAAAAGAGAAATGCGTGCATGTGTGTCGAGGGTGGGGGTGGTGGGCGTTTATTTACTTTTAACAAACATAAGAAGAAAGGTTTTTGATAATCTAACGTTTACTGCAAGTTTTTCATTGCTTTTTCTTTAAAGGTTTAACTTTATCACAGGCTTAATTGGTTTGTGTGTACGTGTGTGTGCGTCTGGGTACTATACACACAGATTTTAGTGATTTTAGTGATCTTTCAAGCTGGATTGGCAGAAATCCTTCTGACGTCTTTTACGCCTATTGGTTTTATGCTACAAAAAAATCTTCCGTTTTATGCTACAAAAAAATGTTCCGTTTTAACAGGTTTTCAATAGCCTTTTGTATTAAATGTTAATCAGAGTAATTAACGTCAACATAATGACTTTGTGATTAACTTTTGAGTATAAGTAATAGGCGGACGAGACGTTGAATTTCATTCAGCCTTAAACTTGGTTTGAGTTACCACGAGCGAAGAAAAAAACATCATGAAGACTTTTATCACCTTGTTGTTGTTGTGTGCATTGGTTGCATTGTCGATGGAAAAAAATTCTGGTCCTAAGATCCCAAGTGTGTATTTTACAATTACAATCTGAAATAAGCTTTATAAATTTTATATATAGATACATTAATGACGTAATTGTGTTTTTAATGATATAAATTATATTTAACGTTTTCTTTGTAGGAATTTTATGCCGGTTTCCTCATTTTGGTCGATTTTGCCGTTTGGGTGATGAAGAAAGTAAGACATTACAACAATGATAAAACATTTTTTTTGCGAATGTTTTTTTCTTGTTCCCCATATTGATCTTGAATATGGCTTTCTGAATGTAGATTACAGATTTAACACGCCTTTCCAAATTTTTGCTGCGGCAAGAGACTGCGGCATGTAAAGATGGATAATTTATAGTATTAGTAATATATGTTTCTTACATTTAGATTCATGGAACAATGTGATTGATAACATACGTTCTAATGAGAACAGTGAAGGTAAGTAATAACACAATGCATATAGATCGAGAAAACCATATATTTGATGCATTTGATAAAAAACAAATTGAATGCAATCATATGAATGCGTAAACTTACTGCATTAGATTCTATTCAAGACGTATTATCGGAAATCGTGTCGAAACTGCAAGAACACCGAAGAGATGAGAAGGTTAGTGTGAATAATTTTATTTCGATTAAGGAAATTGCGGAGACATGGTGGCGTAAATATCAGGCATGGAAAATGGCAGTATCTATCTATACATATATATCTATATATATATATATTTGAAATTAAAAACACACTTAGTATTAGTATTATATTAGAATTAGAATTATAAATGATATATTATTAATGATTTGATTATTTAGATGCGTAATTAAGTCTCGAAGAACATATCGCACAGACCATTAAATAATTTTATTGAAGACTGGTATCAACATAAGACAATGGTCGGAACAATTTCTTACTGGGTGACATAATTCCCATTTATTTGTAAGCATTTGAAAAAGAAATAAATATTTTCTACTAATTTTATTATTTATTGTTTATTGTGAATTCCATTTATACCATTTTACGATTGATTCTATGGACGCCACATACAAAGTTCCTTCTATTTGTAAGAAAGTAGAAATACAATTGACTATATCCAGAGGGTATACTGGTCACAGGGCAGCCTGGAACCTGTTGCTATAGTGCCATTGCATTTTCATCACATACTTATCAATGTGGTTATTTTTTATTACTGAACTTAAAGCGTTGAATAAAACAATTAAAACAAAAACAAAAAATTATACACACAGCGTCTTCATTCTCATTAAGAAATGAACATTGAGAAAATTTGATGAACTTTCGAACGCAAAAAAACATTGCATTGCGTTCTCCTCCGGGTGGCTTTATGATGTCTTCCTTTAGGCACAACACTCCATGAAGTAATAAAAACCCGTAAGATGGAGCTAGAGATTCTCTTAATGGGAGATTCTCCCTATACTAATACGGAAAAACATCCATCCATTGACGAACTTCCCGAGAACTTTTACCTAACGTTCGTTCTTTAAAAGTTAGGTAAGAAAAAAGCAAGATTTAGTATTAGTATAAGAAGATGATTACAGATCATCTTCTAATCATTAATTGAAAATGTAATTGTTTTGTTTTTTTAACCATTATAAGTTTTATCATAATTGCAATCATACTTAATCGTTTTACGTAACTGCTCAATAACTTTCAAAAATACATTCACGTGCACAATTTTTTGTCATTTTGCCAATTTTTAACCAATTTTAATCATTTTGATATCGCTGGGAAAACTTTGCAGATGATTATCATATATAATTAAAATAAACTTTCGAAGCGAAAAAATAAAGTTCAAAGAAAAAAAAGAAAAAAAAAAGAGCCTCACATATGAAAGTGAGGACAATACAGGCTCGACAATAATATTTATAGCAACGGTAACCAAATAATACGCAAGTAATTGTGAAACGTAGTTTAAATATGACATACATCTACTATACACGGTTCTCACACAAAAATGCTGTCGCTAACTAATGTAAGCAGGTATCTAGATATGTTAATATATATATATATATATATATATATATATATATATATATATATTTGATGTTTGGTGATGAACGCATATTTTGTGGTTTTATTTCTAACCAAACCTAACCTATATTGCTCTATTCTTCTGATATATTGAGCACTCTTGTTGTGAGTACATCACCAAACTTCAAAAATATATATATATATATATTTATATATATCCTCATTATCTTTAGTGTACGAAAATCCTATTATTAATCATTTTACAGCATAGACATTTGAACCACTGCCCCTATGTATAACATTACAAGTACGCTATCTTATGTAGTGTCCCATACACGTATAAAATAATATGAAATAGTTAAATTTTAGCGTGGAGCCATGTGTATAAATAAAGGATTCGAAACTTGGCGAGAGAAACATAAGTTACTGTTATCTTCGCGTCTCCGTTCTCAATACGACTTCAAAACATAACTTTTCACGTTATATGTAGAACGTTTAAATCTGCTGATGGTGTAATTAACTGATCAAATTTTGGCAATGATATGATATGAATAAAAAGCTTTTGTTTTACTAACCTTGCTGTCTGAGTTGTTGTCGTAGTTTTGTAAGATCCCAATATTATTTGTTTGTTTACATCTGAAGCTGACCTAGATATTTATAATTTATCGAAAAAACGCCCAATGAGTTTACTTAAAAATACTTCTATGGGGCGTATATTTGAGACACAGAACATGAAAAATTGGGAATGTGAAGAAACGAAGATAAATTGTAAAGTTCATATAAATGAACGAAAACGTTAGTAAAAAATGTTAAGTGTTTATTTGTTATGTACAAAAGAGAAATGCGTGCATGTGTGTCGAGGGTGGGGGTGGTGGGCGTTTATTTACTTTTAACAAACATAAGAAGAAAGGTTTTTGATAATCTAACGTTTACTGCAAGTTTTTCATTGCTTTTTCTTTAAAGGTTTAACTTTATCACAGGCTTAATTGGTTTGTGTGTACGTGTGTGTGCGTCTGGGTACTATACACACAGATTTTAGTGATTTTAGTGATCTTTCAAGCTGGATTGGCAGAAATCCTTCTGACGTCTTTTACGCCTATTGGTTTTATGCTACAAAAAAATCTTCCGTTTTAACAGGTTTTCAATAGCCTTTTGTATTAAATGTTAATCAGAGTAATTAACGTCAACATAATGACTTTGTGATTAACTTTTGAGTATAAGTAATAGGCGGACGAGACGTTGAATTTCATTCAGCCTTAAACTTGGTTTGAGTTACCACGAGCGAAGAAAAAAACATCATGAAGACTTTTATCACCTTGTTGTTGTTGTGTGCATTGGTTGCATTGTCGATGGAAAAAAATTCTGGTCCTAAGATCCCAAGTGTGTATTTTACAATTACAATCTGAAATAAGCTTTATAAATTTTATATATAGATACATTAATGACGTAATTGTGTTTTTAATGATATAAATTATATTTAACGTTTTCTTTGTAGGAATTTTATGCCGGTTTCCTCATTTTGGTCGATTTTGCCGTTTGGGTGATGAAGAAAGTAAGACATTACAACAATGATAAAACATTTTTTTTGCGAATGTTTTTTTCTTGTTCCCCATATTGATCTTGAATATGGCTTTCTGAATGTAGATTACAGATTTAACACGCCTTTCCAAATTTTTGCTGCAGCAAGAGACTGCGGCATGTAAAGATGGATAATTTATAGTATTAGTAATATATGTTTCTTACATTTAGATTCATGGAACAATGTGATTGATAACATACGTTCTAATGAGAACAGTGAAGGTAAGTAATAACACAATGCATATAGATCGAGAAAACCATATATTTGATGCATTTGATAAAAAACAAATTGAATGCAATCATATGAATGCGTAAACTTACTGCATTAGATTCTATTCAAGACGTATTATCGGAAATCGTGTCGAAACTGCAAGAACACCGAAGAGATGAGAAGGTTAGTGTGAATAATTTTATTTCGATTAAGGAAATTGCGGAGACATGGTGGCGTAAATATCAGGCATGGAAAATGGCAGTATCTATCTATACATATATATCTATATATATATATATTTGAAATTAAAAACACACTTAGTATTAGTATTATATTAGAATTAGAATTATAAATGATATATTATTAATGATTTGATTATTTAGATGCGTAATTAAGTCTCGAAGAACATATCGCACAGACCATTAAATAATTTTATTGAAGACTGGTATCAACATAAGACAATAGTCGGAACAATTTCTTACTGGGTGACATAATTCCCATTTATTTGTAAGCATTTGAAAAAGAAATAAATATTTTCTACTAATTTTATTATTTATTGTTTATTGTGAATTCCATTTATACCATTTTACGATTGATTCTATGGACGCCACATACAAAGTTCCTTCTATTTGTAAGAAAGTAGAAATACAATTGACTATATCCAGAGGGTATACTGGTCACAGGGCAGCCTGGAACCTGTTGCTATAGTGCCATTGCATTTTCATCACATACTTATCAATGTGGTTATTTTTTATTACTGAACTTAAAGCGTTGAATAAAACAATTAAAACAAAAACAAAAAATTATACACACAGCGTCTTCATTCTCATTAAGAAATGAACATTGAGAAAATTTGATGAACTTTCGAACGCAAAAAAACATTGCATTGCGTTCTCCTCCGGGTGGCTTTATGATGTCTTCCTTTAGGCACAACACTCCATGAAGTAATAAAAACCCGTAAGATGGAGCTAGAGATTCTCTTAATGGGAGATTCTCCCTATACTAATACGGAAAAACATCCATCCATTGACGAACTTCCCGAGAACTTTTACCTAACGTTCGTTCTTTAAAAGTTAGGTAAGAAAAAAGCAAGATTTAGTATTAGTATAAGAAGATGATTACAGATCATCTTCTAATCATTAATTGAAAATGTAATTGTTTTGTTTTTTTAACCATTATAAGTTTTATCATAATTGCAATCATACTTAATCGTTTTACGTAACTGCTCAATAACTTTCAAAAATACATTCACGTGCACAATTTTTTGTCATTTTGCCAATTTTTAACCAATTTTAATCATTTTGATATCGCTGGGAAAACTTTGCAGATGATTATCATATATAATTAAAATAAACTTTCGAAGCGAAAAAATAAAGTTCAAAGAAAAAAAAGAAAAAAAAAAGAGCCTCACATATGAAAGTGAGGACAATACAGGCTCGACAATAATATTTATAGCAACGGTAACCAAATAATACGCAAGTAATTGTGAAACGTAGTTTAAATATGACATACATCTACTATACACGGTTCTCACACAAAAATGCTGTCGCTAACTAATGTAAGCAGGTATCTAGATATGTTAATATATATATTTGATGTTTGGTGATGAACGCATATTTTGTGGTTTTATTTCTAACCAAACCTAACCTATATTGCTCTATTCTTCTGATATATTGAGCACTCTCGTTGTGAGTACATCACCAAACTTCAACAATATATATATATATATTTATATATATCCCCATTATCTTTAGTTTACGAAAATCATATTATTAATCATTTTACAGCATAGACATTTGAACCACTGCCCCAATGTATAACATTACAAGTACGCCATCTTATGTATAACATTACAAGTACGCCATCTTATGTAGTGTCCCATACACATATAAAATAATATGCAATTGTTAAATTTTAGCATTTTAACATTTTTATCGATAAACTGTGAAAGAAAGGAAATGCTATCGAAACAGGATAAAATCATGGCGAGAGAAACATAAGTTACTGTTATCTTCGCGTCTCCATTCTCAATACGACTTCAAAACATAACTTTTCACGTTATATGTAGAACGTTTAAATCTGCTGATGGTGTAATTAACTGATCAAATTTTGGCAATGATATGATATGAAAAAAAAGCTTTTGTTTTGCTAACCTTGCTGTCTGAGTTGTTGTCGTAGTTTCGTAAGATCCCAATATTATTTGTTTGTTTACCTCTGAAGCTGACCTAGATATTTATAATTTATCGAAAAAACGCCCAATGAGTTTACTTAAAAATACTTCTATGGGGCGTATATTTGAGACACAGAACATGAAAAATTGGGAATGTGAAGAAACGAAGATAAATTGTAAAGTTCATATAAATGAACGAAAACGTTAGTAAAAAATGTTAAGTGTTTATTTGTTATGTACAAAAGAGAAATGCGTGCATGTGTGTCGAGGGTGGGGGTGGTGGGCGTTTATTTACTTTTAACAAACATAAGAAGAAAGGTTTTTGATAATCTAACGTTTACTGCAAGTTTTTCATTGCTTTTTCTTTAAAGGTTTAACTTTATCACAGGCTTAATTGGTTTGTGTGTACGTGTGTGTGCGTCTGGGTACTATACACACAGATTTTAGTGATTTTAGTGATCTTTCAAGCTGGATTGGCAGAAATCCTTCTGACGTCTTTTACGCCTATTGGTTTTATGCTACAAAAAAATCTTCCGTTTTATGCTACAAAAAAATGTTCCGTTTTAACAGGTTTTCAATAGCCTTTTGTATTAAATGTTAATCAGAGTAATTAACGTCAACATAATGACTTTGTGATTAACTTTTGAGTATAAGTAATAGGCGGACGAGACGTTGAATTTCATTCAGCCTTAAACTTGGTTTGAGTTACCACGAGCGAAGAAAAAAGCATCATGAAGACTTTTATCACCTTGTTGTTGTTGTGTGCATTGGTTGCATTGTCGATGGAAAAAAAGTCTGGTCCTAAGATCGGAGGTGTGTATTTTACAATTACAATCTGAAATAAGCTTTATAAATTTTATATATAGATACATTAATGACGTAATTGTGTTTTTAATGATATAAATTATATTTAACGTTTTCTTTGTAGGAATTTTATGCCGGTTTCCTCATGTTCGTCGATTTTGCCGTTTGGGTGATGAAGAAAGTAAGACATTACAACAATGATAAAACATTTTTTTTGCGAATGTTTTTTTCTTGTTCCCCATATTGATCTTGAATATGGCTTTCTGAATGTAGATTACAGATTTAACACACCTTTCCAAATTTTTGCTGCGGCAAGAGACTGCGGCATGTAAAGATGGATAATTTATAGTATTAGTAATATATGTTTCTTACAATTAGATTCATGGAACAATGTGATTGATAACATACGTTCTAATGAGAACAGTGAAGGTAAGTAATAACACAATGCATATAGATCGAGAAAACCATATATTTGATGCATTTGATAAAAAACAAATTGAATGCAATCATATGAATGCGTAAACTTACTGCATTAGATTCTATTCAAGACGTATTATCGGAAATCGTGTCGAAACTGCAAGAACACCGAAGAGATGAGAAGGTTAGTGTGAATAATTTTATTTCGATTAAGGAAATTGCGGAGACATGGTGGCGTAAATATCAGGCATGGAAAATGGCAGTATCTATCTATACATATATATCTATATATATATATATTTGAAATTAAAAACACACTTAGTATTAGTATTATATTAGAATTAGAATTATAAATGATATATTATTAATGATTTGATTATTTAGATGCGTAATTAAGTCTCGAAGAACATATCGCACAGACCATTAAATAATTTTATTGAAGACTGGTATCAACATAAGACACTGGTCGGAACAATTTCTTACTGGGTGACATAATTCCCATTTATTTGTAAGCATTTGAAAAAGAAATGAATATTTTCTACTAATTTTATTATTTATTGTTTATTGTGAATTCCATTTATACCATTTTACGATTGATTCTATGGACGCCACATACAAAGTTCCTTCTATTTGTAAGAAAGTAGAAATACAATTGACTATATCCAGAGGGTATACTGGTCACAGGGCAGCCTGGAACCTGTTGCTATAGTGCCATTGCATTTTTTTGTATGTACTTAATTTGTACCGTAATCACCTTCAAGATTTCTTATTGTTTTTTGAAATCACGACGTTATAGCAAGGGTTGCCCGAGTATGCCTGTACAGAAAACAACAGAAGGCGATTTCTGGGCTTACTGATGTAGATATGCTCGATCAGGATAGCGAAAGTTTCTGATATTGTTGATGAAGTAGATTTTGAATCGTCTTTAAGCAGTTTTTCTTGCGAAATCTAAAAGAGCCTTCCAAGTCACAGAACTTCAAAACATCTTGACATTTTGCAAACCCTTTGTGCCTTAAGTCTTTGCCTGCACACAGAAGTATGATCCAACCTTTATCTTTTAAAAAGTATATTCAGATGTGTGCATCAGAACTTGATGAAAACTGATGCTACTCTGAAAACACAAGAGTTTGCTTCCAATGATAATGCAATTTATCCTTATTAACGTGATTGGTAATTTTAAGGGTAATGCTGAACAGTTCTGCCCAAAGTTCTATTTAGGAGAATGAACAGGAGGAGATACAACATATAACTATTGACTTGTTTCTATTCAAATTTCTATTGTTTCTAAAGAAATTTTACCACGTTCCGCTTTTCATTGAGTGTGAATAATCGGTGAGTTGGTGAGTTGTACAATTTACCGGCGACGAACTTACGGTTTTATGCATCATCGGTAAATCGGTTTTAAAACGGATTCATAAGTAGACTTTTCATAGGGAATCAACTACGATTAATAATTTTACTAGTGACGTCATCACTGGAATAAATTTACACAAAATCACCACGAAGGGCATGATGGGTTATCGGAGATAAACAAGGATAAACCGTAGAAACCATTTTGCTGCCAATGAAAAATAATGTTTTTATAAACTTTGGTTAATAACAGAGAATTAATTGTGCTCAAACAATGCCAGGTTTTGTTTCTTTTAAGATTATAAACTATGATTACAGTTTGCTGGTAACATCTGTTTAAATCTGGCTCACACTCATTTGATAATAAAAGATATGAAATTGTTACTTCAAAAGTTACTTTAATTGAACTAAAAGTAGAAATCATCCACTATACTGATTCTATTTTAAGACTGTTCCACAGTTTACCTCTTTTCGAAAAATGTTTGAATAAAGGAATAGCGCGACGTCAGTGGACACATTGCATTGCACCCTAAATAGAACACAATATTTTAGGGAAAATATCTCGAGAAGCAATGGGAATAACTGACGTCATTTTGGGCGCGCGATATTGGCGATGGGATGGCGAAAAAATTTAGGTCTTACATTTTTGGGGACGGGTGTAACGGTTCGTCGTCGAAAAGCGATCCCATACATTTTCTTGATCAGCTTTTCGAGCTCTACAACTTAGTGATACTTATATTTTTGGATTGTTTGATTTTATTTGTCGTCATCCCTATAAGAGGAACAGCACGGGTAGTGTGTGAAGTAACACATGGTGAAATGAACCTGTAAAATGTTTTTGCCCGGCTGAACTTCATCAGATCATAGGAAGAAACAACTCAGGGAGATTCGAGTTGCAATACTTTTGTACGCAATGGGAGTCATGACTACAATACATCAGGAAAAATGAAGCGTCAGGAGTGAAACACGACACTTTTGGTGATGAGTTTGGCAGGTCCTGGAGAACTTCGTCACTTCGTGGTGCGCCAATATCATACAATGTGGTCAACTTCTAGGATACTATCCCCGATCTGATAAATTTTGTAACAACTGAGAAATAAAATGTCACCTGAACAGCTTTTGATGCTATAACTTTGTATGAAGACGTCGGTGGAGATTAAGCAGACTGCCATCATATGAGGATGTGGCTTCATGTGATACCACGTACTTAAAAGGACATACAAGTCCTAGTTTCAAGGACTATTTCTCATTGTTTGAACATACTCCAACAACACGAAATAATGAGATATTAGTAAAAATTCCTAAAGTCTAGCTATAGTATGCTTGCTCTGGGCTGTTACTCTGTGTCACTGGTCTGTGTCACTAGTCTGTGTCACTAGTCTGTGTCACTAGTCTGTGTACTAGTCTGTGTCACTAGTCTGTGTCACTAGTCTGTGTCACTTGTCCGCCGATTGTTTCTTTTATTTTGTATATTATAATTTTTGGACTTTAGTATTTTGAACAAATTATAATTGTATATATGAACTAAGACACAGGACACACATTAATAATGCCTTGACGAGTTTATCCTGTATAAATATTCACTAGATAAAATAAATAAGAATGAAAACCGCAGCACGAGGTTTCTACTGGGGCAATTGTCAAAAAGGAATTCGGGTATTTAATGCCTTCGCCCAGAGACACATGAATTAAACCCTCGAAAGTGCAAACAACCTAGATGAGCGTGAAAAGAAAAGATACGACAATCGAGTGCTTCAAATTGAACGCATTAATATAGGGTAATTGGAACTTGGAAACGAGGTTGGTAAAAAGGGAAAGGGAACAATATAACAATTTTGTGAAGATTTCAGTTTTTTGTAAGATGAGATCTTTCACTTTAATCTCTGAGTGTTTCTTCAATTCATTTTAAATCAAAAATCGTTTTGTAAATAAACATGAGTAAGCGAGACCATTGAAATATCAAATTTCAAATGAATATCTCAAAAATGTTTTTTTTTTCTCAATTTGACAAGTTTTTTATCCGCTCTCAAATGTCTAAATCACCCATCGTTATTTCTATTTCTAAATTCTGATTGATCTTTCTTTATGATTGGAGAAAACTACAGACATTTTTATTTCAAAATTTTTAAGTTTATCTGGAATATATTTTATAATAAAAGGATTTGGCAAATAAGATGTAGTTTGATTTTCAGATGCAAATTTGGAATTCGGATGTTTTTGAATGTCGAAGGTAATGGATTATCAAATACGGCGTAGTTAGTAATTCTTCATCAATCATGTTTTATGTGGATTTCCTGATGCAATTTATGCTTGTGGTGTCCAACCAGGTTTTTGTCCTAAGGAGGGGTCTGTAATGTTTGTGATCATCCTCTTTCTTTTCTTTTAAACCTTTCAAGAATATAATAATCCTAAGGTGGTATTCTTCTACAATATTTATATTTTTGAACCAAAATCTTTGAACGGTTCATGATTATACCATAGAAATACAAAGGGTGGTTTCTTTAGGGGAGCCAAAAAATGGGGAGTAAAAGTCGCGACGTCGAGCCAGCGAACCATAATGGTAGGTACGATTGTGATTAACGCGCGAGCTATTGTATTTTTAGGTTTTAATAATCATGCCATATGTTAGTTTCGATTTTATTAAACTCATAAACATCTTTTGAACGTGTCAAACATCGCGATAACATGTAAGTACTTACAGACCATTTCAGGAATAAGATATAACAACAAATTTGCTTCCTACACGAGACAGAAAGGCGGATCACAACGACACACCACCACGCACACAAACAAAAAAAAAGGCAAAGAGAGAGGATGATCTCTTTTGGTGTGTTTTTGCATATATCTTCAATGAGTTGGTTTTTTTTGGTTGGGTATACACACCACAGAATCCGAGAGAATGGGAGAAAATCCGTGAGACTCCCCCCCAGAGAGAAATCGGGAGGGTGGTTGTTATGTTTGGAAAACAACATTATATATGACTACATTATACTACTCTCCGGCCGAAATGGCTGTTTAATCTACACTTTAGACTCTTCGAAATTTCCTTTACGAAACTATATAAATTGTAATGAACGAACAACACAGAGGCTAGGAATTTTCAAATGCTTATCAAAACATTCGATAAGTATTTTTTTGTATTTTACCAATTATTCACGAAAACATAACCTTATGTTAATAATATTTTTTTTGAAGAAGGCATTTTTTTGTTTGTTTCGTTATTTTTTCTCTTTTGGCTCTTATACATTTTTTTGAAAAATATATTTTAAAATAAGATATGTATCATGGTTACAACTCACGTATGTATATTTCTTTTGCTTTTAGCATAGCAATATATATAGTTTCTGTTGTTTCTTAATTAAACATTTTTAAAATTAAAACTTACATACACATAAAATGACGTTAGTGTAACTTAGCCTTACAAAGTTTAAAACACTGATGGATGAGTTATTTATATTCTATTTTTTTCATAACCTTTCTGCATCGTATGGTTCTTGTTTAATTTTAAAAACAGTTAATACACCGAACAAAGATGAATCAACGAACAATTTATATTTGACACTCTTTATTCGTTATTTGATTTTCAGACGAAACTGGATATGACAACACCATTTTCATTCAACTATATTTTACCACTACATTCTGAAATTCTTGTCAAAGCGATCACAAGCGTGTGAGCTTACAATGCTTTTTTTCACATGGCACAATTTTCCTTGTGCATGTTTGCAAAATTCAAATGTAAAATTTAACACATATATGTAGATGATTTTCAAATGTTTATATGCTTTTTAAGGCACTATCTAAATTATAATTTTAAGATTGATATTCCCTCTAGTTTGAGCATTATAAGTGCTATTGTGATACTATTGCATCTGTAAATGACATCATAAAAATGAATGATCGTGTAATGGGCTGAGTGTGTGTCAGCATTGAAAACTGTAGGCAAAATTGGCAGTCAGTTAGTCTTAACTCCCTCTTGAATAACACTGATTACTCATTGTTAAAAATCTGCCTCAAGTCAAATAAAAACAAAAACGTCATTTGGAAGTCATCCATAGCAGCTAGCTATACAAATCAAAGGAAAATGAAAGTTGACCGTTTGATATATATATATATATATATATATAAATATTATTTACTGCATGGGAGGTAGAGTAACTTATTCGAAAACCAAACTGGTGTGTTAAGGGCTTTAGTTTGCTAAGAAATTGATGTTTCAGTTTCTCTGGTAAATTTTCTTGAAATTGAATCAAATCAGTTTTTGGACATTCTGGAAATAAGATGTCAAGGAAAACATAAGTTTAAGTTATTGCTGCTAATTGAATCAAGATTTTAGAAAAGAGAAGAACCTTTACCTTTATGACAGTCATGTTTGTTTTTTTAATGGACATACGGTTCTTAAGGGGATTTATTTTATCCTTACTGCTGTCCACTGCTAACAATAAGCTATAGCAATAAAGCTGCTGATAAAAAGCTGCAGTTTCATAAAAACATTTATTTATTTAATCCTTCATTATGCTGAATAATGATATAATCTGCTTAATTAGTTGATTGATTCCTTTTCACGTCATTTTTTATCTTTAGACTTTAGAAAACAAAATAATGTCTTCTGGACATTTATTACCGCCAGATGGAAGTATCTCTATGCAAAGAACAACTAGTAATCCAGATATATCTTCAGAGCTTGGAAAACGAACAATAAGCAATGCATCGGCATGCAGTAAGTCATTGATTCGACCATCACATCTCCATTATACAGCTGATGATTTATCTGCAGCTCGTGATCGTGCAATCTCTAATGGAGTTGTACCCAGTTCACCTGATGAATCTACGTTGTCTTTGGACAGCTCATTAAATGGCGAACTATCATGGCAAGCATTTGAGAAACTACGAGCTGATCTAAGACATGCTCAAAATGAATTGCATAATCGGGATGATCAATGTCGAGCATTATCACGCGTTCGAGATGAAGTTGATTTAGAAGTGGAAGAATTAACTGCCAGTTTGTTTGAGGAAGCTCACAAAATGGTGAACGAAGCAAATGTGGGACGTGCAACTGCGGAGAAAAGATTGCATGAAAGCCAACTGAAGTTGGATGGTCTTCAGGCTGAAGTTGCGGCGCTAAAGACACTTGTTATCACCTCTACACCTGCTAACCCAGGTAAGCCATCACACAAGAGGGCGCCAAGTGCTGGGCAAATTTGTCGTGATTGTGAAACTTACCATTATATTTCCAAAGATGATGAAAATTGGATTGTTGTTGACCCTATAAACAAAAAAGAGGTAGACCCTATTGTCTTTCAACAGTTCCTTGCATGGATTGAAAGTGATTGTCCTTATAAAGACCACTCATTTCTCAGCTTGATACATAAGGATGACATCATCCCGTGTTTACGTTTCTTGAATGATGAGCTGACGAAAGCAATATACAGAGCAGTCCAAAACAATACCCTAGCTATAGAACCAATCAAGTCTAAGCCTAAGAAATGTGCTTTAACCAAAGTCCTTGGTGATTGCCCGTACAGGATACGTACAACGGATTCCGATGAATGGTTCCCTATATCTGCTACTTGTCGAAATCGTATTGTATCTGTGGTAGATTTTCTTACATTTTTGAGGTACATTCGGCAAGGTATACTAAAAAAGGACGTGAATGTTATGTTTTGGGAAATGATGAAGAAGCGTGCCGAGATATCGCTGGCCACACTTGGTTTGTGCAGAGAATAAATATTTAGAATAACTCCTTGCACTGGTTACATTTTAAAGTCTTTTGAAAGGGTTACATTTTGAAGTTGTTCTGTGTACTAAGTAGCCTGAGAGAGAGAGAGAGTTTTTAAATCATTTTTTTGAATACTCTAAGGAATTGAAATATTGCCTTACATACGCAAAACAACTTCAAGATTAGCTGAAAAAATAAACAGACAAACAATTTCTTATAAACTTCTTAATTAGCTGCTAATTTATAATCAAAGTGTTGTTTACATAAAGAGTCCTGAAATTATACCATATACATGTGAAATTTCGCGATTTCTAAAACATGAACTCACCAAAACCAAGCCGTAAATAACAACCCATTAATATTTTTGAACGGCAGGGCTGCATAAAGATGTTTTTCTCATTTAATTTATCAATATACTTTTGGATAAATATAAGGAATCAAGCAGATTACTGATGGGTTCCTACTCGGCTCTGGTCAGTTCTGGTCGGTTCATGTTGTAGTCATTACGGTGAAATTTAACTTTCAAATATGGAAGAAAAATTTACTTGTTATATTATAGCAAAATTATATATAAACGTTTCTCGAATTGTCACTAGTTTCATATTGTAAATAAAAATAAAGTTTTATAAAGCTATTATATATTATGATAAGAGATGAACAATAGTAGCAATTTGATTTGTTGATTAAAAGGGATTTTTTTTATTTTAAATGACTTAAATATTAGTTGTTACTTATCAATCTTTACTCATTATTTTGGAACTTCTCAAATTTGTTTTGTCACAGTCTGTGTTAATAGTCTGTGTTCGTGAAAATTGAAATTGCAGACTACTTTATCAATAATACTTATGAAATTAGCCTTGGTAAAATATATTGAAAAAAAAGGTTGGCCAGGGAAATCAGGAAAAATCAGGGAAGTTTCCCTTTTAGGTTCCTGGTTTTGTTTCCTTGCGTTTTACTTTCAAAACAAAATTGTCAACCCTGGGTTATGTTTGTTTCAACCAAGTTCAGTAGTTTATACCAAGTTCAAAGTCCAGTTCTGTAAATTAACTGGAGCAGTCTTGATATAGCTCTTCGAACAGTCATGAAATCTCAAAAAATCTGACCAAAGAAGCTTTGTAAAGTCAGGAAACTTTATTGATTTATTGAGTCTTGTGGTATATTAGGAGAAAACATATATGCCATATAGTTCAAGGTAAAGTCGTGGATTAGTTCATGGTGTAAACCTTGTAGAATTTGTTTGGGTGATTGAGTTTATAAACAACTTTTGCCTCGTTCTTTTGAACACTTTTATGAGAGTTCTTTGCGAAAGTGTACCTCGATCACCTTCATATATTGCAATATTGAGCGTTGTTTTTATTTCATCTGCATATTGTGATTTAGCTAGAAATGGGAAATACATTGAACAGAACATTACCTCTTATTGATGATCACGTGAAGAATCATTGCGTTGTTATGTATTCAACAACTGTGTGTAGTTACTGCACCAAAGCGAAACATTTATTGAATGACATGCAGATGGATTATAATGTTGTTGAGTTGAACTTGTTGAGTCAAACAGAAGGTGGAAGAGTTGTGGAGGAGTTGATTAAAAAAACGAGAATAACATCTGTAAGTAATAAAAGTTTATTGTGAAGCTTTAGGGACGAGGGAAATTTATCAGTGGAAGACAAAAACGTTTTTGTCAACCTAATGCACAGAATCTATTTGTCAACCTAATGCACAGAATCTATTCGGCAAATAAAAAAAATGAGAGTAGGTCAAGCCCATGCTCTTTAAGACAGAAAATTGAACCAATGATCTGAAATTGCAAGTGGAGAAAACAAGTGTTCAGTCAATTCATGATAACTGGCCGAAAATGTTTTCTGGTAAAGATCAAAATTCAGATTCTGAGCATATTTTCCTTTCTGAGAAAGTTGTTCAACATACTGATATTACATGAAATTGTCATTTTCAGAATTTTAAGTGATTTGTATTCCTTTCAGATTTCAATTACTATGAAACCTAATAAAATTCATATAAATGACCATATCACCACCTGTCTCGCACATATCACCACCTGTCTCGCACATGTCTGTTGATATTTTTTGTGGTGATCATCATTGGAATTATTTTGTGTAGGAAGCATTATGAGAAGTATATTTTAAATATTTTGTTGCTATGGTTACTAGTGCTTTCCTTTTCTCCACTTAAAATGCAAAACAAAATTCTAATTCATGATGATCAAAAAAGTTGTTAATAGTTTTTATTAAAGATAATGAACTGTTATAAATGGAAATTAAATCTGAAGGTTGCAGTGTGCTGATGTCAGCAGTGGGAATCCCTCATTTTAAGAAATGGGTCTGGAAGGAGCAGCTGACTTATATCAAAATGGCAAACGAATGAGGTAAACAAATGATTGGCTCTCTCACGGAGATTCCCTTGTAGAAAATTGCTGACTGAAAAAAGTTTTCTCACGACGTTTATAGCAGATCATTATCTGAAACTGTTTTTTTATATGTATGTATATTTATAACAAAAACAAAACTGACAAAGGCCTTGTGTCAGTGAAAATACCTTTAATGGAAATTATCTGTGTTATTTTATCAGGATAGTTGATCTCTCTGTTATCTGTAATCTCTCTGTTATGTGTAATCTGTGTTTGTCACAAACAATAATATTATCTCTCCTTATTTATTATTTATTTATGAAAAAGTAACTAATAAACAAATTGTTTACAATTGTTGACAATTATATGAAACAGGTGGCCGGAAACTTGAAGAATTTAATGGAAAAAAACGTTATCTGAAGATACTATTAACTAAAGTTTATTATCATCATCTACTATTTATTATCATCATCTACTATTTATTATCATCATCTACTATTTATTATCATCATCTACTATTTATTATCATCATCTACTATTTATTATCATCATCTACTATTTATTATCATCATCTACTATTTATTATCATCATCTATTATTTATTATCATCATCTATTATTTATTATCATCATCTAGTATTTATTATCATCATCTACTATTTATTATCATCATCTACTATTTATTATCATCATCTATTATTTATTATCATCATCTATTATTTATTATCATCATCTAGTATTTATTATCATCATCTACTATTTATTATTTTTATTTATGTTATGGATGCGTCAATGTATTCACTTTCCATTCACTATCCAATTTTAATGCAATTTCCCAGTGGGAAAAATCTTCCAAAAGTCTAAGAGGAGGAGTGTTTTCTATAGGAATGTCAAGCAATATCACCTGCTGTTTCAATAAAAAAACTCTCCTCCACAGAGATTTTCGGAAAATTTTGCTGATGTTGTGTTCCGTTTTGTGATCCCTAATGGTGGCAGGTTTGAGGATAACAAATTTGATGGGATTATAATAATGTTACATGAAGAATGGGGAAATATTTTGTGTTGATTTTTTATCCAACTTTGGTGCATTTTTTTTATGTTTAGGTTCCGCAGATATTTATCAATGGTGAATTCATAGGAGGTTATTCTGAGATGTTAGCGTTAAAACAAACAGGCTCCCTGTTTGAGAAAATCCAAATGTGCTCCAAGCCTTGTACTAGAGCTAGTTGAAAATTTTGGTCTTAAAGCTGTTTGAATGTTTACATATGGTTTTGAATTCATTGTGGTTTAATGGTTGACTTGGTGTGGATATTCGTGTTATACAAATTATCCCTTTTGATTGGTACATATTATAGCGGGTGTGCGCCCAAAACGAAATGCAGGCGTTAATCAAGGCTGTGCTAGTGTTGATCAGGTGTATTGATCAAAGTGCAGCAACATGGAGAGATTCTCCTTTTCCCACTCTATGAAGATTGTTTTTGGTGATTTCCATCCAGGAGCTTGGATATCACACTGATATGACAGGATTTAAATTTTTTAACCAATCACAGGCTTTTTGAACCAAGCTTCGCTTGGCATGTTCTTGTTTGCAGTTTGCAGTTTCTAGGAGACAGTTTCATCATGGAGGACGTGCTGCTTCGATGGACGCCATTTTAAACTCAGAATGCTTTTGGTGTAAGAGAAGTTGCAATCTGGTTGGTTGGTTGGTATCATATGATTTCGAACTGCGGCTATGATCATGTAATAAATGAATCTCCAGCAATCTATGTTTGTTTTAATTGAAACGTTTTTATTTTCTTCGTCCAGTCGCACCGATTGTTTTTTCTTAACGTTGACGTTGTTAAGTCGCTCGTTTTACGTGTCTTATTCGCTCGACATGCGCGACTGGTTCGCTCGATATGCGCCATTCGAACTGTTTTAACATTACAAACGAATAAACACAAAATGTAGATTATAATTCCAATATCTATGGGATTAGTTTAATGTTGGAGAGTGTTTTTAGACTTGGTGGATGGTGCCAGAAATACAGAATAATTGTTCTGCAAAATTCAATTCCATTGTCCCAAAAATGAAATTCACAGATTTACAAAACGTTTTGGTTCGCTAAATTTGTTGACCCGAAAGTATTTTAGAATGATGCGTTGGTCAGTTTTTTTCTCTCGGATGAAAATTCTAACATTAGAAGTCCACAAGGGCAAATGTTCTGGTCTGTATTTTGTGTGATTAGCGTAGCGTAGCATTTGACATTTTTTCAAAAAATTATGCGCAAAGTGATTTTCTCACATGATGTGGTGGAAACGTACGAATGATTTGATAAGATTGGTGATAATTTTTATTGGCATCTGCATTTTGATGTTGTCACGTTACCATGGTAATCACTATTGTTTTTTTATTTGTTTTCTTCTCTTCAGCCATTTTGCTTTTCGTTACATTGATTCATCAATTACGTAAATCTTGATTTCGTGTTCATAAAATGTTTACGTATTAGATGTATTTCCGTTACATGAAGCCTTTAGATTTTAGACATCTTTCACTTGAACACTTGTAAATGTACAAGGAGCGTAACAAAAATATTTAGTCTTCACCACACACATCGATAGTAAACTTACAGTATAAACGTTGGTAACTTTATGCAATTAATTGGTCAATCGAGCCTATTCTATTTCATATTGGTAACCAATGATTCACTAGCCCGTGTTCAAAGCCTTATTTTCCTAATAAGTGGTTTCTGTCGGTTTCTTGATCACAGACTATCTTCACTCTACCTTGCTCCAACGACAAAGCCATTATTCCGGTTCAAGGTTCGAGGTTGAAGCCTACACGAATATGATGTAAGAAACACGAGTGCCGTGTACCTTTCAGAACTGTTATCCACCCTGTTACCTTTCAGAACTGTTATCCAACCTGTTACCTTTCAGAATTGTTATCCACCCTGTTATGGTGGACTAAACAACCTCTGAGCGTATATAAACAGCTCACTAATTTATTAGAAGTATTAGAACTGGAACTTAGGATCATCCCCTTCCTAAAAATATTGATCTAAATATGCGACCTCTATGAACTTTATTTTAAGTTTGTTGGTTTGAGTATATGCCTGAGATTTTTATTTCCGACTCAAGGTCGAACATTAACTTAACATTAACTTAACAGTATATCGGCCTTTATTTCAGGAAATGTGTCCAGGTAAAGCAGAAACTATTGTACATTCCAAACAAAAACAACACCTATTATTGCGGAGGTCGTTTTTTCATAATCCCGTGCACACCCCCATGGATGTTGCCCCACTAAAAAATCATCTGCTACGGTACGCAGAGATAGTTGATCTACCACTGCCCCAAAAGATGACAGTTCACTTGTAAATCCCTGATCAAAAAGCTCAGAACTTACAGGACATCGAAAGGGACTCCTAGTCAAGATCGAGACGCGACACGATACGACACGATACGGGCCTTCGCACTCGAAGATACTATCCACTACACCAACGCTATATGTGTAGTTGGATAATTCGAGGGGCTAAAAGTTGAAAATTCAAATCTTTGAATATTTGAGGGGACAGAAATAATTTGGTCGAGTCTAGGCCATTTTTGAGGAACTTGTCTGCTCTGACATTCCACACACCGGCGCCTATTGGTAGAGTATTCGCCATTACACAGTGGAAGGTAATTTCACAGTGTTAATCGATCCAGTCAGCTTGAAAGCTGGATTGGTGGGTAAGTTGAGTTGATCGGTTGAAGCAGAACTCCAGCTTTCCTAGCACGAACGGAGGCTTGCTCTAGAACCTCTAAGACTCTCATTGAAGCCATATCCTCTGGGCAAACATTAGTTAGTCAGTTGCCTTGGAATAGTGATTCCCTTCAAAATTAAAAGATTTAAAATTTTTACAATATAAGTCGGTCAATTATAGTGTTCACCACAGGTTTTATTACGGACAAGCAACTTTAGACCGGTTCTGTCCTTTGAACCAGGCATATCTTATGGAATTGCAGTGGAATGGCACACAGAAATATTACTTCTTCTGTTGTCAAAATCAAATCTGTAATCTTGTTGTAATAAAATTGTTGTAAAATTTTTCCAACCTTCCTGGAAGTGTTAAAATGAAATGAAATTAAAGATGAACATCTTTTTCCCTTCTTGATTCCCCTGTGCTGTTGTTGAAGTTGCCCTGCTGTTCAAAGCACTTTTTGGGCATTAGTTCTGTCAATTAGAGTTTGTTGAATCTTGTTTCCGAGCAAATGACGTTGTTTAGTATCATTTTCTTTCTTGTTTTGTCGTTGTCTTTATTGCTGCTAACACGTTCATGAGACGATGACGTCACAGAATTTAGAGCCTTTCTTCTCTCACCATGGCTGTTTGCTGAAACGTTTTTTTGACGTACCCCTCGAAAGAGAGTTAACATCTTGTGCTGCTTTGGCTAATGTATAGCTTCTACTGCATACCAAGTTCTTCATAAAGGTCTAGCATAAATATTGGCCACCTTGGTTGTTTGATTGACCTTTTCATAAATTACCTCACAACATCCGTCGCCCCGTTTTCCCGTTTGATGAACGGACGCCATCGGGATGACAAAAAAGTAAAGGTTTGGACTTCAAGGCGAAAAGGCATCTGTTTTTGAAAAGTGTCCGCTATAGAGAGGTTTTACTGTATATAATTTTTTATTTCATTTTTAATTTAATTTAGATTCCAGCCTACTCCAGCTAACTGAAAGTCAATCTTCATTCCACAAACTTTGCTTGAAAGATCGTTTCGAAAATATTTTGCTTGTCATTGTTTTCAATTATCCTAATTACAAATACATACCTTTATTAAAAGAACTATACGGTGGAGCGTTTCCTAATATGGTATTCTGTGGAATGAATTCAAGCAAAGAGTTCGAAATAATTACTACTGACATACACAAAGGTTACTTTAGCTATAAATGTTTAGAGAAAGCTCTAAAGAGAAATTCCGTTCATTCTTTGGGATATTTGATAATGATGGATGACGTTATACTAAATTATTGGAACATTTTAAATTTTGACAGGCAGAAAATCTGGGAAGGTCCAAAATACCCAATTAACATTGGCAAATTCCAACGGCCGACTCGCTGGTACTGGTGGCTTAGTCCATGGGGAAGGCGAAATTGTTACAAAGCATTACAAGAACTGCTTAAGGATGCACCCGAAGATGCGCCCGAAGATGCGCCCGAAGATTCTTTGAGTATAAAGACTCTAAGAAAAACGCAAACAAATTTGTTGTCATGGAGACAGGACAGTTCGATATCTCGTTACCGTCGACTTTTACTTGAAAATAATAATCTGACAGAATTGGAGTGTTTTCGCGGTCGATCAGATATCTATTATGTACCTCGGAATTTTGCGTTGGATTTTGTCGAAATATCGAAAATATTTTATAAACACCAAGTATTTCTCGAGATAGCAATTCCGACCATCTTACGAATGATTGACAAGGAGCGGAATTTCCAGTATCTTCGTGGAGTTTACCTACCGGGCAGAGTTGGAAGCGAACCGGTTACCAACAGTAGCTACCTGTGGAATGAATATTCCACAAATCTGCATTTTATTCACCCTGTTAAGCTTAACAATGGCAGAAAATCAAGCGCCAATTTACTAAAGTTAAGATACTTGATTGACAGTAAAAATACATTGTTGTTTCAGTGTTAATCGCCTCTTCTATGCATAGTGTCATGATGGGAAGTGATATAATCGAAAGCTTAATATATCCTGCAAAGACAAGATATCATCTATGATATATCATATATGCTTTGTTATTGTTTTGTTTCGTTCTCTTTTTATAAATTGATTCACCAAGATCCTTCCTTGCATTTCCAGGTTCATTTCCAGCGTTGCCAAATATTTACACAGTTGCTTGGCTGGGAGATCGGTTTTAACCTCTTCTTTTTATATATTTAGATATCGATGCGTTTTAATGTCTTCCTGGCACATACGTAGTGTAGTTGACATGATCGCTTTGAATTTACAATTTTGATTTCAGGTATCAACTTAACCTATGACCTGGTGTCCCATCGCATAACTGACGCAGCAATAAGTTGGCTGAAACGGTAGAACGCAAACAGTTCAATGAGTTATTCAAAACAGTGGAATTTCTAAAAAGCAGAGACTTTAGCTATGAGAATTTGACTGTAAATCCATTCATCGGAGTATGTGTCCATTGAAAGGGAATGTCCGCTTTATTAGGTACACGCTTTATAGAGATTTACAAGTTTTTAAGAAAAACTAGTTCGCCTAATCCTACAAATGACTAGTTCGTCGACATTTTGTTGCTGTCATGAACTATGTGATAGAAATGTTCTGCAGCTGTCTTTGATAATTCGGAGATTCCTGTTAAAATGTCCTTCTAAGTTCTTTCTTATTAAAAATGATCATTATACAGCATTCCTCATAGAATGACAAAAATTAATTTCCACCTTTTTTTTACTCAGATCCTTCGTTCCTTTTCTTAAAGGCACGCCAGAATAATTTGAAGCCACTTCTTTCCGTTGAGTGATCCGAGATGAATTTAATGGATGCTTTGTTGCTTATCGTTTTGATGCTCCCTAAAAAAATGAACTACATTACCAAATGGATATCCCCTGTTGCTATAACTACAAGCCTACTAAGTCTATTATAGCGCATAAAAACCTAATGAATAATCCTACTGACATGTTCCAACAATCTTATATTTTATGGGCTTGTACAGTGGAATCTCTTTTAAACGAACATGTGCATAGAAAAGGTGTCAGCTTTACTTATGAGAGTTTGACTGTAAATCCATCAATTCGTATCAATATAATTGGAAAAGCTTAAGTGTAGCCTCGTACCTTTCACAGGGTTGAAACCGCAATAAAAGCCCAATCGTGGTGAAATATGATCCCATCCATCTTTCACCTCGACTGAATCATATTTGCAAATAGAGTGTTTTTCCAGATCAAACCGTGCAAACACCATTTGTATATAGTGATTTTCTGGTACTTCAATTTTCCAAACACAGGTTTCTTCAGCTGGATATGGTTTAGGAAAATTAGGGCTGCTGAGTTTTCCTTTTGTTCCCTTGATAACACCACCGCAACCTGAAAAGATTTGACAGCACTAACTCGAATGCATACTAGGTATATAGTACATTTATCTAATGCAATTTATCTAACCAGAATTTACAATCAAGCATTTACTGTTTACGTGTTCAAAGTGAATTGGTTTGGGCTGATATCTTGGCAACCAAACAGAATACCAATAGTTGCAGAAAGTTAAAGTACATAAATGCATTAACACTAACGTTAACACTAACGTTAACACTAACGTTAAACCATTACTGTAGATCCTAACGTTTATCTTTACAAACATATTCTCCAAAAAATTGCATGTTTCAGATTACCTTTGGTCTCCCATGAAGCTCTGAATCCACTTTTTTTATCCCATCCATCTGTTACCATATTAATGTATAAAGCATTTGTATAGGAGAAAATAGGTTGTGGTAATTCGTTTCCACAAAACTTTCCAAGTTCAGATCCTGAGATACCTCCATCTTTGAGAAGAAGGTAATCAAATTTGCATGTTCCCGCTATAGATTCTAAAAATATAAAAGCAATACACAACTCAGAGATAGCGTCTTCTTATTTATTAAATGAATGAGGAGAAATTTCTCCCATTATATATCACTAGAATCAGCCATGCTCGTTCAAATCCCTCCTCAAAAACTCATACTCAGCTCATACGCATCTTTGTTGGTAAGTCAATTGCTTAGTTGTAACTTAGCGGTCTGCAGAACTGACAGTTACCGATGGAAACCCTAACAAGGACTCACTCCCGGTTACTTACAAAGTTCCTTACTTACCTAAACATGATGATGATCATGAAGGAAGTAAGGGGTACTTATCTAATGGTAACTCAACTCACAGTGACTACGGACGGGATGAAGATCTTCTGACAGAACCAGAGATGCAAAAATTCATTTTCCTTCCTCCTTATACAGTTCTTGAAGAGGACAACAAATGTATTGCTGAATGGAGGTGGTTCATAATGATAGTTCTTACAATAATTTTCTCACACTTACTCTCAAAATCAAAACTGGTAATGGTTAATTTGATCTTCTTTGCTTTGTTACCAACAATTAACCAGGTACAATTTGTGTTATCTGGGTAATTTAGTGGATAGTTGGGTGAATGAAATTCTCCTTTTGATCCATTAAGAACACCACCACAGGTTGCTACGAGGAAAAGTCTTAAATAGTATGCTATCAGAGGAACATTTGGAGGTTACGGATTAATGCCGGATAAAGTGAACGAAAATCCAAGATTTGTTTACACAAACAGAATGCTAATTCAAAAAAATGACTTCTTAATCAAGTTCAGCAGTGTTGAAAGATAATGATAATGACTTACGACATGAGTGGCTATTGCATTCTCTATCCTCATACACCACTCCTGGACATGATCTGCCACCAAACTGAGGTTTAGGTGAATTACATACACGTAAGCGGCGTTGCTTACCACCTCCACACTCCCTGTTACATAAGGTCCAATTGGACCAAGCAGACCATCCACCATCTATTGCTGGTTTGTTTATTGTCGATTCGTGTCCTTCAGCACACAAGAAGTTATTATCCCATCCATTACGACCTTCTTTAGCATACCATTGTATGCAAGCAAGACCCTCTTTCTTGCCCTCGTAAGACCAACTAAAATGGAATCGTTCAATGATAAGCATTCACTGAAAACTTATAGTTACAGAAATCTGCAGGAAAGAAAATGCAGTTAGAATATTAAATTTCTAGCTTTTGTAAGATAAAGATTATTACTTACGTAAAATTATATGGTGATGACCATGGCAAGCACAGGTAGTTGTTACCCCAACCGCTTTTTAGACTCTCTCTAGGCTCAAATACATGCGTACATTTATGCCTACCGATAGGGCCGTCATCAGACCAGAGCATTTCTATTTTACGGTTACCTGAAGGTAAATCACACAAAAACAATTTCGTGGATGGTGTCTGCAGCCTGATTAGCAATACAGTTATCCAACTCTGAAATTGTTTCGACCATAAAGTATCCATATCAGAACAAACACATGGATATTGTGTGACCCCCGTATAAATAAAACTAATGTACTTATATGTATGTATTTGTAAAAAGACTTTTAAGAAATTATTTTGTCCGAGGTGTCTTTTATTGTAAGAATCTGTGAATTATAGTATATAACATTAATATTTTCTTCAATATAGCAGTATTAATTTGAAATAAATTCCATTAGGATTGTCTACATATTTGAGGCTGAGCCTTTTAGTTATAGTCAAGAGTGTGCACAAGACTACCCCAATAAGATGGGAGTTTAATGACAGCTGATTAAATTCTATCAAATTCTTAATAGATCTGTAGAGAGAAGCATGAAATAAATTAGAAATAACAGAAATAAATTAGCGATAGGTGTTTAATTACCAGATCAGCATAAAAGGAAAAAGCTAACGAACTTGTGTATTCGTACCTCGATTGCAGAAAGAATAGCTATGCCATTCTTGTGGATCTTCCTTTTCGTAAATGAACACACATTCTGCTAGCTGGTCACTGTTTTCCCGTGAATTCCGGAAGCTAAAATCCCTTGGAAATTCCGGCCATGCTATAAATAAAAGCAAGATAATAAGATATGTCCCAGAAATTACAATCAATTTCGATCTGTACTTCGAAATACTTTTGATGGTAATCTCCACTACCATTAATATAAATTTTTTTCTTCTGATTAGATATAAAATTGCATTTATAAATCGTAATTATATTCAACGAGAAGTTAATCTTTTTATAGTTATGATAGGTGAAGTTACCAGTGGAAGCTTCAAAAGAAATTGAAATGCATTTTTGATTTATCTCGTCTGAATCAGTTTTATAAATGGACTTTGGTTTCTGAAGTTTGTTAACGTTATAGAAGACACGATAAATGAAGTTTTACAAGTTCTCCAAATAATATATCATAAATGTATAAATATAATAAATATAATAAATATATATCCTTATTATTGACGAAGCATGGAATGTATTCAGTGTGATTATACATAATTTGCTTAAAGGCCACTTACTCAGGCAAGGTTGCATGTTACAGACTCTTTTCTCCATACTTGCCCCTTCACATTGTGGCACGCCATGGCTTAAACTCCAACAAACTCTTTTACGTTCTTCAGTCCCCCCTGCGCAAAATTTGTTACAATTAGTCCATTGAGACCAACTCGACCAACCCTGGTTTATATCTAAGTAAAACAAACATATGTCAAAGCTTATTCAAAGGAAAACCAAGGTAAAATTAACAGTCCTACACGTCATCAAATGGTAGTAAAATTATACCTCTTACTGGAAAGACGTTCCTTAGCAGAAGCTTGAAACTTAGAAGAATTGTAAAGCTTAGGGAATTATGTCTGTAAGAGACCCGTAAGCACAACAACAGCAGACCATTTATTAAAATACTAACTCTTTGTGTAACATTCATATATCCGGTTGGTTTCCCTGACATCTAAAGGACTTAATCGATCATTCCCTAAGGAGAGAACAGTTTCATCTTTTGGTAGAATAGTTGGTTGTCCATTTTCGGAGAATGCTCTCTTCTTATAATGCATTATTGAATGGTAATCATATTCAACGCCATTCAAATTGATACCAGGATATACTGAAGATACGCCGAGTTTTGTAAAAGCACTTTTAAATTCTAAACGAGAAGCAATTGTTCGAAGCATGTACACCTGTTTATGAACATCAAATATGCTTATTATAATGCTGTGCTACTTTAGATATTAGAGACCTTACTCAACTGCGACGGGAACGAGGACAGCGACGTGAGAGTGATTTACAAATATTCAGAAATCAATGAGTCACGAAGGAATGACAGTTTTAAGAGTTTGTTTGTAATACCAAAACTGTGAAAGAACGAATTTCCTATAAAACAGGATAAAACTAATACCAGAGAAACATAAGTTATTGCAATCTTCACGTCTCCGTTTTCAGTACGACTTCAAAACATAACTTTTCACGTTGTGTGTAGAACGTGAAATCTGCTTATGATGTAATGTAACGACAACGAGAACAGCAACGTCAGTGAAACATAAGCTTTGTTTTCCTTGCAGCTTTCATTCAGAAAGATGTATTTCATATTATACCACTGGGAAAATTTTGTCAGTTAATTACATCATTAGCACGTTTTCGCGTTCTACACACAACGTGAAAAATTATGTCTTGAAGTCGTACTGAAAACAAGGAAACGAATAACTTGATTTGCTTTTATCCTGTTTCGATATCCTTTTAGTTCCAATAAACCACGTCTTTAAACTTTCATTGCTTTTTGCTTCATTGTTTTCTGAATATTCATAGATTAATCTCACGTTGTCGTTCTTGTTGCGGTCGCACTTGCTAAGGGTCCCTATCTTTTTGACTACAGTGACAGTTTTAGGGGATGATTGAACAAACATAACCAAGGGAGTAAATTTGCTGATACCTTAAGCTCCTTAAGGAAGTCATTTTTAGTTCTCAAGGTTCCACTTTCATTTTCATGAAAATGACTCCTTAGAGGGGAGACTCCGTAAGGTGTTATTATAGTTATTGCAAGTTAAATGATCCTTAAAGGAAGTCATTTTGATGCTGGTAAGAGTCAAATGAAGGAATGTTCAGAGACAAGTATATGCATTCCAGGATAAGTATGTATGTTCCACAATTCGTTGAGGTCTTAGCCATTCTTGGGTATTTAATTTGGGTAAATAATAAACTAAGTGTTTCTAAGGAGCCCGATAGTATTAAATTTTACGGTATTCATGTTCTTGTAATCTCAAAATCTCAGAGTCTCCATATTAACGGAGGATACGCCAGAAGAAAGATATATAAGTATAGGTAAATGCTCAACGAATATATATTTCTGCGAACGTAAATAGAATATCATGAAACATATTTTTTGTTGTTGCTTATTTACGTCGTAATCGGTCGTATAAACATTTCTCAGCTCTATTATATACATTGCTTTATGATTCTATCGACGGAATTGTGACGCTTTTTCAACGTAAGTAAAGCTGGTTTAAAGGCAGAATATTCAATGCGGAGCGGCTATTGTTTTTTCCACGTGATCACTAATTGAGCCATTTGATTGGCTTGGGGAATATTCCGCGGCGGAAAAGTTGAACTTGATCCTACTTTTCCGCGGACGCTTTGGCGGAATTTATAAAAAAAACAACAATAGCCGTTAAACTGCAAACGGAATATTCAACACATTTTCTGCGCGGTTTTTCACACATTATCAACCGATAGACTTTTTCATAAATTACATTGTTACATCCATCGCCTCGTTTTCGCTCTGACCAACGACGCTTTGGTTGTTTACAAAAAGAAACGATACCTCAGGGAAATATTTTCACGTTTGTTCTTTTATTACGCTTAAGTATGGAGTAAAGGTCTATTATCAATGTTATCCTGGCTTCACAAATTATCAATGTTATCCTGGCTTCACAAATTACAAGCTATAAGAAACTATAAACATTTTTTTATTTCAGGAAAATTCATTTTACACGCACGTGCTCATCAACATTATTAATCATGAAACGATGTAATGTGAAAGTTTTCACACTTATTCAAAGGGTACTCAAATTTCAAACACAGTTTCTGTCATTTCGTAACCTAATTAGAGCCGAACATTTTGTGGCAACTCGTATCTTTTCTATTGGAATTTATTCTGTTGTGATGAATCGTATATTTAGAAGAAATATACAAGCACAGTGTCAGTGAACTAAATTAATTTATTTTTTAATTATATTTGTTTTTCTACTTTCTCTGCATTTATGGAACTTAGTTTATGATTACTAATTTTGTTTATTGATTAGACGTGTCTTATAAAATATTTTTTATATTACACTCATATTTTTTATATAAGAACATTGAAGCTCAATTTACACCAAAACGAGCTGAGAATAAGCTGAGGCTCAGATAGGTTCAAAATAAGAATAAGTGAAAGTATAGTCACACATAAACGACAAGATTTCCTGATACAACAGCACCGAAATATAATTTGTTTCCATACCTTTTTAAGTTAATAACAAAAAGATTAATGCCTGCTATTGTGTATCGTGGCTGATTGCAACAACATAGTTTCGTTTTAAAACGAATATATGTATCTCAAGTTTAAAACGTGCGTCCGAACATTATAAGGTGGCGTTCGGCCAAAAATATATAATTTTAAACATTTTTAACATTTGAAACGAAACTTTGTTGTTCGAATCAACCAACGAATCAAATTGTGAGATCAATCTGCCACAAGCGTAAAATAGAAATTCATACTCGTAAGGGAGTAAAAATGACTCCTAAAGAGAGTCGCCACAGGCACTCTGAAATGACTCCCTTAAGGTTCTCGGTCAGTGTACCCTTAAATAACCTAATGTTATACGGTTATTTGAAAGGACTTTTCCTTCTGTAGATCTGGTTCATCATACTTACTGATTAAGGTATTTTGAGCCTGAAGTATTCAGCTTTGGGATATGTATAGTATATACTTATGTTTCGCAGCAATTTGAGCTTTCATATGCTTATAGTTTCTATACTTTCAAAAAAGAGAGCAGTTTTGAAGCTCTTTCAAACTAATTTAGTAGGTTTAATGAGTTGTTACTTTGTCAATGGCAAGTAATAAATGAATCAAAAGATTTCTCCATACATTTTGACCACCCAAAAGCAGAGAAATGTCACGTAATATTGGAAGTAAATTTATATGAAGGAGAGAAGTTGTTTTCTCATTGATATCAATAAAAGGTTAACAAAACGCTAGCAAAATGAACTTACGATCCATGATGTTATTGGTATATATAGTAACATAATCATCACGATCATAGCGGTTTTGCTCGTCGTAAAAGCCAATCAAATGACCTATTTCATGAATGATAACACTTTCATAAAGACATCCGTCACCAAGTGAAATGACTTGAGGGCCTCCACGTCGTCCAACATCTGCATTACATCTAAAGTACGTTTTGAAGTGGCAACGTTTAATATTTATTTACGATAGATAGACAGCTTATAAAGGATGAACTGGAAAAATAATTAGGAAAATTACCCAGAATACGTTGTAAATTCAACATAATCTGCTTCGTTACTTCTCTCAACAAATCGTATACATGTATTTTTCTCCCATTCGTATATAGCATCCTTGATGAGTGTTTTTGCAAATTTTAAGCGAGCTAAAAATTATAATTATAATTTACGCAATTAAATTGAATATTTTCGTGGGCAAAAGTGCTAGACAAAACCATTAAGATAAACCTATTACAGTAATCAGAGGCGCAGCTATAGCTCAGTCAAAATATGTGGAGGAGGGTTAAGTCATTTAAATATGTGAAGGAGGGTTAAGTAATTTAAAGCAGAAAAAGAAAACGTGCAAGTAACCTATCGACGCTTAAAACTGAAAGGAATATCAAAACGGTTGGACTCCTCCACTTTTTTGACTGACCCTGAATACGTCTATGGTAATTCAAGGTATAGATACCTATGCTATTATGAAATGTATAAGGGATCATGCCATCCTTCCATAACCTTCCAACCAGTTTTGTCGCTGCATGTTGGGTGTTTGATTTAGCAGCAGTTAATTTGTATGTGTTGTTAACCACAAGATCTGTTTGATAAAGATTTCTTTGTATCAGAAATGCAGAGAATTGTATCAGAAAACTGTATCAGAGAACTGTATCAGAGAACTGTATCAGAAAACTGTATCAGAAAACTGTATCAGAAAACTGTATCAGAAAACTGTATCAGAAAACTGTATCAGAAAACTGTATCAGAGAACTGTATCAGAGAACTGTATCAGAAAACTGTATCAGAAAACTGTATCAGAAAACTGTATCAGAAAACTGTATCAGAAAACTGTATCAGAAAACTGTATCAGAAAACTGTATCAGAAAACTGTATCAGAAAACTGTATCAGAAAACTGTATCAGAAAACTGTATCAGAGAACTGTATCAGAGAACTGTATCAGAGAACTGTATCAGAGAACTGTATCAGAAAACTGTATCAGAAAACTGTATCAGAAAACTGTATCAGAAAACTGTATCAGAAAACTGTATCAGAGAACTGTATCAGAGAACTGTATCAGAAAACTGTATCAGAAAACTGTATCAGAAAACTGTATCAGAAAACTGTATCAGAAAACTGTATCAGAGAACTGTATCAGAGAACTGTATCAGAGAACTGTATCAGAAAACTGTATCAGAGAACTGTATCAGAGAACTGTATCAGAGAACTGTATCAGAGAACTGTATCAGAAAACTGTATCAGAAAACTGTATCAGAGAACTGTATCAGAGAACTGTATCAGAGAACTGTATCAGAGAACTGTATCAGAGAACTGTATCAGAGAACTGTATCAGAAAACTGTATCAGAAAACTGTATCAGAGAACTGTATCAGAGAACTGTATCAGAGAGCTGTATCAGAGAACTGTATCAGAAAACTGTATATGCAAAATGGATGAAAGAGTTGAGGTATTGTTCTGCTGCTTTTTAACCATTTTTAGGATGGCAACCTCTTACACAGGGTAACTTTCCTTTTCTAGAGACACTGAGAGATAATTATGTCTGATTGTTTGAGTTTTCTGGTAGCAGGTGGCTTACAATTAACTTCAAATACATTCGATGCTGGATTGATTGAGTTGAGCTATTTCGAAGTATTTCATAAATGTGACACAAAACACTGTCTCCCACAGCTAAATGACATCACACAACTGTTTTGTGATTTTTGAAAATGTAAAGCATGTTATTCAATCACCCACGTAACCAGTAGTTCCACAGAAATTTGAACAACTACAGCGAATGTTTATGTTTTGAATAGTTCTGTGACTATAGCAACAAGGTAAATAGATTAATAGATTACGTGGTGAGCCTAGAAACGAATACTATACATCCACAAATAAGTGTACCATCCTTGATAATTTTCGTTGCGTTCATTTTTCTTATAAATCATGCCTTTTGGAACTCATTTCATAAGTAATGTTTGTTCAGAAAGGTAGATAGAATTGTATTCATAAGTAAAGGATACATTAAACAATATGAGCAGAGGCGTAGCTAAAGCTCAGTCAAAATTTGTGGAGGAGAGTTTAGTCATTTAAAGTAAAAAAAGAAAAACATGCAAGTAACCTAATCGACACTTAAGAGTGAAAAGAAATATCATAATGTTGGACTCCACTTTTTTCGACTGACCTTGAATACGCCTATGATGAGTGTCTGTCATAGTTTATGGTCAACCACTCTGGAGACGAAAACAATTTGCAGAAGGTATCACTTAAAATACCGAAACAAACTTAATAAAATATTTAATATACGTAAATAATAATAAAATCGTTCAGAACTCAAAGAATCCTTTTAATTATCTACATGTAAACATATCTTCGTGTAAGATGCATCAAATCAAGTAAGAGTTTTAAGTTATCGAGGGTCCATCCGCAAAGGTTAGCTAGTTTACCTGCCGACTTGCTCTAATTTAACTTAAGGCTGGTGTGCAGAATAAGGCATAAAAAAATCCTAATAATTTGAACATACCTCCATGCTCGGTGTGTTGATCCTTTAAATTTTGATTCGCTTTGATGATGTAATCCACAGCGGTTATCTCGTAAGGTTCAGATTGTGGCGTATTTTCAATGTGCAATGCTTTGTATTCACATATTGTGAACAGGTAAAATGTTGTTATAATGAACAACTTTAATAGTTTCTCCATTTTCAATAAACAAAGTTCTTTATTAAAACCAAATTTTGCTCGTTTTTCAGACAGACGCTTGAACAATAATTTTCAAAGTAACGTGTTTGTTGGTTTTCCTCGAGTCTTTAAAAAGCAACAAAAATGTCAACAACGGATTCAAATTTTGCTTTTTGTTAAGAGTTTAGTTCAAAGCATTTGCTCTGTACCGTTCTATTATGCACACCTCTTCGTTTGGCATTTAGTCAGTCTTTCATTCCATAAATAATTGTTATTTACACACAAGAAATACAAAATAAACATACGTGTGTTGCATAAAAAAAATTATAATCCGCACAATCAGAAAAGGAAAACATTTTTCGTCACTGTCATTCGAGTCTGAAGAAGGATGTACATTAAGTGCGTGATGAAGAAGTCAATTTCTCGATTCTTTAATTGCCCATGTGCCCTATGTAATGGTCTTAATAGGCTCTTAATGGTCTTAATACGTAACATTTGAAATAGTGAAAGAGTAAAACATTAAACCAGATATATTTTGATAACCTGAAGATGGTTCAAGAAACGTGATACAATTTATAAAAACTTAACAAATATTTTCTTTCCAAAGATGACAATTTTCTTCTACATTAATTTGGATGGAAACTATCATTTGCGTCAATAAATGTTTACTAAGTTTACCGAAGTGTTTCGTTTTATTTCGTGACATGTCATATTGACGTAAAGTGTTTCGATTCCAAGTTTCAAATTCGTGTTGCTCATTTTAAGATGATGATTCCAGTGATACTGTTTCTACGAGAGTTGACAGCTTCAGAGCTTTTAAGAGAAAGCTATCAAAGATCCTTCGGAATATCGTAATATTCCGGATATAAGCCCTCGGAACGCTAGATAAAATCCACAGCAATGGTTTTGAAACTTGAAACACTTTTGACTTTATTTTTTTAATATGGAATAATGCTTCAGTAGCAGGTTCTATTATTGTGTTTCTGATAAAAAATCCATGCATATTTTCTTCCAGATTATTAAAAAGCAGAGTGTTATTAATTTATAAGTCCAGGGCATACCCAGGGCTTATAGTGAGGGTTTTGGCTTTAAAATTTAATCGAAATTGACTTATTCTCCATATATGGGAGTTAATTAATTTCATGCATTATACTGGTGCAGATCACGGATTGTCAGACAAGCTAACTCTACTTATAGAATGTATTTCTAAATTTTACATGGTTTACACCACTAACTTTTGTTAGTTTTGAGACCAGTATAGCATGTTAACTTCTAATCTTAATAAGTAAGTAAGTAACCGGAAATTTTAGCGTCCTTGGGGCTTATCCATTTATCTCAATGGCTCTTCATCCCCTCCGACAGTCAACTTGTTAGTTAACTTACTGCTAGAGATACGTTAAATATTGCTCTAACTTGCACACTGGCCAGCATGCGGTCAGTCGATGGCTCCTAATAGGCTGAATACGCTGCTTTCATAGCGCATCGGAGTGGAGTATTGATTCCAGTTTCCGCAGCAGGGATTGAACCCCAACTGCACTGGGGAAAACTGAAGGTGCTTTCCTACACCATATCGATATATCTACATTCAAATGGGATGGCTCTTACATACTTAGTGAAAATGGGAGGTACAAAATACAAAGAGCTGACTGCTATTTAGGTGGCATTTGGACTTTGACATTCAGTTTTAATAAGCGAGCAGAACACCATTACTCGAAATCAGATATCAATACTGTTACACCTGTGTATGTGAACAATTTTTTGATAACATACTTCCAAGTAATGTTTACAAGAAAGTTTCGTTGAGTTGGGTTATGAAAAAAAAATTTCATTCCCAAATCTATTCTTTTCTTACTTATTTATACCATCGCTGCATCTTCTTTATACAGTCGGTTCCGTATTTATTGTAAGCGCTGTAGTATTTTGTATCATTATTATAGTGCATGCAAAACACAGAAATCAAATTATGTTTGTACTTAAAACGTATTTATTCACATAAAAACAACTTTTCGTTTCACATGTTACTGGTTCATGCTTCAATAAACAGAAAAAGCCACTGAAAAGCTTATATCAACAAGCTTATTAATAAGTTAAGTCAAGTTTCCTAAGCATATTTGTTTTCTTATAACTATAACAAAATGTAAAAAGGAAGCATCAGCTTGGAATGAGAAACACAGATTACTGACTTGTTTGTCATTATATATGCAATTGAGCTGAACTCAAACAAAATCCTTCGGTAAACATTGTAAGCATTTTGTTTGTGCAATTCAGAATCTTAGTCCAAATGAAAAGACGGAGGTATATCGTCCATCTATATTGAAGTAAATTATTTTCAAAAACATTCTAAATGAATGAAACATCGAAGTGGTCTTTCTCAAGTTGTAACTGAGAAACGTTTTTATCAACTGAACGGATAGATGTTTCAGCCTTTGAAAATAAACATCAATCATCGGAAGCAACACAAACATCGGAATAGAAAGCGAAACAAGAAATATTGTGAAGGAATACGTTTTAGTTCCGAAACTAAATTATTTGGAATCGACTATCGTTTGTATTCAATAACATACTTTCCGATTTCTTTTCGGGTCATCACATGGGAGTTCTGAAAGTTCTTTATACTTTCTTCTGATCTCTTTTAAAACAACTGGTCATTATAAGTTTTGGTTTAAATCCAGAAATTACGGAAATATATATTGAGACTTTCTAATAATAGTACTTCATCACGTTTTCTCGCCTAAAGTAAGCTTGTTCTAAGGTTAACTTTTTTAGGAATGAAATGAAAACATTAAGAAAATACAATAATTTGACAATGACATAGATATATTCTGTTGTTTAAAATAAAAACCACCATACATTTTCACAACTAAAGCAGACGTCCATTATCAGTGCAATAACTACGATCCAAAAGCTTCTGCTTTTTATGGAAAAATACATTGTTGGTTTTATTTTGTACAATTTAATTAATGATGTTTTTATAACATATTATTTTGACTGCTTACAAATTTATGTTCCTTTTCATAATTTTTAGTTACGATATATAGTTTATATTGAGTTTATATTTATAGCTTATATTTAGTTTATATTTATAGTTTTTAATGATCTAAATTTGAATTTTCTTCAAAAACATGCTGGGAATATTATTAGGTGCAGATTAACGAAGAACGCTTAATCAAAGGTACCGCAACTATTTCTGCATTATTTACTTGTGAGTACCTTCATATTTAATCACTTATGCCAACAGTAACTGCTTAAACTATTAAAAAAATAACCTGTCAGTCACATTCATACAAAATGTTTGTTTTTTTGACATCTAAGGGACTTAATCGATCATTCCCTAAGGAGAGAACAGTTTCATCTTTTGGTCGAATAGTTGGCTGTCCATTTTTGGAGAATGCTGTCATCCCATAATGCATTATCGAATGATAATCGTATTGCACGCCACCTGTGTGGATTCGGTACTTGTCGAATTTGGTAAAAGCCTCTTTATATTCTAAACAACAAAAAATGATCCGGATAATGTCATCTTGGGAATTCTTTATATTTCTTATCTCCTTAACAAATCCATCTTCCTAGATTTTGATCGACTTTGTTAAAAGCCACTTTCTATTCTATACAAGGGTGAAAATGTGAGATAAAAATTACTTATTCGAAAAACAAACAAACGATTTTAATCATGTCCTACCTACCAAAACTATGTTAACAAATGTAAAGTCATATTCAGCAAAAAGATTGACAAATAAGCTTTAGAAACTTACGATCCATAATGTTATATGTATATATTTTAACATAATCGTCTCGATCATTACGGTTTTGTTCATGCCAAAATCCAACCACGTGGCCTATTTCATGAATGATTAGACTTATATAAAGACAACTACCAGCAAATGAAATGATTTGACGGCCTCCATGTCTTCCAACATCTGAACTGCATCTAAAATAGTGAGTGTGTACCATTTAACGGTGTTACGTTCTACTGCATCTATTAAAGATAATTGCCTCTATTGAAGATAAATTAATTAAGACATTGAAGAATTACCCATGGTTCGATTGAAATTCAACATAATCTTTTTCATCACTTCTTTTAACAAATCGAATACAAGTTTTGCTCTCCCATTCGTGAATAGCTTTCTTAATAAGCGATTTCGCATTTTTAAATTGACCTGTAAAATTGAATTAAAAACTCCCAAAAAAGGCTGCGATTTTGTGCATAGAAACTGAGATAGCATCCGTTCTAAATAATATATTTTCCAAATTTTAAAATGCAACTTCAAGATATAATTACCTATGGTTTTGTGGAAGGTAAAAGGAATTATGCCGCCTTTCCATAGTTTCGGAGCCTGTTTTTTCTCTGCTTCTAATAGAAAAATGATAATGGATAAAAGATAAGTGTCTATCTTGTGCAGATTTGATCCAAAGCAATTTGCAGTTAAGCTAAAGTGTGAACAGAACTTCGAAAATGTGTATTATCACATACACCAACCTCAAACCCAAGACCATTAGTCACTTTTTGATATAAAGTAGAAGAGGTGAAAAGGTCATTTGTGTGTATGGAAAAGGTATACAAATGCATATATATATATATATATATAGCCAACCAGGTATCCAACTTCTGTAAACATACCTCTATTTTTGGGTCGCTGACCCTTGATATTTTCATTGGCCATTGGGATTGGTTCTCTCAATGGATTAGATTGTTGCGTATTTTCAATGTATAATGCTTTGTATTCACATATTGTGAGCAGGTAAAATGTTGTTATAATGAACAACTTTAATAGTTTCTCCATTATCAAGCAAATAAACTGCCTTTTTATTTATTAATCCTCAGAACTAAATTTTATTCGTTCTTTAGAGAGATGCTTCTTCTTAACAAGCCAACGGATTGGATAATGCACCAACACATCTAGCAACAACTACGTTTTTATATCGAGAAAGCACACACCATATAAATAGTCATTTATGTTATATGTGTCAACACGTGTCTCATCTACCTTTTAGTTACGCACCAAATAGATATCCTCTCACTGCACGTATTTGTTTATAGAAAACAAACAAGAAAAACAAGGAGAAAGTTTTTCGTCGCCGTTCTGTTTTATTGGGAATTTGCAAACATTTATTTGATACGGGCTTGTTTATATAACTGTCACGATCCCTGTGAATGAAATTTTTATATAATTAAACAAATATTATTTCTTGCTTAGATAATATTTTCATTAAAAATTTGGGATTAAGTGTAATATTTTCTAGTTACTTAATTGGATGAAAAATTAAGTTGATCAAAGTTGACGACAATTATTTAAGGGGTCGTGACAAATTCAAGCTGTCGCGTTTTAGTTCAGTTGTTCTAGAAATAATTGTTTACTGATGGTGTAATTGATTGATTCGGCATTCAGCAGTATGCTTAAGGGTTCGACTATCACTGCAGAACCAACACCTTATCTCCACTCCGTTGCAGCGTCAATGACTGTTCAATGTGCAAGAGCATGTTTTCTTTCTGATAATATATTTCTTGCCCATACTCCCATCGACATATCTTTGTTGAAGGTTGGTAAAAGAAACTACCAACTTAAAGAATAGGAAAACAGAAGCAATACTTGTTGATACTTGTCAACACTTGTCTAAAGTTTAGAGCGATGGTGTAGTGGATAGTATCTTCGAGTGCGACCGCTGAGGCTGAGGTCATGTCACATTTAAATACTTCACTCCGGTGCGCTTTAAAAGCAGTGTAGCAGTTGACTGACTGCACACTAATTTTTGGGCAAGTTAGAGATATGCTTTACTCATTTTCATTTCACCATAATATTCTTCTAAAATTTGAAACATCTCTCATTTAAATTCAACCTTTTTTGTATGTAATATCTCGAGGTAAATTCAACATTACATCATCATTCTTTTGTCATGCTTTTTTTTGGAGTGTTTCCTTTAGAATTTTGCAAAATAAAATAAAATAAATTACACCATCGACGTTCAAGATCAAATTAGGTTTCTAAGTAATGTATGTAAAAAAGGTTGGTCAGTATGTAAACGAGGTTGTCAGTACTTAAACGAGGTTGGTCAGTATGTAAACCAGGTTGGTCAGTATGTAACAGTTTACAAGGTTACCCCTTTTTCTCGAATATTAATATTAAGGTATTAAATAACTATTGAAGGTTGTTAATTTTGAAATTTAAATTTTTGTTATCTGTTATCTGGCGGTAAGTCCACTTCCTATTTGTAAGTCGGCGGGCAGAATGAAAGTCAGAAAGTCTAAGTTTTTTTAAAAATTTTGCCTATAATCGCAACCAAAATAAAAGATCACTAGAAGCTTTCTCATAATAAGAAATTGCTTCAAATGAAAATGCTTTTAAAATTATTATTAATTTCTTGGTGAAAGTCGGAACTTAATAACCAGTAGAAGAGTGCGTTTACACGAGAGCCGTATTGAACTCAAGCGGTTTGAGACTTCAGTACGTTCTCATGTAAACGCACCCTTAAACAGGGTGGCCACCAGAATTTAAAAAAAATTCAAGAACAATTCAAAAACATGTGGATCGCCCTATCAGACATTGGACATGAGATAAAAATTAATAACAAACATACACCTGAAGGAAGTTTTTAATAATTTTACATCTTTGGTCAGTCACTAACTGTGAGTAAGAACTCAAATATCTAGGTAAATAATTGCACAAACTGAAATGTCATTTTCTTACGAATCTCAAATAGGGGGCAACCAGAAATGTTGTAAAACAAAACAATTCAATTATGTAATGCATAATATAACAGATTCATAAAATACTACTATTAATTGTTGATGTACGTAATTTTTGGAATAAAAGATTACTTTTCCATGTGTTGTTATCAGTTTAGTTGTACAAAATAAAACTATAAACTGCTAGGTTCGAAAATTTACTCATATACAGGACTTGAAGTGTTTTGAGGATGAAATGCCCACGGGTGTACATTAAGGTATCTAAAACAGATGGTTTAAGTGAATGAAGGGACGGAATGAAATAAGTATTTAAATCTGCATATTTCGTGGCGGAAATACCGCTTGTATTTGATGACATTTAAGTTTTTGAATTATTTCGCCCATACGCCTGTGTAAATACGCAGTCTAAATCCCATTGCGACTAAAAACGCAAATTCTTTATAACAAAATAACAAATGGACCATAATGCATTGCGTGTGCACTGTTTCACAACAGATTCATCAAAACGAACATCGCAACATCACAAATGATCCGCAAACTATTTTATCAGGAAAAAAGGACCAGGATTAAATTCAATATCGTAGGCTATAATCAAAATCATACTGACACAATGAACAGGGTGTCCACAGTCTTTTTCATATAAAAATCCAGCCTCGATAATACAGTTTTTTCAATTATAAAGAATTACAATTATAAAGAAGAGGTAAAATGGTTGCTATATGGTTTGAATTGCACAATGAAACAATTAAAGAACATCATATATGGATAAATAAATATGGATAAATAAATATGGATTGAGCTGAGCTTTGATGTCCACCTCAGTGAACTTTAGTTACCACCAAATAAACGCCCTCCCTCAAAAGAGGTGGAGGTTCTTTGCTAGGTATTTGAATTCCTAGAAATAAATGCAATAATTATCTAAAAACAGTGTTTTTTCAAAACATTGATATCATAACTTTCACAAAAAACAATAAAAAAAAGGTGCAAGCTGGTGAAGAACAATCAGAGCAGAAGGCCCTATATACACGTTTTTTTTATAAGAGCACTCAGTTCTAATGCTCCGCCCTTCTGAAAGGCCAAAAAGAGAAGAAATTATTGAAAATTCCAGAGGCCTTCAAACGTTCTTAACATTTCAATTTTGAAGCCTTAAAATGTTCTTAATATGTTTTTAATTTATACACTATTTAATATCCAAAATTCAAAATTCAACGTCGACATTTTAAATTTTGATAGAAATTCAACTCAATTGATGTAACCAACGTGTAACATCATGATGATGACGTTTTCTTGAAAAATGTTAAAATATTTTCTTAAAAACAAAGGTTCCTAAGCCTCAAATAACTCGCAGTTGTGATGTCATAACTGTGAAATCAAAGTTTCTAACTTGAGGTCATAACTCGAAGATTATCCGACATAGTATAGGCACTTCATACGCGTATAACCTAGTAAGTTTCTAGATGATTGGTACAGTCATTAACACATCGTTTCCGCCAAACCTTATTTGCATGAACGAAAAGTCGTTTTATCGTTTCCGCAAGCTTCAAAGAGGGGTAACGATGAATAGTTTCCCTAGACTTAACAAATTTCCATTCCTGCCCTTATATATAACTTTAAAATTTCGGAAAACATTTTTACATATTAATAATTTTACAATCTGGATGATATTTCTTATTATAAAACCACCTGGTGAAACATTTTGGTGATATTTTCTTTCATTATGAAATGAAAACACCAAAAATAAAAACGATAACTATTATGTTTTACCTATATAAGGTAGGTTCATATATCCTCGTCATGCTTCTATTCTTAACACACGTTAATATTGAAGCGACCAATGAAAACAATTCAGCTTAATTAACCACTTTAATGAAACAGTAATAGGATATATCAAGGATATTGTACATTATATTTATGGGAACATGCAAGCCACTTACCTCCATAAACAATTTCAACATATTCAAGTTCACACAGAGCTACGAACATGTAACGGTTTAAAATCTGGAAGAGGAACAGATAATTTACCACCCACTTTGTTTTTAATTACTAAAATGAATGATGACAAAATTAGAATGATTGAGGTAATACAGAATCTCTTTGATAACAAAAGTTAAGGAAATTACAGCAATAGAGAAATAGATTGAGGGATCCTGCAATAGATGTTTCATGATCGTATTTTATTTTTATTTTTTTAGAATATTATGTGCTCGCCATGCCTAACAACCAGCAGAGTTTGTTTACATCATGATTTAATAGTAATGAAAATATTACAAGTAGCTTCTCTAGTGGTTTCTTTGGGACTATTTCGGCACATGGTTTTTACGGTATCTACTTTGTTATTCGACTATTCCGTGTTATCGTGTTACCGTGTTAACACCAACAAAACAACCTCGAACAACTCTGTTGTGGAGAGAAGTGGAGAGGGGGTGGTGTTTGTTAAATTTGTGAAATATTGCTACAGAATTCCATTTAGTTTTGTCCAAGATTGTAGACAATCATTGTTGTCGTGAATACATGACTACAGAAGGCTATCTGTTTGTATGAAAATCCATGAGTAAAATGTTACGTGAAAACTTCCTGGATTCTAAGAAACTGGTATGTCATAACAGCACATCAGTAACAGCCATTCATCACTTCATTTGCGCAGTCTGAAACCATAGAAATATGGTGAAACTGGGAGTTTAAAAGAACAGAATTTTACTTCTTAGGCGCCAATATTCATTACAAGCAAAGCGTACAAAAAGCTAATAGACGACTATTTTATACATCTAAAGATTTCTATGTGGAGAAATAAACAAATTTTAAACGGATATTCGACGAGACAATAGCAGGTATTGAAATCTATTCTATCAAGCCAAGGAAATATCCGACGACGCGTAGCGGAAAATATTAGGACTTCTCTGCTGTACGATAAGTTCTTATTATCGCTGTTTATAAAACAGGACACACATTTGAAGCAGTATAGTTTGAATACTAAAGTGGAATCATGCTTAAAAATTGCAGAATTAATAAATAAAATGTCAAGTTTACCTAAAAACGACTGTCAAGGATTTCAAATTAAATGCATGTGCCTTTTCCAATTTGAAGAATATTTTATGATGGTGACATTTCTAGCGAGTTTTGTAAACTTTTTTAAAAGTTAAGTTTAAAAAGTTTTAAAAGCATCTGATGCACATGTTTCAATCTTATTGGTATGTTAGCTCTATCCACAAACAATACATTTTTGTTGTTGTTTACATAGGCGTATTCAGGGTCAGTCAAAAAATGTGGAGGAGTCCAGAGTTACGATATTTTTTTAACTCTTAAGTGTCGATTAGTGTTCAAAAAGTCTCTGTGGAGGAGTGTTTTCTATAGAAATGGCAAGCAATATCGCCTGCTGTTTCATTAAAAAAACTCTCCTCCACAGAGTCTTTTTGAAGATTTTGTCCACTGGGTAATGGACAGTTTTTATATGAATAGTGCTGCACCATAAATCAAGATCACGTGATTCGTGTCGTAGCCCCTTTAAACAATAAATTAAATAAAACTTAAGTTTGGGATGGAATTTAAACAGAGTCGACATGGGCGTTTCTTTCATTTTCAATTCCACTAGTTGAACTAATAAGTTTCTTTATATACATTTGGTTCAAACCTGGTCGAGTCATGCCAGCAACTATAAGCGTCGGAATCGATCCACTCAGTTTAGCACTTTGTTTGAAAGCAGGATTGATGTGTAAGGGCGTTGTCGTTGTCTGGGAGGTTGAAATAGACATGCAGCTGTAGGAACTCCTACACAGGACCATCAGCGATAATTTAAGAGACTATCCTGGATAAACATTAATAAAAATAAATTTAAAAAATAAATAAAGCCACGCCAAGTCTTCTTATTTTGTCGAAGAAATGGAAGTGAGGTAACAGAAGGAAGAGTGTATGTCATGGAAGGAGAGACTGCTGATATCAAAGACTATTGGCCTGTCCAAGGAGAAAAATAAATATATCACCACTTTTTTAAAATATATTACCAATATATATTTGTTTATCGGCAAAAATATAGAAATTATCAAAAATGTACAAAAATTGCCTTGTGGAAGCAAAAAAATATTATTATCAATCTTTGACAACATATAAATTTCGGTAGTTACCAGACCCCTCTTTTTTGTTTTTATTTTTTTCTAATGATATACTTGTTTATTTTAAATATTAATTTTCTACAAAGTTTTAAAAAATCTTTACGTTAAAAGAGAGGGCTCATTTCAGAGAAGTAGATAGACAGAGAGTGATCGATTTGCACGATCTGTTGTTTCTAGAAAGATCGAATTTTCTGAAAGGTTCATAATTAGTATACGAGGAAAGGTTTATACTAATTAGCAATAACAACAATAACAACAATAACAACAACACAACAACACAACAACACAAGCTTATTCGCATTTGGAAATGAAAACAAGTTTCCTCCGACTTCTTAATTTCGTTCAAAAGAAATTGGTGACGAATACGGTTGACTTTAAAAGGAATATAAAATATACATATAAGCATAATATAATAAAATGTATATAAATACACAAAACATGTTAATCATGGTCAGTCAGACTCTGTTAAAAAAATGGTTGAATACTCTTCATTTATTTCGCCATGATAAGTCAAGCATAGCAGAAATTCGACAGATAAACACATCGAGCAAAGGAATGTTAACCCTTCTTTGTGGCAAAGGCACAGCAGTTTTTTTCGTTCTAACGAGAAATCTTCCCAGGTACTGGTTTTGATCATTATCATAAACTTGTATACTGTGACTTCCTGGTTCGTATCATCAAGTAATCTGGTACTGCAGCTAGTTACGTCGCTTATTATGGTTTGTTGCAGCTTTGAATTCAGGCCTCAACTTAACCAATAGGCTGCTGGCTATTTCCAGTGTGGTGCACTAGTGGTTCCGCTGAAACAAAGGAAATTAAACAAATTGAAATTTAAACCATCTCTTAAGATGATAGGTGATTTAAGCTTGGCTTCTCCTGCATTACAAAACAATGAAAAATATTGTCCCTTTTCAGAGGCGGATCTAGAGTATGGAGGACAGTTAAGTCCTTTAGAGTAGAAAAGAAAAACGTGCAAGAAACCTAATCAACACTTAACAATGAAAAGGAATTTCGTGACGTTGCACTTTGTGGCCTCACTCTAGATCGGCCGCTGCATTTAAGTGACTGTTTAAGAACTTGTTATAGTGAAAGGGATTTATAAGTTTATTTGAAGCGTACCAGGTTTGCTTTTACAGATGTAATTGAACCTATCTTCACATGGATAGTCATTCCATTTCCCATCCGGTTTTATTAATGCGCAATCTTCATTTTGCAAACGACCACCGTTGTTCGGGTCACCATGATCCCAGTTGATAAAACTTGTTGTAGTGGTACTGAAAAAATGAGATATATTATTTTGCCTGTTTTCCCCATATTGTACCAGCAGTTGTTCTCCCTATTGGCGCAACGCTCAGTACGGATAAATATGAAAGCATCCCTCTACAAGTCGGCTGATCAACTAATTAACATCATTGCAATAACGTCATATTAACGTCATATTAACGTCATATACTACACTTTGCTGCAACATTATTAAAACTACGTAGTCGGGATCATATGACACTATCCTCAGCACAATCCGTCTAGTAAAAAGTTAATCCAAAAAATCTTACTTGTCACTCCACGCCCACCGTCCTTCAAATCCTTGGTCAGACATGCCCAACCACATGTAGTTGCCTTGCAACAAATCACGTGTAACAAAGTCCTGCTCGGCTTTTGTTGTTATGGAAACTAAATCTGCAGAGTTGGATAAACAATCATCTCGTGCTCCAAACCAGTTGAAGTAGTTCCTTTTGACTATATAACACGCTCCACCTTCGAGATTATAGGCGAAATAAACCCATCCTTCTGGACATACTAATAATGAAATTTTGAAGAACTAGAGTATTTCTATTAACCAAGATGCAAGATGCGAAGTGACAGCAGACTAATCTTCAGATTTTATCAATGATTTGGCATTTTAATGATTGGGGTTGGAGAATATGCCTTAGTCAAAGAGAGCCCGAACTTGCCAGCTTGCGAGTTTTCAGAGCTAGTAGGGTTATATTAGCGTCTTCTTGTATCGATACTTAAGTATACCAATGTTAAATAAAGAAATCTTCTCGTATCTTGTCTTATCTTCGATTCTAATGGTAATCGTAGGTTCCTGTGTCGACCAAAACGTACTTAAAATGTTCTTATTCACCATTTGGCATTTCACCATTTGGCTTGTGTTTTACACGAGGTAAAGAAATATCAAATCTCACCTCTTCCTGTCTTTCTATCTTTCGCGATTTCGTTGTTCTCCGTTTTTTTCTTAAAAGCACGCCATGATAATTTGAAGCCACTTCTTTCCGTTGAGTGATCCGAAATGAATTTAATGGATGCTTTGTTGCTTATCGTTTTGATGCTCCCTAAAAAAATTAATAGATATACAGTAGAATCCCAATAACTCCAACTTTGGATAGCTCGAACTTTCATTAAGTGGAACTGTTTAAGCATTCCCCTTCAACTTTCTCCTAAAAAGCTCTCGATAACTCGAACATTCGGTAATTCAAACAATGTCCATCGAGGAGTTGACTGTAGTTCTCCCAGTGGGCAAAATCTTCATAAAAATCGCTGTGGAGGAGTGTGCTCTGTGTCCTTCACAAAGACTTTTTTTTTGCTCACTGGGCTATAGTTCTGTTGCCATGCGCAAGTCCAGAAATTGCAGTTTTTGTCTACCTCATCTGATTGTTACATAACTATTGTAATGAAATATTGCTCATAACTATTGAAACATGTCATATCCAATTATTAAGTTAAGCCTCTTTCAGCGTAAAGGCTTACCTTTGACAGGATTAAGGCCGCAGTATCTGCCCAATCGTGGTGAAGTTCGATCCCATCCATCTTTCACCTCGACTGAATCATATTTGCAAATAGAGTGTTTTTCCAGATCAAACCGTGCAAACGCCATTTGTATAAAGTGATCTTCTGGTACTTCAATTTTCCAAACACAGGTTTTTTCAGCTGGATATGGTTTAGGAAAATTAGGGCTGCTGAGTTTTCCTTTTGTTCCCTTGACTATACCACCGCAACCTAAAAGATTTGACAGCAATTACTCGAATGCTGTTTTATCTAGCAGGAAATTGTCATCAATTTTAATGTTTGGCGTTTATTTTAAAAGACAGTAGTGTGGGCTTTTCACAATCATTCATCTGTCAATTTGATGACCTTCACCGAACCAAGAAAGAATTTATGTATAATTTTACCTTCCGGCTCTGCTTCTTGTAGTTCCCAGGAAGCTCTGAATCCTGCTCGATTATCTTCTCCATCTGTTACCATATTTATGTACAAGGAATTTGTATGAGAGAGAATAGGTTGTGGTAATACATTGCCACAAAACTTTCCAAGCTCAGGTCCTGAGATACTTCCATCTTTGATAAGGAGGTAATCAAATTTGCATGGTTCCTCAAAAAATTCTGAAGATCAAAAAGATAATCAATATTAACACAAAACGTAGAGTTTCTGCAATCTTTTCTTTTTCTTTTCTTTTGGCTTAGGTTGAAATTGAGACTTTCAGCAGAGGCAATCATACTGTCACGAAAACATCGAGGGATACTCCACTCTGAGGGACTTTTAAAAGTTGAAGTGGTGACATCTGCTGACTTCGTAATTGTCACTTTAGCGAAATAAAAGCATGCTTAATATATTTCTGTCGATAACCTAAGTTAAATTGATTGACAAAAGGAATGTCACTGATATTCATAAAATACGAAAAAAACCCGGTTATTTACTGACTTGCTTATCAGAAACATTCGGTCAATGGCCACGAAAAAAATAATACCTAGCTAGTTTGACTAACGATTAAAACGATGGAATTTTGGTCAATAAACTTACATTATCTGCTTAATCTTATAAAATTTATATATTTAATATCTAAGTAAAATAAATTGTTTTAACACTTACTTTCAAAATCAAAACTGGTAATGGTTAATTTGATCTTCTTTGCTTTGTTACCAACAATTAACCAGGTACAATTTGTGTTATCTGGGTAGTTTAGTGGATAGTTGGGTGAATGAAATTCTCCTTTTGATCCATTAAGAACACCACCACAGGTTGCTACGAGGAAAAAGTCTCCTATGTTATGCTGTTGTAAGAATATGTTATTGGATAAACACGTCGATGAGCAAATATTTATTTACAGACAGGGGAAGCAATTAGGTGTGAGCTATTTCGCAAAATCATTATGATAGACTAAACAGTAATTGTGATAATGACTTACGACATAAGTGACTGTTGCATTCTCTATCCTCATACACCGCTCCTGGACATGATCTGCCACCAAACTGAGGTTTAGGTGAATTACATACACGTAAGCGGCGTTGCTTACCACCTCCACACTCCCTGTTACATAAGGTCCAGTTGGACCAAGCAGACCATCCACCATCTATTGCTGGTTTGTTTATTGTCGATTCATGTCCTTCAGCACACAAGAAGTTATTATCCCATCCATCACGACCTTCTTTAGCATACCACTGTATGCAAGCAAGACCCTCTTTCTTGCCCTCGTAAGACCAACTAAGATGGAATTGTACAATGATAAGCATTCATTGAAAACTACACTGACACCTTTACAGAATTTGAAGAAAAGGACAGTTTGATTTCCTGATTTACTTACTCTTGCAACATAAAGATTGTTACTTACGTAAAATTGTACGGTGCCGACCATGGTAAACAAAGGTAGTTGTCATACCAACGGTTGTTTTGACTTTCTCTAGGTTCAAATATTTGGGTACACTTATGCCCGGCAATAGGGCCGTGATCAGACCAGCGCATTTGTATGTTACGTTTACCTGAAACATAAATCAACGAAGCATTTCAGATGATATGCTGTGTTTGTATCAATTCCAGGGAGCACTTTTTGCGCAGTTCCATAAGAATGAGTCTTCAATCACAGGCTAAATGAATGTTCGTGGGAAATTTAACGAACTTCCCAAAGTACTACTCTCAGTTCGTTATTCTGAGATTTTAATTTACGTCAATGGAAGCCTCATTACGCATGCTCTGTTAAGTTTGCTAATACTGACTTGCTTACGAAAACAATGTCACCATTCAAAACTTTCATAGTGGTCTCAGCTCACAGCTGCGCAATTCTTACAGATTGATATCAATAAGGCTGAATTAGTAGGTCGACTGAAAGTTATACCGCCCAAATCTTCAAAAGGGCGCGTGAAGTCATACCTCGATTGCAGAAAGAATAGCTGTTCCATTCTCGATAATCTGCCCTCTCATAAATTAACACGCATTCGGCTTGATGGTCACGGTCTACACGCAAATGCTCGAAACTAAAGTCCATCGGAAATTTCGGCCAAGCTAAAAATAAGAGTGACACAATATGATTTATCGCAGATTTTGGTTTCTATTGTTGTAAACGATGTTATATTCAACCCAGTGGGCAAAATCTTCAAAAAGTCTCTGTGGAGAAGTGTTTTTTTAATGAAACAGCAGGCGATGTTGCTTGCCACTCCTATAGAAAACCCTCCTTCTCATAGACTTTTTGAAGATTTTGCCCACTGGGAAGTCGTATTATTGTCTTGATAAGTTAATTCATTGCTTTTATCGGAAATTAAGCAGAATCATGCTCAATATATTTCAAATTGAAGAAATCGTTCAAGGTTTTCATGTAAGACGTCCGGAAGTTAATGATAATCACCTAGCTCTTAAAAGTTTCTTACCTGGACAAGGTTGCATGTTACAGACTCTTTTCTCCAAATTTGCACCATCGCATTGTGGCACACCATCACTTAAACTTCTGCAAACTCTTTTACGTTCTTGACTCCCTCCTGCGCAGGATTTGTCACAAAGTGTCCATCGAGACCAATTTGTCCATCCCTGATTTAAATCTAATCAAAATAAGAAGGTGTCAAAATAACTTTTATCAACCGATTGAAAACAGCTTGGCTGTTAACACAAGATAGATGCTTATGTATTGTTTACGAAATTGGCGTTTGAGCAGTGATGGTGTAGTGCATTTTGTTACTTCACTCCGATGCGCTTTAAAAGCAGCGCATCAGCGCATTTGGAGCTATCGGGTGACTGCACACTGGGCAAATTAAAGCAACGCTATACGTATCTTTGTCAACTTCCCCAGATGCAAGTTGGCTGGCGGAAGAACCAACCGACATGGATGGAAGCCAAAAGACTCAAAACTCCGGTTGGTTACTTACTTACTACGAAATGAAAAAAACATTTTATATCAACAACAATGGCATTGAAAAATACTAACTTTTTGTGTCACATTCATATAACAAGTTAGTTTGCTTGACATCTAAAGGACTTAATCGATCATTCCCTAAAGAGACAACATTTTTATCTTTTGGTAGAATAGTTGGCTGTCCATTTTTGGAGAATGCTTTCATCCCATAATGCATTATCGAATGATAATCGTATTGCACGCCACGCGAGTTGATTCGGTACTTGTCGAATTTGGTAAAAGCCTCTTTATATTCTAAACAACAAAAAATGATCCGGATAATGTCATCTTGGGAATTCTTCATATTTCTTATCTCCTTAACAAATCTATCTTCATAGATGTGTTTTGTGTCAGAAGTTCTAAGTATACGAAGAACTAACTAGTCCGATAGGGGGATAGGAGCGGGGTAGGTGAGGGGATCGGGAGTCCTAGAGGTTTGGTGGGTGTGTGGCCTTCATACTGTTATTGACCAAACATTAATTTAATTCTGATCATCTTCAAGGTCATCCGGAATATTTGTATAATCCGGTATATTTGTCGGTAACTGTGCATAATCTTTAAAGATTATAGTTTATTATTAGTTTATGTTATCTTTGAAGATTGAATTCCGACCGGTCACAAACAAATATATACTGATATTGGACATAAAATCTAATCATTAACATATCAAATTCTACCGAAGGTCATTAGTTTATTAATTTCTAAATCCATCATGACTTCAATTGACGTCAAAAGGAAGATAGGGAACCGAATCGTCGAAACTTACGATCCATAATGTTATCTGTATATATAGTAACATGATCGTCTCGATCATTACGGTTTTGTTCATGCCAAAATCCAATCACGTGGCCTATTTCATGAATGATGACACTTTTATGAAGACAACCATCACCAAGTGAAATGATTTGACGGCCTCCACGTCGTCCAACATCTGCATTGCACCTACATAAGATAAAAGGGTTTGAATGTAAAGCAAAAAACTCGAATATTTTTTTCCATAAAAATGCGATAAGCTAATTCAAAATAGTCTAAAAATTACCCAAGGTTGACTGCAAATTCAACATAATCTATTTCGTTACTCCTCTCAACAAATCGAAGACATGTGTTGGTTTCCCATTCGTACATAGCATCCTTGATAACAATTTTTGCATAATCCAAGCGAGCTAAAAACAATCAATTTAACATTGATATTACAAAAAGTATGTATTTTACGGTGGAGGGGATCACTGTGGAAATTCAGGGGAATCACAACGTCATTATAACGTCTGAAAAAAGTTCAAACTTTCTAAAAACATCATATAATAGAACTCCAAACAACATCGTGTACATTCTGGGGGAAGGCGGATGGTACCTGGATGGAGTTCAGTTCGAATTGTGCTCTATTCGTTAGTTTTTCCATTCACTATCAATGTTCTTCAGGAATCCGTTATTTTGAATTTCGTTTCAGAATGCAGATTCCTTTATTTATACTCTCCAAGTAGCTGGTAGGCACTTACATTAAAGGGGTAAAACCGATCTAAAAAACCTCTACAATACATACCTATGCTTCTGTGAAAGGTATAAGGGATCATCCCTTCTTCCCAAAGTTTTCCAACCAGCTTTGTTGCTGCTTGAAGCGTTTTTGATTTTCCAGGAGTTACTTTGTATTTCAACACTATATCTGTTTGATACAGATTTTCTAGAATACAATGCACAGACACGAGTCAGAACTTGACCTATTAAATGTAGCAGTCGCTAAAAAATATCGCACAGGCGCTATTAAACACGGCGTTATTGATGGCGAAAAGGGAACAAGTTTAAAGTGTCTTCCGGATTTTGAAAAGAATAATAAGATATTTGTAAGGTTGGCTGAAATAACTTCAAACACATTTGCTACTAGAGTTGAGCTAATCCTAAACATTTCAAAAATGTGACACAAAACATAGTCCCCCACAGCTGGCTGACGTCACGCTACAGTCTTTGTGATTCTTGAAGATATAAGGCAAGTTATTTCAACAATAACTTAATCGGTAGAAGACTCGAGAATATGAAAAAATGTTTCGCATGTTTTAAAACTTTTCTTACAAAGTCAAAACATTAAGGAAAAAAGATCAAAGGCTACCATGTTTAGCCTAGAGATTGCTTTAACTCATTCATAAATATGGGGAAAGAATTCCTCGATTATCCTCGCTATCTTTGTAGTCTCGTAGTCTGGTAAAGCGAGTTGACGTGCGCGCTCGATCCAAAATAAATTCTCCTTGATATATTCCGTTTGAATCAGGTTGTCGTAATGAAATATTTTTGGAACAGTCAACTTCATCACCAGACTTCTCAGGGTCAAGCAAATAAACACCAGATAGACGGATAGTCCGCCATATAAACTGCCATGATCACACATCCCAAAACATTGTAAAGAAGTCAGCTTCTTATCAGATAAAGTACATCTTAATGTCAGATCCCTTTCGGAGATGAGGACAAAAGCTTCTTATCAAAGTAATTGAGATATCAAAGAAATTTTGTAATTACCAACACGTGACCCAACGGAATAATAAATCACAAGAAGCGCTATCAACCTTATGACAGCAGCGATGCTATCGTTTAAAAGTTTTTCCTCATGAAGCATATGTTTAAATCGAACCTAAACCCATCGTTTACATTTCTTCTGGTGTCCTGTAAATTACGCTTATTATGATTGCAGCCAAAAACTTGACAAATAAAGCTCGCGTAAGGATTTGCAGTATTTGCCGTTCTACCGTCATTGCTTAGGTGAAAAAGTTAAATATTAGCATGAATAATATGCCTGACTACCTAATAGTTGTCAACCTAATATTCTTTCGAGATGAAAATAACTGGCAGATGGCGTTTCTTCAACCCGACAGGAACACGACATCTTTTTAATGTTTTCATGGACGTCTTTACAACGTCTGACCGTTTCTTGGACGTCAAAACGACGCAACAACGACGTCATGTACCTTCTGAGAAAGACCAAACTAACCTAGACATGGTGGTTTCGAATACACTTTGTTTTTTTAAGAAAAACGCATGTGAGCAACACGAGGCTCAAATTCCTGAGAACATAAGGAATATTTAAGAAATATTGTCAAGTAAAAATAAGTATAAGAAAAAATAAGTAAGAAATAAAAAAACTAAAAAAAAAAAAGTAGAAGAAAATAAAATTGGAACAAATTTCATGTTTATCAAAACTGAAGAAAAACCTTAGAAGTATTGGAGGCTCATATGGCCTAAATTTTAAGAAGCATTGAGTCTTGAACCCTCGTTCTTAAAAAAACCCGTGTATACGCTAAGGCCAAAATGTGATCTTTAGGAATCCCGAAATAATGAAATATTCCTCATAGAATGTCTCTGTAAGCAAAGTATTGAAAGGTCAAGCGAAACAACCATTAATAACCAACAAACAATGTGAACGTACCTCCATTCTCGGTGAGCTGTCCCTTTACATTTTCATTCGCTTTGATAATATAATCCATGGCAGTTATTTTGGATGGGTAATATTGATGCGTATTTTCAATGTATAATGCTTTGTATTCACATATTGTGAACAGGTAAAATGTTGTTATAATGAACAACTTTAATAGTTTTTCCATTTTCAAGCAAACAAACTGTTTTGTTGCAACTTTTGTTCAGAACGAAATTTTTGGTTTGTTCGATCGACTCTTTTTTGTCTTTTTTTTTCGCCACCTGTTTGAAGTTTCTGCCTCGATTGTTGTCTCACTTGTCACTATAATTTGTTTTTTTTTTTTTAGGTTTCTATAAAAGAATAACAAATAACAACAACAATAATAAATAATAATAACAAACACATAACAAATATAGTAAATATAATATTGAAGACGTAAACAAATGTGTAAAATAAAAGGAAATTTTAACACATAGCTTTTATCCACATCAGATATATCCAACAATAATTTCCTTTCTGCATACACCTTGATTAAGGAGAATATTTCTGATGTTTTGTTCATGAGAGATAAACATAATTACAATGGCCTGGTGATAATTACTTCAATATATCGGTTAGACTATTATCCTTCTCCCGTGATGCATTGGTATATCTGCCACCAGTCAGTCAGCCTCCCAATTTTGTATTTCTATGCATTAATAAAACCAAATATAACCGTTACGCGAATAACATACAAAATAATTCTTTCACTCGCTCAACGAAGTGCTCTCTCTCTCACTGTTGTTCGATTCATGTTTGCAACTAAGATATAACACATTGATTGAACACTTCCACATTTTCCATTCTTCTATCTTTCAAGCTATAATTGATCGATTTTTAACTTGTAAATATGAAGGAGATGCCGACGTGTTTTTATGACCAGCACAATCTCTGTGATGGAGCACAATCTCTGTGATGGAGTTTCAAAGCGACTGGGTTTAGGAAATGCGAGACATTTCAAAGAGGTTTTAGAAAATATTTTCTTTCAAAACATAACGATTTTTCTTCACGTTGACATATTTTCATAAGGACGACTTATTTCATTAATAAATTACTCCCTCCATCTTAGAGCTCCATTAGATAACTGTTTTTTTTCTAACAAGTGCAGTCAAGACTCTCCATCGTTTAAACGTCAGGAATTTTGAGTTCACAATTTTTTGTACTTCTGAAATTTTGACAGAATTTGGCAAACCAAACTAAAAATTTTCTTGGCAAACATTTCTTTTTGTCTGACGTCTTCACGCAACGGCATCGGTAAGATCATTCGCGAACAGATCGTCATACAAAAACAGGAACTTATATGAAAACCTTTTCTTTGGTCAAAGTTCCTTTTTGTTCATCAATATTTGTTTCAAGTTGCAATTGTATGATATTTTAATGACAAATGGCCCGGCACCCGGCAATTTAGATTTGACATTGATAGACCTTTCCCGAATTTCGGCACACATCACAAAAGGTTTACTTTAAAATCTAAATTTCTTCTTATTGGCCATCTAAGACTTTTTGAAAATAGAACTGAGTTAGTAAATAACAAAGTTATGAAATCAATAAACAAAAAGTATGATTGAGCGAGGGAAACTTAGAGACACGACAGATATACAGTGTTTAACTATGTGTTTCTATAACGGATTGGTATCTCAATAATTTGTGGTCAAAACTTTGTTATTTTGGACTGAGATAACGAGATCATGCTTTCGTCATGCTTCGTTCTTTCAGAAACAAAATAGAGAGACTTTCCAACGAAAAGTTTCAAGATACCAATCCGTTAGATAGACACACTCTTCAGGGATGGTTTGTTCTCACTTACCCACCTGTTTCGACCGTCCAACTCATGAAAGAAAGTTAGAGAATCTCTTGATAACAACAACTGAGACAACTGAGACAACTGAGATCCTCCCATCTTTTTCTTGTTATTTGTTTTAATTCGATCACTTCTCCTTCGTTACTAATACGTCCGGAAATTGCCACTGATCACTCTTCACGATGAACGTTAATTGGTTGTCAATAAACTTAACGGTCATTCGGTTGATAACAGTATGTCATTAATCAAAGGAGCAATCTTGAAACAAAACTATAAGTGACGAAAACAGTCCACTTTCCACCCCAAAACCTCGAAGTAACGCTCTCACTAAATAGCAGTTTATTTCTTGAGGCGTTTCTTGCTGTATATGAATACAAAACAAAAGTAACTTCACAAAATAATTTGGCTTAGAGAGATTAATTCCGTTATGAACAGCTATGATAATTTAAAACTGTCTTATTTATTTGTAAATGCTCGTAATGAAGTGATAATTACAGGTTTCTATGGCAACAAAGATAATATAAACAAAAACGTTATCTTAACCTTTATGGTGGAGCATGCCATGTGATTCCATTTGAATTTTCACATAGTTCTCCCATTGGTACGATATGTTTTGTAAACCATTGTTGATGAAACTGGCTGTCCATAAACAAGGTACAATTTTCTCTTGACGGGAAAAAGGACAGAAAACTCTCTCAAGAAAAGTTTTCTCTATGGAATTTACAAAACTGATATCTGATTGGCTGATTATTTTTTAGCCGAAATCTGATTGGTTGATTACTTGTAAGCTGAGATCTGATTAGTTGATCACTTATTCTTTGTACTAGTATGGATTTTATCTCCAGCTGACAAATAGAAACAACTTCAACTGATTTTAACTTTTAGGTCTAATCCGTGGAAAACCCAGAGAAGACCCTGGAACATTTTCTATTTTGAAACAACAACAAATACTCTTTTTAAACTGATATTTGTATATATTTATACACAGTTACACAAAAGCATTGAAAGTCTCAAAATAGAATAGTGTTACCAAAAGAGGGTCTGTAGTGGTTGATTTACGCTTTTAATTTCTTGCCAGCCAAGAAAACTGACCTGATTAAAAAGTTATTTCAAATTAAAAGTATCTATGTATATATATCAGTTATTTTGAGACCGTTTACACTAGGTGTTATAAAAGTTAAAAAAAACCACCAAGTATAAGCAGAATCTAACACAGAAGGGCCCAGACAAATTAAACAAGTTTACACCATGAAGTTTTGAGGCTCTTATAATGGCAGACAAACTGCGTGATAGCACTGCTTGCTTGGAGTCGATAATCTTTTAGCAAATGCAGTAAAATAAAGAGTAAAATAAATCTCCATAATATACTGCATATGTTAGGACTGGAAAAATCTTTCTTTCGTATTTCACTGACTACCTAAAAACATCGCTTTAAATTAAAATGAGATTAGATTCCAGTTATAATAAAATAGCACATACTCAACAAAATTCTATCAAAATTCTGATAGTTTGAAGAACTAATCTATTAGATAGATATCCTTTTTATTCTTTAATATATTTTTAATTTAAACATAATTTTATCAAAACATTAAAATTAATTCTTACTGGTAGGAGGGCTTCGAAGAGGTGTAGCGCCGTTTTCACTAGCTGCCAATCTTCTTATCAACTATCTTTTCGTAGAAGTGCTACAACAAATCAACTACTGTTTTTTGCTTTCTGTTTTTTTCAATAGTGATGAGTTGAGAAGTTATTATAAGATTATTACACGCAGATGAGCCGACTTTTAGATATATTTTCAAGTTACACCTACATAATATGTTATATTAATAGTTACTTATATAATGCCATGATCTAAACGGTGCTTAGATTTAATATATTTGACGTTTCTTTAGTTTCTTAAATAAATCGAATGTTTTAAATAAATCGAATGTTTTAAATAAATCGAATGTTTTGTTGTTCGTTTCAGTATTTTTTTTCAATTTATCAAACTGTTAGAATGTAACCATCAACAGACTATTAATTTTAATTTCGAAACCGTTCAATAAACCCTAATATCATTTTGTTTTGTTTTTAATAACTTGTTATTCATATCATTTTTTATCAGATTCAAAACGTCTAGTACTAGTTTCAATCAGCTGTATATATATCAAAGTTCTCAACAAAATTACACTGGATACAGCAGCTTTTAATCGTATTGTACATAGCGAACGGTCGCATTTGAGGGTCATTCAATTAATGATTTCTGTAAAGACTTTTGTTAGAAAAGGAACCTTAAGTTTGATTTCGGGGAGCACTTAAGCACCTTGAAAATTTTTTTCAGCCTGTCATTTATTCATACGTTTCCTATGCTTGCATGAAGGTGAATTTCGTTCAGTACTCAACCAAATCTTTTTATACATTCCAATATTTGAAATTTATCATTCAGCAAAAAAGGAAGAAAACTATTTCTTTATTTCATCTATTTCTGTTCTTTACCATTTTCTTAAATTTTGATAACGCTAGCTCCTTAATTAACAAGCCCTCATTTTTTAGCAATTTCCAAGTCCCTCATAGAAGCATGTGTATCTTTATACTTTATATCTCTTACCTTGACCGAAGAAACAAAATTATGGAGATGGTACCACTCCAGAAGTAGCCATCTTACACCTGATGAATCTGTTAGAATACCTGCATCAACCTCATGTAAGACACCATGTAATCCATCAATCCATCAAGTATTGATATTTGTCATTACAACCAACAATATCTGAAAATGACGTCGTTTCTTGGTCGGAAAGTAGTTACAAACAAACCATTTCATTTTAATCTCTCCTTGAGTTGCGGTCGATTAAAATAAACTTTTGAATCAGAATTCCATCCGTTGATATCGTTGAACCGAAGTTCCGAAAAGTCGAAAACACTCAAATTTTGATTGACGTCACATTATGACATCACCAAGCGTACACACTTTCAATTCACTATTCATGTTCGCGTGTTTTGCTAAAACCGCATTTTTAGCACTTGATATCGACTACACATGGTCACACTTCGCACAAATGTTTCTGTTGGAAAACAGAAAAGATCATTCAGAGTGTTTGCCCATTCACCCTATTCGTATTCATTCATTAAAGAACTGTTGTTAACCCAGAAAAATCTGTCATCTCACCATCATTTCATCTCATCTCTTCGCTGCAACAAGCAGCTAACGAACCAATACAACTCCAAAGTAAACCGAGGATGCTTTTAATGTGTGTGAAAATTATAGAAATTCCATTAATGGACATTTTTGTCATGCAACCGTGTTTATGCTTGTCCTATTAATAGAGTATGTGTCAGGTGATTCGGGGCTGTATAATTAATGGCTCATTTATGAAAAAAACTATTATTTTGAGTGATTATGAACTAGCAGAAAAATGTTGCTGTAGGATTATAGGATAAACATGGAGCAGAAAAAGACTGCAATGAAATAACAAAAATACATAAACAAAGAAATGAATAAAACAATACAAAAATAAATCATGAAAATAAATAATAAATAAATATGGCGATTAACCAATGAATGAATAACCTGTAATAACCTGTAATAAAAAAATTACAGACAAAAATAAAAGTTCGAAAGAAATGATTACGAAACCCTGCTGCACACACCCCAAAACATTGTAGTTGCTCGAGAAACAAAAGAGATTTTTCGAAAGGGAATTAATACAACTTACCAAGTTCTATTTTATTCTGTTATGAAATCCGTCAAGCAACTATTCACAAATTCAATGATGCACTGGACATCACATTTAGATAAGTTTTTTTTATGTTTTAACTATTTGAAAACAATAATAAATGGATGCAACCCATGGAACATTATACCCTTAACAAAATAAACTTTACTCGTTTTGCTTTTTCAAACTTATCTGTTCATATGATATCTTGATAGAACTTGATATTATATTTTTATTCGTCGAATACTTTGTTGAGCTTACTGTCAATATTTTGTTGTCTTGCATACAAAAAATAAAGTTCAAACCGTTAAACAAACAGTTTTTGTTAGAAAAATATTTTATCATCTCTCCAAAACAATAGGGAGATAAATCAATTTGAACCTAAGAACATTTTGTCTAAAAAAAAGGAGGGTTTCGTATGACTGTTTTTGTTAAAATATTGAATATCTTCAAGGTGTGGATATACCCTTAGACATGTCAAAATTTAAAAAGAAATCAGCAATAAACAACAAACAGTAATCTACATTTCAACCCACCTAAAAAGCAATTCTCAAATCTCATTAAATAAACAAATTCCCGTGACTTCATTTGTCATCTGATGACGTAATGTGTCGCAATAACCCATGTGACCAAATGTAAACAAACTTGGTACAAATACAGCTAGCTCCTAAGAAAAGTTTATTTATTTATTTATTCACATTTTTTATTCCAACGTCTAAACTGATCCACTTTTCCTTTTTGATTTGTTAACGTTTATTTCACATCTCTCATTCTTCACGATCTGATGGGGCGGGTGTTGTTGTGGATTGTGTGCGGTAAGGCGCAGAAAAGTATTTACAATTTTTTCTCGTCATTGAAAGAAATAATACTGCAAAGTATTTGAGACAAGGACGGAGCCAATTTACTAACTTAAAAACAATAAATTCTTTGAAAATTAATCCCATTAAATTTGATATGATTTGATGAAATAGCCTGGATTAACTTGCGGTTTCTTAGCCTGGTATACTTAGTTAGTTGAGAATTTAATTTACATTCAGGATTCATACCACATCTTTACGACCCTGTCAAATAGTTTGTTATTCAAACAAAATACATCATATAAATATTGATATTCGATTCCGTTAATTTTTACAAAAATCTGAATCCATGAAAAGTAAATAAATGTTATAAAATTAACTCGTGAGGAGCGGTAACGACTGTTTGGTAGCAAAATAAAAAGCCAGTTTGGCAATTGTTGTTTTATTGTCCCACTGTGTGAAAATGTTACAAAAATAGAACAGCCATACCACAAAAAGTTTCTGAAACAGTTATGAAAAATATTAAAGATTATGAAACAGATGGTGTGATTATAAGATCTTAAATCCCAACATGCTTTTCGCCACAAAATGTTTTCGCAGTATTCGCCATATTGCAATATCGTCTGTTGTCGTCTTTTTCGTCGACAATTTTAAAGTTTAGTTAATGGTGATTTAATTAATTTAATTAAATTTTTCAAATTTAAAGTAATCTACTTCACCTTGCTCATTCAAAAATATTTCAGACAACTGGATTATACCTGCAGTTATTATCGAGACAAATCGTTTTCCTCACCATTACCGTCGATTTTCAATAATATTATTTAAATTTCTGCTGGCCGAAAAGTGTTTCGCTGATCTATAAGCAAATATGCAGATGGAAATTTTGGAGTTTACTGACGCCCCTATTTACTGACGCCCCTATTTCCAACTGAAATGAAATTTTGGATATGTACAATCGCTGAGAGGAAATAATCTATATTTCACTGGATTTGTATCTCAACAAAAGTTCGTCAACCGATTATTAGTGCGGTGTAGGATTGCACGTCGATAAATATGTGTTGTATATGAATAAAAGTTTTTCTGGCCTTCTCGTATCTCTGACTGATTATTTGTGTTTTCATTCTATATCACTAACGGGATTATGTGCACGTATACTTCAAGCATGGTTCTAATATATCGTACGAATCCCCGACGTCGGTGATCTAAGCTATCTGGGATTTGTACGATATATTAGAACATGCATCAGGGACAGTCTGCGATCATCTGGGATGATAATTAAAAAATTTCCTTGTATTTATAACCAAAGTTCAAAAGATTTTAAAGACAGAACTATCAAAAATAATGCTTGGAAAAAAGTTGCCGAAGTAATGGAATTGTGTGTCACATTAAATCTGGATCTCACAAGCCAAAAAAACAGTTACTCATAATCACCTACCTGTAAACAAATTCTCTGTCATGAATACGTAACTCGTGAAAGAGAGTATAGAACTGTGCAAGCTGTTGCCGCTTTTGTAGGATTCTTCTCACCCAAAATCTTCTTTTTCAGGCATTTCTGCGAGTTGTTCTCATGTTTATGAATTGTTTCGTAATTCCAAGAAGTGCTACGAACTGACCTTACAAGAAGATTTACGATATGGCCTTGCAAGAACATAAACCTGTCCATTGCTGTACTTCTGTCTTTTCTTCAGTATTCAAAATTTTTAGGCTATTTTTGCTGTTGTTGTTTTTATCAAAAATAACTGCAGTGAAATAACGAACTCTCGATATAAAGAACTCTCGATATAACGAACTCTCGATATAAAGAACTCTCGATATAAAGAACTCTCGATATAACGAACTGATTTCCACTTCCCTTCAGGGTTGATTTGTATCGAGATACGACGTTATGTTCAGCCTCATTCCCAGGTTTCCTTAACCTATTTTTACGCAGGCTTTAATAGCTAATTCTACACCACATATTTCGACATACGTATTATATATCGTCCATAATCTTACGTTTTATAAATAAATCTTTTAAAAGATCTGATTGGTTGCCATGAGAAATTCGTCCAAACTTATTGGTTAGTTCTATTTCATCGGTTGTTCAAATGGAAATCTTCTTCCCTTCTGCTTCCAAAAAATGGGGAAAATTTTTAAATTTTTTGTTTTCTTAATGTTTGCATTCATTCGTTCAGTCTCGTTTGCATAGTGCCAGCCTCACTACCAGAAAAACGAAAATAAACTTTCTTCCTATTTGAATGACCTATGTGTAGATAGAGTTTAGAAGCAACCCGTTTGAAAGAATACTCACCTAAAAGCAACCCGTTTGAAAGAATACTCACCTAAAAGCAACCCGTTGGTTAATCTAGCTGATTATTAAGATATCCGAGTGTGAATTCACAACGGAAAAGTCGTAAACATTTCATAATAGCAGGAAGGAATCTTAGTGGGTGGCCTGAACAAAAGTCCTTGTTTATTTCTAAAAAATACAACGGTTATATAATGCCGTTAGACGGTATTGTAAACCGAGGTGGAAGAAAAAATTTGATGACGATAATAAGAGATCCGGGTGCTGTGAGAAATTCGTTCACTAAAAAAGCCTTTTGCGGTTATATAATGCCGTTGGACGGTATTGTATACCGAGGTGGAAGAAAATATTTGATGACGATAATAAGAGATCCGGGCGCTGTGAGAAATTCTTTCACTAAGAAAGCCTTTTGCGGTTATATAATGCCGTTAGACGGTATTGTATACCGAGGTGGAAGAAAAAATTTGATGACGATAATAAGAGATCCGGGCGCTGTGAGAAATTCGTTCACTAAGAAAGCCTTTTGGATCTATGAGGCAACACTAAAGCATTATGACAAAGACCACATACGTTCGTTGGATGTTTCAGGATCCTTTGTATGAATGAATAACCATGGTATACAGACAAATACTCTCTGTTTTGATGTAGTTCTCAGTTCTTAGTTCTGTTCAAACCATTTAAGAGTTACCACAATCTGAGTTCTGCTCTACCAGCTACAACATATCACAATGAAAATAGTGCCATTTGTTGTTCATTACGAAAATGCAAACGCAAACGAAAACGCAAACCTTAAGATATTCAAATACACTTTGCTTAATTCAAAAATGAACATGGCCTACGTGATCATTTTATTGAATCGCCTACTTCAACAGATTAGTAAGTGGATTAATTTTGGAGTTTCGAGACGTGTTAATATTCAAAATCTAATATTTTAATTCAAAGACATGCGTCACCAGAGAAACGTTTCGTGTATCGTTTGCTTCTGTAGAAATCAGAATCCATCTTTACTGTCTCATTTTGAAGAAAGTAGATAAAACTTGTCATTAGTCAGCAAATTTTGGTTACTTTTCTGGTTTATGACTATCCTGGTTTTAAGTATTGGTTCTACCCTTTGCTACTGTTTCTGACTTCTTCTGATAGTTTTAAGTTGTCTGGCTTCGCGGGTTCATAATCACGAATTCCAGGAGGTCTTCCCAGCAGATACATGACGTCATTCAGATGTCGCTGAAGACGTCCATATGTGACTGTCCATATGTATGTGACTGTCCATATGTATGTGACTGTCCATATGTGACTGTTAGGTGAAAATACTAACATGGAACTTATAGATTGAAATTATAGATTATCAATTCTGAGAACAAAAGAATTACCTATAAGTTTAACTATAATTTATCTATTATAATTTATCTATTATAAATAAACTATAGATGAATTATAATTATTAATAATTATTAATTATAAATTATAGGTAATTGTTTACCTTTTAACTTTATATTTCATATTAACTTATAATATAGATAATATAGATAAAATTCTATACATAGATTATAGGTAAAAATGATAGGTAATATAGGTATATCTTTAAATTCATGTGAGTTTTTCCGTGGATGGTCACACATGGTCACATGTAACGTTGAAACGACATCGTGTGTATGCAGAATAACACGATTGGAACAAAGATAGGTTCAATTAACCCAAATAACGACAGTGAGAATATCAGTTTTATTCATGAAAAACATTTCGTGATTCCATTGAGACATTTTTTGTGATTTTTTGCGTTGTTTTAGTTGTATTTATACAAGACATGTCTGAATAGAGGAACGGTACAACAATGGCCGTGTTAGATTCTATTTCTAATATCTCAATGATGTCTAAGTAAAGTGTCATGCAGTGAAATAGGAAGCAACTTATACAAATTGTTAGGGAGAAGAATTAGGGCGGATTGTCATTATAAGGGAGGGTTGTCATCATACGGGAAGAAGGCGTGTTCTCCCCCACTCATATATTAATCAGGGAGTTTGTTATCATGGATACATAATGGTTTATTGTAACCAGGGGGAGTAAGAAATCTAAATAGATAATTTCAGATTAAAGTAATTCTAGAAGATTCCAGACGTAGATAATTTGCGAAACATTTTGATTGACAATATGTTTTCGGTCAACGTCAAAGTTGACAGTTATCAGTGAGCCCCCCGGTTGTTTGAATCCCTGCAAGGGAAGTTAAAAATTGCTTCGAATAACTGGGAGTTTGTATAATTGACAATTTGCTCAAAGTGATCTATCTTAATTGAATATTTATATTTCTTCAAAAATTCAATATCAGGCTTAATTATACTTCCACTACCATATTGTTAAAACTACATTATGGCAAGATACTGAAAATATCGTCCATCTTCCATATCATCCATCCATCGTGATAAAACACTAATTCAATCGCTTTCCTATCATTCGCATTGATGAATTTGCTGACTTTTTCAGGTAGTGGCAGGCAGGTTTTTTTAAAAAAAAAATTCACATAACTTAGGGATTTCTTCTCTAAAGGAGCTAAAAATAACTTCAAATAAACGTAAGTACGTAGGAATAAGCGAGAGATGTGTTTAACTGAGGGATATATTAACAAGGGTTTGTTATCAAGAAAAAATGAGGGAATTAAAAATTACTTCGAATAGCGGGAACTTGGAATAAGTGCAGATTCGAATAACTGGGAGTCTTACTTATTTGAGCGTGTTTTTTTTCTCTGAAAGTTGGTTTTAAATACACTTGGGAGCAACATTTTGAATAAACGGTTTGAAGATAATAAAAGCAACTGATTTGATAGCGAATAGCATTCATTGCAAAGATGAGCAAGGGTAATCAATCTATCATCTGGTTTTCAATTTTGCAAACGACCACCATGATACCTGTTGTCAGAACATTTATGATAAAAACGTTTACTGAAAAAAATGTACTAAATTACAGAATGAAACAAACGCAACATTTATATTCTTATAGACTTACATATTAACATTCCTTCATCTCACTCTTTTTCTTCCTCGAACTTTTTTACAGATATAACTTGCTACTCGTACAATTTTTATTTTTGCAAAATACCATCAAATGCTGTTTCTCCCTTTTTTGTTTTTATTCCGTTATTAGCAGGAGTCTTGTTGTATATTTTCTCACGGAACAGTATTTTAATGGACAGATTAATGCAAAGAAAAAAATTCTATAATATGAGAAACAGATCTAAATGTCTTTTTAATGACAAGTCTTTGATGGAATCTTAGTGGGCATATCACTGTGCGTTACTACGGACGCATATCGCATTTTTTTGATGTCATTTTTTCTATTATTCTCTATTCAAATTTTTAAACAAGTAAACGTGACACTGAAACGAGGCCAATTCATTAGTGCTTCCATGTTTTCCTCGCATTTGTAAATAACTTGTTTATCTTTGAGATGGATTTAAAGGACATGCGGAGGAGTTCATTGTGCACAATTATTACTACAAATTTTACTCTATTCCTTTAACATACCCTTTAATTTCTTCTGTGGGTGTTAGATTTGTGTTGAGAATTCACTAAATACAGAATGCTTGACTCCTTTTCTTCCACTAACTCAAGACTACTTAATATCAACGTTTGCACTTGTTTGTTTGGCACCATCTTGAAAAATGGACTACTGAAATGAAGTTATTTCATATCTCCGGGGGAGATTGAGACTTCATGTAAACGTCGCCTCAATTACAAACATTTGTCTTTTTCTTAAACGCGTTTCGATTAGTCGATATAACTTCCGAAATGTGTTTCGATTGGATCAGTCAATAATGACTTCTGAAACGCGTTTCGATTGGAACAGTCAATGATGACTTCTGAAACGCGTTTCGATTGGAACAGTCAATGATGACTTCTGAAACGCGTTTCGATTGGATCAGTCAATGATGACTTCTGAAACGCGTTTCGATTGGAACAGTCAATGATGACTTCTGAAACGCGTTTCGATTGGAACAGTCAATGATGACTTCTGAAATAGGAATTAAAAAGAAAAATACTTATGTTTCTTGCGTAGACAGGTATCGTTAAGTTTCATTTGACTTGACGTGAAGTAACTATAAACAACTATAGGTTCAACTGCACAGTGCTCAAAAAATTTAGTTTCAATGAAGTAATCAGATACAGGGAAGAATAGAACCCTGATCTAAAACGACACTAATATCTCTTTACGGGACCACTAAGTATTAGTTACCTCACAGTGCCGAGTGCAATATGGCGAATATTTTTCGAGTTTTGATATTTTTGCTGTTATTTCACCATTCAGCATTTATGCGAAAAAACGAAAAAATGAAAAAAACGTCAACTTGGTTTAGGAGTCAAACGTGACAAGTTTTTTACATGACCCTTGCATTGCGTCAAATGTACAGAAATCATTTATTTGCACTGATAAACGAGATATACTCTACTGATTAACCAATCAGATTGCAGATATTTTTTTGATCTAATGATAATTGCTTTTAGTTTTGCTATTCAAACATTCCCTTCTTTTCAATAACAAAATGTTTTAACCAACAACCTCATTGATGCTCACAATTGGACGGTTCTGGCTCTGTTGAAGCTGGAAACGACCCTGCAAATTGATAGGGTTTCGATAAAGTCACAAACAGATTAAACAGATAAAATACAGATAAAATACAGATTCAAAACATATACAAACAAATAAAAATATATTTTAAGACATGGAATTAAAATTTGGGGGAGTATTAAAATTTATGTTTCCGTAAAAATTCCCAACTTATCTGTAAGAAAAATATTTATTTTTAGTTCATATTAAATAAGCTATATTCAACCAGCTTATGAGTTTCCAGTCTCAGTAGCTTTTGTCATACTGCTGTGGATTTTTAAGACTATTAAGAGCTCACTATAGTTTGTTACAGTGCAGTGGAATCGGTTTAAACGGAGAAGGACTGGTGTCTACTTTATAGAACTGTCAGAAATGCAAAAATAATAAATAATTTACAAATACAAGTTTTATGCGAAAGAAATTAACGTTAATCGGGGAAAAAAGTCGGGGAAAAGTTAGTAACTTGCAAAAATGTAACGGTGGAATCAATCTGTCTCTAACACTCTCTGAACTATCCTCTATTTCGATTTTGATTTTGATTGCATATTCTGGCTAGTTAAGGAAGTCTAAAGCATTTAAAACTCAAAACTAACTTAGCTAAAGTAGGAAAGGGTAAGAAGAATGGGTAACTGTAGATAATAGAAAATTAGTCATTGCCTGACATTACCAAAAGACAGAACTAAGGGTAGGGCTACGTAGTGGGACTTAATGAAACATGGGGTAAAATAAAACAGTGGGAATTATGTTGCAAGGTCAAATCGCAGGTCAATATAATTTATATCAGTGCCAAAGAACTGCATTTCAATCTTTTTTTGGTGAACAAATATTTTAACCAAAAAGAATGTGTATCTTCCAAAAACTGTTTTTAAAACAGGAAGGAAGAACAATGCGATCGTTGCAAAGTGTGGGCATTCTCTTCGGCAAATTAAGTGTCAGGCCTGTAAATGAGCTAACTTAAGTGATATTTGAGTTTACAACTGACTTTTTCTTTAAACATGTGTTAAAAGCTAGCAATGGGTTTTTCCATCTGTTTTGTCTAGCGCCACAATTTTTGATGTGGGGCAGAATGAAACACTCTTTTATGTTCAGTTTTCTCGCTTATTAAACACGTCCTAAAGTTTGTACTTTTGATAGTTTAAAGTAAGAGGAAGAACGAAGGTTATATCTATTTTGATCATTTAGACAACTTGAGTCCTCGGACAACTTTGAACATTTCTACGGCGAGTTTCTGAACATTCCTGTGGTGGATTGTAAACGAGTTGTCCTTTTCTAGTAAATCGTCAAAAGTTCATATATAATCATTGTAAACAAGTCTTAAGGCCCTCTCATGAAATCGGTTTATTTTGTTATTGGAATCCCTACTGTGGAACATCCAAGCCAGAGGTCTATATGCAAATTGCGATTCAAAGAAAGATTTCAGGATTAACCTTCTTTTATAGAAGGTTAATTCTTTTACAATACAGGTTAATACACTTATTATATTCTGCTTTTGAGCAAATGTTACTCACGTGATTATCAAATTCAAGTTTACGATTTATGATAATACCTAGCAGCTTCAGTTTGTTTTCTTCCCATATCACATCATTATTGAGTGTTACAAATGTTTATTCTATTTTATTGCGACATATTAGAAAGTGACACTTATCCTGTAGTCAATTTCATGTAGTTGTAGTCAAACCAATCATTGAAGAGGACACAGTTATGTTCAAATTCTAGGCACAAATTTAAAGTTAGGATTACTAGTATAATTTTTTTGAATTTGAAGTCTTAAGTGTTCAGAGAAGTAAGACATGTGTTGTGTTAAAGAAAATATAAAATACGTTAAATCCCTGTAAACGTTGTCATAACTTCTTAAAAGAAGTTAAATCTTGTAGTATGCATTCACAAAAACAAACGAGAATTTGTTTTTCTTGAGTAAAATTTCCTGGATTGGTGGGACGTCACGGTTAAACTTTTATAGTTACAGTCGTGTTATGACTCGAAACCGACATGGTTTTACATGCGAGAGTTCTTCACTACACTCGAAGTGCAGAGTCTTTATATCACGAACTGTTAATGACACAATATGCGATATTGCGACACGTCAAGGAGACAGATATGTAGAAACCATTACGTTATTGAACTCAAGAGAAATCCTTCTCGAGACGGAAAGTGGAGAAGTACTTGGGTACTTCGCAAGTCGATCCAAATGAAAAGGTATAGGGAAATATGTCGTTAAAATCCTGAACTGAAATTAACGCAATGAACTGCAAGAAGGGAGGATTTGTTGCGAAAAGGCATGATAACATCCGTGACTTCCTTACCACGTGCCTAAACAAAACTTGCAGCAATATTCAAGCCAAACCACATTTAATCCCCGTTACAACAGAGAAGTTTAATCTCCAATCTGCAAATACTAGCGATGAAGTTAGATTGGACATAAAAGCTCAGGGTTTTTGGAGGAAAGGAGAAATAGCATTTTTCGATGTTAGAGTCATGCATGTTAACTCCAAATCCTCTAAAAACTTTGAGACCCAAGTCTTATTTTACAGACACGAAGAAGCTAAAAAAAACCCAGGAGTGTTTAGAACGAATCTTAGAGATTGAACACGCATAATGTACTCCACTAGTGATTGGGTTAGGCTAACGGAGGAACAGTTGTTATTGGTTGAGAACGCGTCTTTCAATGGAGCTCAAACGAGCCTCTTTACTCTGTTTAAGAGGTTCGAGACTTTCGTTCAGAATGTATTCCGTGGATGGGCTGTGTGAAATCTGATATTTATTTTTTCAAGGGATGGGTTGAGTTGGTGTGTAGATTTTCGATAGGACTATGCGACACGAGTCTGTCCATATTTGCCGCCTGTGCTTCAAGTATATTGGAGCTGTTCTATATATTTCGATTTCGATTTTTACTTTCACTTCCAAGAGAGATTCACTTTGTATATAGCCAACGGTTATTTAGATAACTGGAGATTATTTCTAAGTCGTCGAAATCAAAACCAATAAGCATTGAACTTTGCTATTAAGAGCTCATAATTAATGGTGTCGAATGCTTTGGAAAGATCTGAGATGTTACCACAATCTAAAGATTTCTTGAGTTTTCAATCATGGTTACTAAACGGTTTGAGTTTTGTCCCAATATTTTTGCACACGATTGTAGCATTTGTTGCAACCTCTCTTTTGAAAACAGGGGTGCCAACTTTAAATCCTCGGGGAAGCTTTTATTGTCTATGACCTGCTTATTTCAACTATTATTTAAAGCTTCACTAGACATTTCTGTAGTTAATTTTAAGATTTGTAGAGGTATGAGTACCTACTTTGTTCGAGTCTAATTCGGATACACAAAACTGCAAAGGTTTTTGCAAAGCAACCTGACATATTTATTAGACAAAGCATTAGCAAAAAGTCTATAAAAAAATCTCATCCTATCTGTTCGTTCCATGCCTTTCTATTTCACATCTAAGTATTCGTATTGCATGGGTTTTATTGTTAAAAAAATGTTTTTTCGCTCACACATGCGCGTATTTGGCTTTAGAATCTTATCTAACGATGGTCAGAACATAAACGAATTGGTCACATACACACACAAATATTAATTTAGACCTACTCAGACAACTTAGACCGACACAGAAGCGACACGTCGTCCAACACACACATATTCACAAACATCCAGATCCTTTTGCCCTACACAAAACCCATCCAAAACCGATTCACTCTCCCTCTCTCACTTTTAAACATTCACTGGATGCAACACTCATAACAACAACAACAAAAACAGAAAAGAACTTCGAAATTCTATTTCGATTTTTAACACACCACCCAATGAAGTAAACAATAACAATAATTGTAATTATAAATAAATAAAAATAGCGAAAACCATTACAGGCACCCACAATATGAACTCACCTATCAAAAAAATTTGACCAATTACATAGAATTGGTGTGAGTATGTCCAGTCAGACATAAAATCAAATGCCCCAAAAATACACGTTGCTGCATAAAAATTTAAGAATATACTTATAAACAAACCGATCAGTTCTTACTTAGCGAAAGAACCGCCTCTCAAAAGAAATCACTACAACATCACTGATTTGCCCATGGGGATTGTGGGATCTATTCAGACGCTACCTACTACCTACTACCTAGACATCGAAGATGCCCGCAGTATTTTATCATTAGATTTATTCTCTATTCTATATTTTATAGTAACAATGTTTTTAATAAAACTGAAATGTACATAAACCATGTGATCGAATATTTTCGAATATCTTTAATCAGTCACCGTGAAAACGACTTGTTTATAATCCTTTGCGAGCATGGAAACCTGAACTTAGAAAAATGATATTTCGAAACCGAATTATGATTAACTTTTCTCTACGTCAATTTATGAAAACCTTTTGCCGAAAGTATTTCCTCTTCTGGAAATACTGATATTTTTTTTTTTATATAATAGGAAAGAATGACGTCATATTTTCATATTGCTTATTTTGGCAAACCTGCTTTCTGTTTCTATGTAATATGGAGGCGAAGAGTAATATTTTTTTTGGAGCGTTTGGTAGCTTAAACAAGCTTAAAACCAACGCAGAACTCTCTTTATGAAAATTGTCATGAAAAAACGTGAATCGTAATGACGGTAAAGTTGAGTCAAGAAAAACAAATTACGTAAAATAAACAACTGGATTATATAAGTAAACACGAAAGAGGAAATATTCTAACTTTATATAGATGTAAACTTGCAATATAGAAACTTAACTTCTATGTAATATGAGAGGCGGAGAGTAATATTTCTTTATATTTGGGTAGTTCATCTGTATAGTTCGGAAATTCTTTCTTTACTGTGAAAATGAGAAGATCGTTGGTCAACATAAAAAAAACACTATTGCCACTGAAATTGCACCAATAGAGAAAACAGATTCAGGAACCAAGTTTATTTATTTTTATATGGTTGTTATTTTCAAAAGGAGCTATATATTTTTGCTCGGAAACGAAAATTGAAATTCGCACGACTTTTTATTTAGATAGCATGCTATATATTTCTCTCGACAATACATTCCATAGATTGTGATAACTGACACAATATTTGAATATCAAATATTGACGTTAAAATGTATTCGTGTTTGTGGCTTGCATATTTTTGATCACAAAGATATTTCCCACCGTTATTTCAGTCGAAAAGATACTAATTGAAACGATCTCACATTCGATCTCACTTTCAAATATTTAAACTCATAAGGATAGGTATGTAGTGTTTTAAGTTTTTATTGTTGTAGGCTTTATGAGAAATAGCTGCTATCAAGGTTCAGTTTTGACAAATTATCTGCTACAAAATCAGTATCCAACTCATTTTTCAGTCTTCATTTCGAAATAAAATAAAGAATGGCTTGCAATACGACATTTGATCTCCTACCAAATGGACAATGGAAAACTGGATTTGGTATCACTATGGCAATACTATCTTTCCTTGCAACATTTGAAAATGGATTTGTTTTGATCACTATATACTGGTATCAAGTATTGCATACAAAATCCAACAAAATCCTTGCATCATTGGCAACTTCAGATCTGCTGACTGGTGTAACTGTTGCACTTTTGTTTGCCATGCAATTACTTAACAATGATTTAACAAACAATTGCACTATTGATTTAGTTCGGCGATATCTGTCAACGTTTTTGATAGGTGCATCAGTTTTAACTATTTGCTTGATCAGCTATGATCGATCCTTACATTTAAGAAAGTTAATTTCGTACAAACTGACCAGTAGAAAGTTATATTTGAGTTTATTTGTGTGTTGGATTATCCCTTTGCTCACCCCTTTGTTACGAAAAGTTGATAATTCAGAGCAGGTGTACTCAGCGTTTATTGTAACAATCGTGCTGTTGATATTGATCATATTAATCTGTTCCTACGTCATACTGATTGTTGCTCTACACAAGCACAAGAAGAAACGAAGTCAAGAGAGAATGTTCAGTTACGTAGAGATGGAGAAAAAAGCCACAATCACGGTTATTATATTGATCACATGTTTTGTGGTTTGCATCATGCCGATTTGTATTCATCACTTTTTAAATGTGACAAAAAAATTTTCTGGGGAATCACTGGCAGAATCTTATGTCATTGGGATGACGATGTGTGTAATAAATTCAATAATCAATCCTGTTGTATATTATTACAGAACACCATATATGAAGAAGCATATGTTAAAACTGATTGGATATGATCGAATGGAGCGCCAAATTCAATCGACTGATACAGAAATTGAAGAGCAAACTTAACGTGTATTTATCGTGTTGAATCGGGAAAATGTTTTGTGAAAATATTTATAATCGAATAATCGAATACCTTGTGACTGACAGGAACATGTTTAATGGAAGTATGAATGTTGGTTGACTCTATAAACTATCAAGCTATTGTGGTGATAACGGTTCCGACTTTTGTTATGAATATTGCTGAGTAATAGTTGATCTTGTACTTATTGGATTTCTGCGTTTCATTTATTTCGTACACATGTTTTCATGCTGTTGTTCTTTCTTATGAATTTGTTAATCACGTATTTTGACACTTCACAATGCATCTCTGCATGTAAAATAAAATAAGAATCGATTTTCTTAATTCACTACTATCATACAGTTCATTTACCGACTTCTAACCACCAAAGCTAGTGGTGTAAAGCTTGTTAAATTTGTCTGGGTCAGTGAAGGCAAGGGTCGGCCATTAGCCGCTCATTTTTGGAATTGATTGAAAGACTTGTTTTCCACTTTTTTCGTATAAAGGGGATTATCAGAGGGTTGTTGAACGAAACTTTTTTCCGTCTAATAAGTATGACGATTGCAAACAGATATGCAACGAACACTGTCTTGGAAAAATGAGTTTCGAATGTCATAAAATATTGTTATAGTGAAAGAAAAAATAAATTCATTCAATTTTTTTCAGTTAGCAAATAGGCCGTGGGCAGAGATTGTCTTTTGTTTAGGTTCGTGATACACCCCCTCTAGACAATTGTTTCTCAACTTGTATTGGTCAATTCGAGGGTGTTGATTACGAACTCAAATGTTCCCAAGTCTGTATCCCCACAGGTTTCGAGATATTTAGGAAAGAATCCTTAAAATTTTGCCACAGCTGTTGTCGTAATTATGATGGACTGTATTATATATTTTCATCGTAAGTTATTTCGAAGAACAATAGAATCTTAATTAAATATCGCATCAAAAATGGTTCTGTAAATTGTCGTTCTGATGTAAATGAATTAAATACCGACGGAAAGGAGAGATGCAGCGCAAATGGAGTGAATGCTGCTGTTGCTAAACATGTGATTATTTAACTAAAGTTTACCATCAATTGAGCAAATAATTATTGCAGTTAATAATTGTAACTTATATTTAATCGACTTACAGTTTGCCAGTATGCATTATGATCAAAGCAAAGTGACAGATTTCACAGACATAGTAGAACGCGAAGAACATGTTTCAGCACCCCAATAATTATAATGGTTTTTAATATGGAAAAGACAAAAGCAATATTTGGGACTTCACAGATATACATTAGTTGTGTTATGGATAAAATTGAAATAGCTAGTAACCCATAATACTATGTATACTAGGAGTAAATCTTAACAAAACCCTTTTTGGAATTCATTCATTGATAATAAAACCAAGAGCTGTTTCGCTAAGGTCTTTTGTGCTTTTATTATTATCACGTTATTATATACGTTTTAGCTGTGTTACAGTCTCAAAACATTAAGTTCAGGTATTAGCTATATATCTCTCCATCTTGTAACGCTTACAGCTAGTGAGGTTATAGGTAAGATATAGTAATATGTATGACATCTGAAATAGCATGCCTAATTCAAAATCTTGTTCATACAAGATTCTCTCTCCGAAGAGGTCTGATAATAAAATTGATGTTTGTTCCCGTTGAGCTCCTTTAAAACAACAAGTATTTAAATTGTTTCAATGAAACAAAATTTTGTAAGTAATTTTTGTAAGGGATTTGCTGGCTTACCTGTTTCTATGACAACAATATTGACCTGCATTCTATCTATTTATTTACTTGTTACCTTTCTGATTTATTGATTTATTTATTTAGCGTTGACGTTGGTGATTTGTAAATCTTCACTTTGAAATTCGTGTATCACGAAACTCATTTTAAGGTCTTATTTGATCGATCAGCCCACGGCCTAAAACAAGTTCTAATTGTGAAATAAATACGAGTGAATACATTTTGTACAAAAAAATGAACCAAAAAGATATATGCATGGTTAGCCAACATAACGTATAGAGTCTATTCCGAAAATAAAAAAAATGAGAGTGTCAGCCCATTTAAGAAGCTTTTAACGTTTAGCTGGTTAGAAATAGGAACATAACGGAAGGGTGTCGCATAATGCTAATTTAAACGGTGAATTATTTTTTAATGAATGGTGGTCAAATCCGCTGATCTCTTACATTTCCACAAATATCCATTTCACTAATATCCATGCAAGATCTCTCAGGTTAAAGGAAGAGTTTCTATGGAAATTTTGAGATCAGCTAATGATGCAGAAATCCGTCTGCCTGTTAGGGCAGATGAGAAAATATAATTATCGAAAACTATAAAAAATGTGTCATCTGTTTCCCCCCCACAGATTGACGAATGCGTAGGATATTTCCACTAATATTTACAAGATTGTGTCGAGTAGGAAAGTATGTATTGAAAATTTCACATGGAGATATGTTTACATGGAGATATGTTTACATGGAGATATGTAAACCATACAAGAAAGTTTTAGAAAGGATCTGCTGAACGTGATGAATATACATCAAAATAATACCGACTTTCCCGATTGCTTAAGATTTATTTGTTCGGATTTATGATTGTTTTTGAAATATTTGTTTGATAATGTTTGGTATTAGACAGGCAGGATCGGTAGATTAAGAGTTCCGCGTTGTCTGCCTTCTTCCTTCCTTGCTTTTTAGTGCAGCCATGGTGGATAGTACCTTCGAGTGCAACCGCTGAGGCCGGTGTTCGATACTTCACTCCGATGCGCTTTAAAAGCAGCGTATTAGCTCATTTCGTGCCATTGACTGACTGCACACTGACCTTCGGGCAAGTTAGAGCAAATGCTACACGTATCTCTGGTGGTAAGTAAACTTCCCAGTTGCAAGTCGGCGGGGGGAAGAACTAACCGATACAGATGGAAGCCCAAGGTAACACAGCCACAATGCATTCCAGTGTACACAATGTATTTATAGATATGCAATCAGTGTTTTATTTAAGGCTAAGAAAAAAAGAAAGAAACTGCCGGTCATGCAGACAAGCGTCTCATATATACTGCCTTCAGCGGCAGATCTAGAGGGTAGTCGCAATTTGTGAGGAGCGCATTAACATAATTTCTGTTTTCAGTCTGTATCACCAATGGACTTTGCACGCTTTTCTTTCATACTTTAATAGGTAACATTCTCCTCCACAAATTTCGACTACTCTCTAGATCCGCCACTGGCCTTTATGTTATGGATTAAATTCAGGTATGCATGCGTATAATAGCAGCTACTATTATACTATATATAATTGATTCATGCATCAAAACTCTTAATCTTAGGAATTTGCATACTTTATACTTAGAGTATATGTGAATTAATTTTTGTGTGGATTTAACTTTGTGGGATGATATTGTGGCCTGAAGAATATTTTTTCCATGTCGGACAAGATGTCCACCGGTAGAACTATAAACCTGGTCCAGACATTAACATCATCACAGTGTTTTCTCTGTATATATACGAAGTGAAAGGAACAGTAAAGTGGGGGACGATTTAACCTGTGAATCCCAAACATAAGGATACTGATTGCCTTTGATATTTCATTTATGTTGCACCCCACTTGATATTTCTCGCCAGACAAATATGTCTGTTGATTAGGTTCTTTTGTCGGACAAATATATACTGTTTTTACACCAGACAATTTCAGATGTCTGAAACTAAGAGGTCGTTTACATGAGACCCGAAGTGAACGCAAACCACTTTGAAACATGGAGCTGTTTACATGAAACATTTCACTTCGGGTAACCCTTTTTTGTTGAATCAGCGGATTATTTCTAATAAAGTTAGAACATAATGTCGGAAAATCCTTTCTGAGTCGGACATCTCACAAACTAGCCAAAATCACAATGACGTAAACAAGAGTTGCGCATGTGTATGAAAACAATTGCACATGTGCCATATAGAAAAACCAGACCGCTGTATCGATAAACAGACTTTCACTTCGGGGAGCAGCGTTTAAATTTTAAACCGGTTTGAGATTCACTTCGCACGAAGTCATGTAAACAGTAATAAGAATTGCATCATGCATCGAAGTGAAGTTTTTCATTTCAAACTGGTTTGAGTTCACTTCAGGTCTCATATAAAAGACCTCTAATATTCAGGTTGATTTTGAAATTAGGAAAACCCATGCCAAGCAGTTTTTCGTGCATTTCATCATTCTTAAAAAAAAAAAAGAAAAAAAAAAGTCAGCTGACGTGCATATAAAAAAATGAAAACAATAGACACAGCTGTGGATGTTGACATTGCGAAGAAACAATATAAAGGGATGCTTAGGCGAGTATGGTGATGATGATAAAACATTATGTAGATAATTTTAGATTTACTTCAAAAAGTAAATATCAATACTAATATTACTGAAAACATCCATCGTTCCCTGTATTGTTCTCTGTCAAGTGCATTAGGAAAAAAATTGTGCCCAAAAATCTACTTGTTTAAAACTATTGTGCCACGAGTCTATGAAAGCATTGCAAATTTACGTTACCAAAAAAAATGTCCCCAGTGTGAAGGTTTATCCAATTTCAAATCAGTCTCAGTAATCGCTGACCAAGCAGTAAAGGTCGGTGCAAATCGAGACAACATTTCAGCCAACATTTCGGACAACATTTCCGTCAACATGTTAGCGCGATTTGCGGTATACCTGACAACATATTGGCCAACATTTTAATAGCTCATTCATTTTCATGAAAGTTCAGTTCTCATTTTTAAATTCAAAATGGCTGAAAAAGAAGCTGTAGCATGTTTATTGCTGGTCTTGCTAGACGACGATGATGAAAAAAGAAGACGTGGTCCAACAAGGAACTGGATCAAAAGAAGAGAAGAGGAAGGCATTTATTCAAACCTTGTCCAGGAATTGTTAGTTGAGGACACGGCCACATATAGAGAGATGATGAGAATGGATTTCGATTGCTTCAAGAAAATTCTAGAAATGATTGAACCAGACATTACACCACAGAACTCTGGTGTTCCCCAACAACGTGTTGTATCTCCTGCAGAGAGACTGGTTCTAACCATTCGATTCCTTGCAACAGGTGAATCTTTTAGCTCTTTAAATTTTCAATTTCGAATATCGGAAAGTGCTGTATCGTACATTGTTGATTCGGTGTCAAAAGCTATAATAAAATGCATCGGTAAAGATTATATGAAAGTGCCATCATCTCCCCAGGAATGGTTACAAAAATCGGAATCTTTTCTTTCGAAATGGAACTTCCCAAATTGTCTAGGGGCAATAGATGGCAAACATATCCTGATAAGACCTCCTCCTGGCACAGGTTCAGAGTACTTCAATTACAAGAAAACATTTTCGATAATATTGTTAGCTATTGCTGGGCCAGATTATGAGTGCATATATGCAGATATCGGAAGCAATGGTCGGATGAATGACTCGGGTGTTTGGAATTGTTCTGATATTCGGAAAAAGATTGAAGATAATGATTTGGGAATCCCTTCACCAAGTCCATTGCCATTCGGGAGAATTAGAGTGCCATATGTATTTGTTGGAGATGACGCGTTCGCTCTAAAGAATTACATGATGAAGCCGTATCCACAAAGAAATCTAACAGAAGAGAAACGGATCTACAATTATCGGCACAGTCGTGCTCGTAGGATTTCAGAAAATCTGTTTGGTATCCTGGCCAATAAATGGCGCGTTTTTCAACAACCTATGCGTTTGTCACCGCAGAAATCTACAACAATTACTACATGTGCATTAGTTCTACACAATTATTTGCGGAAAAATAATAGAAATGTTTATACCCCATTTGGTTCAATTGATTATGTCAATCAAGATGGAAATTTAGTGCAAGGAGCGTGGCGTTCTGAACAAGTGAACCCATTTGGTGTTTTTTCTTCTGTAATCCCACCACAAGTAGGAAGAAAAGCGTCTCTAACTGCAAAAGCCACCCGAGAAGCTTTTACTGAATATTTTATGAATGAAGGATCTGTCGACTGGCAATGGGAAAAAGCATAAAACGTTTTGATTATTTTAAGTATATCATAACTTGCATGTTTGAAAAATATATTCTATATAAATCTTATATTTAAAAGAAATATAAAATCTTTAATATATTAAAAGTCTTGTAGCATTGCTGTATACTGTCCTCTTTGTACCTCAAAGGAATTATTATTCAGAGGCTGTATGGGATGAGGGGTCGAGGAATGTTGATAATTTACTCCAGAGAAGGCAGCACCAGTGTTGAAATCTTGCATCTTTATATCAAAGATGACATCGTTTATTCTTTTTTCTGCAATAAGACGCTGTCTTGGATCTAGATCCTTTAGCTGATTTGCAACATAAAGTGCAAACGAGTCTTCAATCAATGGACGTTTTGGACTTCTCGGTTTATCTAAAACATCGATACACTTTGCAAAGAGCTTTCGTTTCTCATCGTTTGCATCAGCAGCACGTTTTTTCCTCCTGTTTTCTTTTGATAAATTCACGGACTTGTTTGGATCTGGCTCTGACACCACCGAATCACTTAATTCTTGATCACTTTCTTCGTTGGTAAGCATTAATGTAGACCTATTTTTAGCTGTTTTTGGCACTTGTTCGACGAACTTCATCCTCTGCATATATGTCCATGAACTTTCATACAGCTCGTCGACGCTTTGACCACTTTTAGTTTTATTTTCCTTTGCCCGTTCTCTCCCATACTGAGCTCTCAATGATTTCCATTTAGCTTGGATAATACTCAGATCAATCTCTAACTCTTCTTTTATCTCAGAGAACGCTTTCTCTTTGAGATCTCTTTTAGAGTAAGCCGTATCTGAAATATCCCACAGACAGGGTCTTTCTTCGTACAAATCGATAAGTTTTTCAACTTCTTCATTTGTCCATTTGTATTTGATTTGTTTCCCAGCTGCAACACTTACTTCTGCCATATTGTATGAAAAAAATAATATTTGTCGACGCTTTCTCTTGCAATGTTTAAAAACAAAATAATTCGAAAAAACATTCGAAAATAAAATAAAAATTCGAAATGACGTATAAAATTCCTAAGATTGAAAAAAATGTTGTTCAAAATGTTGGTACGTAAAGCAAATCGTAGCAACATACAAAACTGGCCAACAATGTTTCCCAATGTTGGCCAATATTTATAAACAAGTTAATAAATGTTGGCGCAACATTTTGAGGGATTTTTTCCTTCGCCAACTTGTTGGCGCATACCACAAATCACGCCAACATTGGGGACAACAAATGTTGGTGAGCAATGTTGCTCCAAATGTTGTCTCGATTTGCACCGACTCTAAGGCTCTTGTATATTTATGGCTATAGATATGAGTGACATCTTTGTTATTTCTCTGTATGAAAGTACACGGAGAGTTTTCATCAATAGTAACAAGGAAGGTGTTTGTACATACCGAAAGTGACGTATTGAATGACATTTCGTTGGATTTCTTAGAAAATTTATTGTGCAATTCTGTATCAGGGTGTTTGCTTAAATCAAAACGTAAACCAAAACAGTTAAATGTATCGTAAATGTTATTGTTTCGGTTTAGGATGGCTATTCTGGATAAACAATTAACAAAAAGTAGAAATAAAATATGTTCAGTGTTAATAAGAAAGATTTGTTGGTAGAGCATGCGAGACGCTTGATATTCAAACGGAAAAGTAACTAGAACATACTGCACAATAATCGTAAAGTTTTAAAATTTCTTATAATTCCATTTCCTTTCTGAACTCAACTCAGAAACTCAGTGTTAGATACATATCATACAAATTACTGTATATTTGCCCGAGACCTATGAAAAACTGGCTTGGTGACCAGCGGGCGTTAGTCTACCCCATATATAGTTCATATGACAATTTTTTCTCACCTATGTTGATCACCACTAATTCATACTATATAATTGAGGACTTTCTGGCTTAATATAAGAGAAAGTATATACAAGATGAGGAGATACTGTTATTTTAGTAGTGAGTTTTTATTATTTCTTCCCCATTGAAAAATGCCAGTTGGGAAACATGTGGTTTATTACCTCATCACAGGTTCTCAGGAGTGGTATTCAGCAGAATCGGCCGTTTGGTTGATGAAGTTTCCCATCAAACTCAAAGAGAAAAATACCGTGTTTCACTATGGCTGTCACGCACGTTTGAAACTTTAAAGAAATGAAACTTTCGACAAACTTTTCAAAATCGGATCGGTACTAACAAACGTTTCTAAAGCATTTGACTATCATAATCGTCATCATCAATTGTTATCTAAAAATCGCTAAAAATGCTTATGTCTGGAACAATTATGAAAAACAGCCGATCATTTTCAAGGATCATCGATCTTCAAGAAATAACAACAAAAATATTTAGTTACAGAGACATATACCTGTTGTTTAAATATTCAGAGTGGTGGTTAGTGGTGGTGGTGGTGCGTAGAGGAAGATGAAGGCGGACACTGAACCACTTCATTTCTTTTAATTTTGTTATTAAAATTCCTACAACAAAATCTCATGGAAGCTCTTAAAGCTACATTTGCATCGTCAGGTTCAAAGTAAGTTTTTTATGAAATAAAACTGTTAAATTTTCATGGATCTCGTTTATACTTCTGTCTTACTTTCTGTATCAGTCGATTGAATTTGGTGCTTCATTCCATCATATCCAATCAGTTTCAGCATGCACTTCTTCATATATGGCGTTCTGTAGTAATATATAACAGGATTGATTATTGAGTTTGTGACACGCATCGTCATTCCAATAACATAAGATTTGGTCAAGAATTTCCCAGAAAACATTTTTGTCACATAAAAAATATTATTTATGCAAATCGGCATGAATGAAAACAGAAAACATGTTATCAATATAATAACAGTCATCGCGCCTTTTTGATCCATGTATACGTTACTGAATCGTTTTTGTTCAATTTGTCTCTTCTTGCGTTTGTGTAGAGCAACAATGAGTATGACGTAGGCGCAGATTAATATGATCCATACCAACAGCGCAATAGCCACAAGAACACACAGTGAATCATGAATCATTCGCAACGATGAAATCAAGGCAGGAATAACCCAACACATAGCCAAGGCCAAGTACAATGTTTTACTGCTCAGCTTGTATGACATTAGCTTTTTTAACTGTTGAGATCGATCGTAGCTGATCAAACAGACAGTTAAAACTGATGCACCTATCAAAAACGTTGACAGATATCGTCGAACTAAATCAATATTGCAATTGTTTGTTAAATCATTGTTAAGTAATTGCATGGCAAACAAAAGTGCAACAGTTACACCAGTCAGCAGATCTGAAGTTGCCAATGATGCAAGGATTTTGTTGGATTTGCTGCGCAATACTTGATACCAGTATATTGTAATCAAAACAAATCCATTTTCAAATGTTGCAAGGAAAGATAGTATTGCCATAGTGATACCAAATCCAGTTTTCCATTGTCCTTTTGGTAGAGGATCCAATGTAGAATTGCAGCCCATTTTCATACAAGTTGCTTTGAAATTATTCGAAATGTGTTGCTTTGTTATTTCCCTGGTTTGCAATAAGAAAAGAAATTTTAAATTTTTATATTTGCTAGAATAATTGTGGTTGGAAGTGAATAAATAATGATAATAATAATAATGGGGCCCAACCTACCATTGCTGAAATGAAAGGTGATTAAAAGACACGTGTTCAGTGACGCGCAACATACACACACTTTAGGTGCAGTCTAGTTTCAGCTTTCAATATCCTCTCTGAGAATTATTTTGTTGAGAAATCCAGTAGAGTGAAAGTCGAATGTCAGAAAAATCCTCAAAACTCACAGTAAATTGATGAGCATCACCTGAATGAGAAACCACCCACCCCCACCAATTTCCGGTGATTACATCGTTTCCTGGGGCTTCGTTATCCTGCAATTTGGTAACGAATTGTCTCAGTCTCTCTTTCGTAATCTTACAGTTAGTGGTTTACTTTACGTTACTGCAATATTCGTTTTCCTTATACTTATACTTTTTCATTAAACTTCTCTTTCGTTCCCCATATGTTTGTCCAGAAGTTTTCGAGTAACTAAGTAACGAGGAGATATAAGTCCTTGGGATCCGTAGTGATTAGCTATTCTTCCCGCCAACTTGTAGCTAAGCGGTCGACTTACCCCCAGGGATACGTATAACATTGCTTAAACGTGTCTGAAGACCAGTGTGCAATCAGTCGATGACTTCAAATCGGATGATACTTTGCTTTACAGTGCATCGGAGTGAAGTATCATGATTGAAACTCGAATACCATGGTACTGAAATATATATTTTCTTTGAATACGTTAACGGCAACAATATGGGGAGGTAGAGTTTGTCAAGAAAAAAGGTAGAAAATATATTTGTTACGATATACACGTTTACGTAACTTTAGAATACAAAATATTGAAAGCAGCAGGTCTGAATGTAGCAAACAGCAACAGAAACTGAATCTATAAAAGCCCACAAAACACCAAGAATTAGAAAGAAAAACCACTTTCTTTTTCCACCGTTTCTACATATTAGAACTATCTGTTTTCCATTTCCCAATAAAGCAGAAATGACAGAAATAACCCGTTTCAACCATTTTAATTTTTTAATTGCCGCCATGGTGTAGTGGAAACACCTTCGGTTTTCATCAGTGCGGTTGGGGTTCAATCCCTGCTGCAGAAGCTGGAATCGATGCTCCACTCCGACGCGCTTTAAAAGCAACTTACTCAGCCCATTACATAGAAACCAATGTTGCCCATCGTTTCTCAAATCACACGGTATATGACACTTTAAGCAATCGAAAGAAAGTCTTGTTGTTGTAGCTGGTTTTTAGAGTTATTGTCCATCTAAAACTCATTTTCTTGCATGACATAATTGTTTTTTATTTTTTCAAATCGCGTATACGTGAGGTGTTTGAAATGCAAAGCGCTCGTCGTTGTCATCGTCGTGTGACCGTGTCACCAAAAAACAGCTTGGAGGCTCATGCAAATCACAGTCTAAATTACTTAGCCTTGGCTTTATGTAGCAAAGTAAAGGCGATGAATATGGAGTTTTGGAGTCGAGGCTAGGTATTCACATCGTAGAAAAAGGGCCAAATGGATGGAATTGGAATGTTCTTTTCTTTTTTAAAGCTCGTCTCCATGAAATGAATCCAGTTGATATAAATACTTCACTAAAACACGCTCATCATCATGTTTAGCTATCATATTTGTATATCATATATATCATATATATCATATTTGTGGATATGTTAAAGAAGAAGTATTAAGGATTACATATTATTCATTAAAGAAGAAGTTTAAGTATAAAATATTATTCATTAATTGCCAAACGAAGTATTAATTATGTGACGTATATTACAAGATTAATGTTACAGAAGTTCAAAGATAGTCACTTTACTATCATTAGTGCGAATTGCGATTACAATCTGCTTCTTCACCACAAGCAAGAGGGTTGTTGCAACAGAACCTTAAAATATTATTGAAGAGAAGAAGACAGTCTGATAGACACCATAAGGGTAGATTTGAATGTCTGTCACAACATGGTTAGAAACGGTTTCGAAAATCAATAAAAAGACTTAATAAAGACAAATCTTTGCATATTTTGAAATCAATACACGATTTTGGAGATAATGCAGCCATTATGGATTTTGATGTTTTTGATAACCTAAGTAAGGCATATCTCACTGGATGTGCGCTTTTTTGCTATGTTTACATCGGAGAAGTAAGACCTGTCGTGCAAAGGTGTCTTGATTGTTGATTTTCATCTTCCTGTACCTATGTTTATTCTGGACAATGAAATCCATAACGGCTGCATTGTCTCCGGAATCGTTTATTTAATTTATGTAAGAATCAAATGTGCAAGTTGTTTACAAAGATATTGACACGTTGATAATCCGAAGGAAAACTATTTTTACCTATATTTTATAGAATTTATTGCAAAATCTTTCCAACCTCATTATTTTTGTTACTTATTTTGATATTTATCTTATTCTAGAAAATTAATTGTAAATAGTTTTTTATTTGAAAAATATTGAAAAAGTACGCATATAAAATTAACGCTTTATAATATTACCGCCTTATGATATTCGCCCATATTAAATCAACATTGAGGGAAATTGAGGCAGATGAATTTTAACGGGGATTTTGAAAAACCGCGTTAAATTCCTAAAGTAAGGTAGTAAGGTAGACTTCTGGTCAAACACTGGAGAACTTGCACTTTCAAACTACCTTCTTGTGAACCTTTCATAATACTTCTTTTTAGAAATCACTCGTTAACCTTCACTTGAACAATCGTTTTCTCAAACCATTCTCCCCTTAGGGCACCCCCAGCTAATTTATTCGAACAACTTCAAACATTTTACATGGGAAAAGGAAAAAGAGCTTGATCTATTACAAAATTTAAACTTCACACATGTTATATTCAGTGATAATTAAAAGTACATTTGTCAAATAAGAATTATCAATGGTCTATTGGACTGAAAGTCTTCACGATTTATTTTTATGAGGATTTCTTAATAATAGTTAGACCTTTGAGTAAACCAATCCGGCTAACTGTTCCAGCTTGCCTCCATACGAATATATACGAAACTTCTTTCAGTGAATATGCAGGTAACATAGTACAGTCACATAGTCGTCATATATAATAATACTATATTTGAACCATTCATTGTAGTCTAAAGAAGAAATCGCCTTGAATAAAGTGTCTCATTTTTGCCAAAATTCGACTTAAAAGGAGCTCTGCTTTAGCTGAATTATTTCTCCTAGTGCCTTCGAGATTTCAGTAACCGGCAATTTAATCGGTTTTGATTTTGTTGTTTTTTAATTTTTTTTAAAATTCAGTGTTTTGGTTGTTGAGTCTTTACTGGAAAGAGCGCCTCTCTCGAATTAGCGGCCCCTTTTGACTTGAAATGTTTAATGACCGCCTCCCTCGAATGAGTGCGCCTCTTTTCGCTCAAAAGGTGTTAGTTTTAGTTTATTGTAGTGTTATTTTTCTTTTGTAAATAGTGGTGTTTTACAACAAGGGTGTCCAGTATTTAAAATCTCTACATTAAAATGGCTGTATGATTGTCTTTTTGATATATTTAATGAGGGCCTCCCTCGAAAGACCGCCTCCCTCGAATAAGCGCCCCCCTTTGAGAACCCAAAATTAAATCGAGTAAATACGGTATGTACATACCACGGACTTGAAAGCCTGAATGCAAGAGCAAGGATTGTGTCTGTTTGTGAGCATGCAGACGTAGAGCCTCCTTCACTCGATTTGTATATATGCAAAGCATTTCTTGTTTTATATTTGTTCATTTGTTCAGAAATGTTTATTTCTAGTTTTCTATTGTTTATTTCTAATCTTTATAAAGATAATTTCTGCGCTCAGAAAATTTAACATTAACATCATTAAAACCAGTTTGTCTGTTCCTTTATATATAATTGGCATCCCATATGGTGGAGCTTTGTAGTATAGTCCATAGGCTTCGCCCAAATGCAAATTTCAAAGAACTGTTTTCTATCTTGTTGCCTCAGTTATTTAGCCAAGGGGCTTCTTGTTGCCCCTAAAACTGGAAACGCCTATTGTTCGCGAAATGAGTTATTGTAGGCCAGTGACAAATAGTTTTACTAAGCTTCTGAGAAGTTATACTGACTCTAGCCTCGCTAACCCTGAAGAAATTAATAAGGTTTTCACCATTAACTTGTCAGTTGAACTATATGTGTTGTGGTTCATGAAGACGAGTTATAAATGGAGCGAAAACGAATATTCTACAACAATGTTAACGTCAATTCGGGGGCATTTTAGTGAACACTACCGGCTACTTTTATAAAATTGTATTTTCAATATCTTTATAAGTATTATTTCAATACTAAGCACTTATAAATCAGTTATACCTTTTATGGTTCTATTGTCCGTAGTTTTCACCGTCTGGAGTTTTGATGACGTCACCGGCTAAAATGAAGACGTCAGCACATTTTTTTCTATCAAGTTGTTTATTATGGAAGTTACGGAGGGGTACTGAGGAACTCCCAAAAGGCCTGGTATTATTAGGGTTAAAATGTCGAAAAAATCGTATTTTGGGTTTTGCCAACTATCAAATTTCGAATTTAACCACAAAAAAAAAAATGCCGCAAAAAAAAAAGATTTACAAACAAGAAGCAGACAGCTTTAAGGTCAGCGCAGTCTGAAACACTTTGAGTTTTAAAATTTTTATTCTTTTAGGCTTGTTTCATACATATAAAAGATATGGTAAATAAGGTTTATATGTAGCAAATAAAACTGTTTTTTGTTTAGACTCAATATGCTTATGAAAACTCCTATTTCGGCCTCAACATATGTTTCAATAGAGCAGAACATTGGAAATTAAACAAACTGTTTCTGTCATTATTTTTTATGCTGTTGATAACATGAATCTTTCTGAAAACTCCAACATGTGAAAAGAGTTCATCCTGTTGTGTTGTTGTCTCAGTGTTGCAAGGTTTCTTTTTTAACTGATGGAAATAACTGAAATTAATCTTGCGACAATCGGGTTTACTGTGTTGCAAACCTCATGCAACTTTCTTTCACAACACTTGGTTCCAATAAATGGAGTTGTTTCTATAATACAAAAGCTTTTTCGTCTTTAAAATGAAAAAATATGGTAGATAGTTACACTTCAACATAAAATGTTCTTTGGAAATCGGTTCTATGCCTGATACAGCCACTATAATTTCACTTTGGGTGGCTATTTCGTTCTGGCTGGGGTTATATTTCTATTATGCCCAATTTTTAGGAATTTTCCTGCCTTTGCATGCTTATAGGCATTGCATTCACACAATTTTAGTGGTAACATAACTCGCAACGCTCACAGACCCATGGTACCCACAAGAGTTCTGAATATGTATCGGATAGACATACATATATACGTTTTGGGAATATCACTAAATTACATTACGCAAAAAATAGTATGGATATTCCCAATATATATACCCACAAAATTGAATCCATTCAAAATTGCTGATAATTTGGAAAAAGACGATGTAATAAAGTTACACATTGTAGCACTTTAGATTAACGTTGTTTTTTTGGTTAAATGTTTTGTCTTATCTCAATGGAAGCATGTATTTATTTGTAATATTTATAGGAAGATAATTTATAACTAGAGTCCTTACGTTATTTGTAATAAAACCCAAAATACTCTTTGTTGCTATATTTTTGTCTTGACAATAATAGACCTTATTTTATAAGATTTTGTTGGAAATATCACAGAAAAGGATAGTAACACGATTGAAATCTGAAAACAAATGAAAAGCAAGTCAACTTAAAAAACAGTTTAAGCCGTGCTTAGATCACGAGACCTTATATTTGCAACATTCACCTAAAGCCCAACAAACGTATTATCGGTAGCTATACTTTCACATTCAACCAATGCTGTAATGTTATGTTAAGTTATCCGAACGTTAAATATTAATTATTAATTGACGACATGTTAATATATAAATTTCATTTCAAATAGTGGAAACAAGGTGTTAAGAATTCGACATTCGATTCATTTAACTATCGAATTCTTCAAAAATTCGTTTTTATATTCATAGAAGATGTTCAATCATTTTGCGAAACAAGATTATGATGATTAGTATGTTTTCTTAGTTTAAAGTTTGAACATCATAGTGCTTGGTAAGTTTTATTATTGTTTTGTTCACATTTGAAGCTGCCATTTTAGCGAGCATTATGGATGTGTTATAACTGGTTACTGAGCCAATCAAATAAGCCCATTTCCCACGTAATAAATCCTTTCGTAATACTCTCCAGGTAATAATTTATGAACAACGTGTCAACGTGTCAAGTGTCAACGCGTTTCGCTTCATCAGGAACTAGTAAAGTTGAAAAATATCTTTCGTTAAAACGGTTATCCTATTGGAATTATCGACAACTGCTTTAAAGCCTTCTTACACAAAAAACATCTTCTCAAGCCCATTATGGATACTGTTGAAAAGAGAAGAGTTATCATAGTTCTTCCGTACCTTGCTGAAGTTTCTATTGAAACACGGTCTAAATTGAGAAACATTTTCAAAGAGTCACTTAAATGCTGTAAGATAGACAAAATTTTTAAAACTTCCTGTAGATTGTCATCTCTTTTCAGGTTCAAAGAAAAAAATGTACTCGTCTCAGGCGTGGTTAATAAATTTACGTGCAGTAGCTGCAACGCTACATATTACGGTGAAACATCACGCCACCTGAAGGTAAGAGCTGGAGAGCACATTGGTCGCTCTCCACTTACAGGTAAAAATGTGTTACCTAGCAACAGTGCTGTTAGCGATCATTTACGGGTGTGTGAAAACCGTCAATTATCTTTTGACAATTTCACAGTTTTGGCTAATGGGAGTAATTCTTTTGATCTCGAATTAAAAGAGAGCTTGCTAATTATGCGCGATACGCCTCCTTTAAATAGGAATATTCGCTCAATGCCTTTGTTCCTATTTGATAAAACATAATTATCTTATTATCAGCTAATTATTCGTTACGCTGTATGATTTATACTATATGATTCATACTATATTTATCATAATATCTAAACATTGTAAAATATTTAGTTGTATCTTGAAAATGGGTGTTGACACCCGAAACGCGTTGACTCTTCGCTGTTTTTAATTTTTAACCTTTGCTGTCATCAACTACTTTTAATAATTTATAATACCGAGTGTACCTTCTACATGGGAAACATACATGTGCCTGCACACTCTCTTCTTATGCTCAACATCCAAATTTCCCTAAATTTATTTGTACTTTCTTGCGGTATTAAATACATTTATCCTATATTACAATATTGGTGTAAAAGAGAAGGTTTTGTAAGGGCACAGAGATATGAAAAGGGAAGTTCTCTTGGGCTTTTTTGCGCTACAGCGGAAAATGTAGCTAAATGGGAACGAGCCTTTAATCTCAATTGTTTCCCACAAACCTTTTCTCTTTTTACTGTTACCATAGAGATATGAAAGAGATATAGTAACATCAAGTTAATGATCTATTCGAATTTATGTTGAAATTTCAAACAATGGTGACTCGTACCATTTTTCTTTTATGCAATAATTATGACAATTTCAAAGTAAAAGCGAGTATATTTCGCCCGGACAAGCTTTTCATAAGGTCCTTATAAGGACTCCGTAAAGCTTCCTTTTTCAAAAAACCGAACCGAATCAAAAGTTTCGTTCTTTTAATATGTTACAAAGTATATTTTCAGTTATACGCTGACATTTGCTTTTATATCTCATAAATTATAAGCATTTTCACATTGTATATTGATTCGAAAGTAATATTGATTCAAATATGTTACAAAGTATATTTTCGGTTATACGCTGACATTGGCATTTATATCGCGTGAGCTATAAGCGTTATTACATAGCTAACTGATCCAGGATCCAGGATGTCGTTTTGAAATATTTAAGTTGAAACTTTTAGGTAGCCATCACACTCTTTTAAAGTTGTATTGTTATGCAAAGTAGACGAAAAGATATGATCTGAAGTTATTTATTTAAAATAGACAGCATTAGTAATAATTAGCTATTGAGATTTGAGCTAATGACTTTGGTTATGATAAGCAATATGAAACTTCCATGTATAACATGATAACTTATATGCCATATGAAAAAAACAAAAATGTTTTTATTGGCTGAAGATGTACAGAAGTACGAAAAGCTTTGAAAATATATAGTTTTTAAATAAACACGTTTTGTTTCATATTCACTACATATTAAATATGGCTGTAGTTTTCAATAATTAATAGGACTAGTTTATAGGATTTTCTCATCATCAGGAAAGTTATGAATGCGAATAAGAAATACGATTACGAAATGGATCGAAATTGATATTTTCAAACCTATCAAAAAGGTGATATCATGGTATCCTAGTAATCATGTGATATAGTTTCTATTGTAAATCCATAATGGCGGAAATCAATAAATAACAGACCTAGAGACTTTGTTTGGCCTAGTTGATGCTAAACAAAATGATAAATCAGAATCAACAAAAAACTTATAATTTTTCCTTTTCCTTTGTTTTTTTTTGTTTTTTTTTTTGCTTTACTGCCTATCGACTTCAAGTCGAACTATTTTTCGCCAATGTTCTATTTTTCTTCGCTTTCACTAATGTTTCACCTGTCTCTTTTTCACCTCATTTTCCTTCTTTGATAATACTATTTTCAATCCGTTTTTATACTTAACTTTTATTTCTGTGTATAGCTACTACAAATTCTATAATTCTAAGAGGAAGCGTTTTTATCCACGCTTAATATGTGAAGGATCAGCAATGTGTAGTATCTCTCTTATATCAGTGAAAATCTTTTCAAATCATTTAAATCACGAAACACTCTAATCACTTTCAAATTCCCTAAGTTTTTCCCTAAAATCCCTGATAATGTAAACTAGAACCCGGGCTTATAATAACCAAACTGTTATAACAAGGAAAAGCTTCCTCTTATGAAATCATGAAACCATAGAAATGTTTTATAAATATAGCTGCATATATATTGTCTATTAATATAGACATGTTGTATAAGATTCACAAAAACAAAAACATTTATTGTCAAGAGTAGCATATAATATCTTGTTGTAAACGACAGTTTGTTGAATGCCAGAGAATCGACCTTTCTCTTTTTATCTCATTTTTTATCATTACGACGTCAATCAAACGAAACTACATCACAGCCGTTTTAATGAATACGTAAATGATTTTAATGGAGAAATGTTTTTTTCACAAACGTTTCTATGACAAAGGAAAGTGAATTAAGTTATTATTTTGATTTTTGATGATTCGTGTTGGCTATTATTTTAACAGAACTTTCATTTTATTCGACATTCGTCAAAACAATTCTAAGAACACACTGTGAAAGTTTCAGATAACGGACATATAAGAGTTCGTTTTATCAGGGAAAATTTGTCGACATTTTTGAATAAATTTGCTTGAAAATGGGCTGTAATTCTACATTGGATCTTTTACCAAATGAACACTGGGATAAATTCTTTGGCATTCTGATGGCAATGCTGTCATTTCTTGCAACATTTGAGAATGCATATGTTTTGATTACAATATACTGGTATCAAGTATTGCGCAGCAAATCCAACAAAATCCTTGCATCATTGGCAACTTCAGATCTGCTGACTGGTGTAACTGTTGCACTTTTGTTTGCCATGCAATTACTTAACAATGATTTAACAAACAATTGCAATATTGATTTAGTTCGACGATATCTGTCCACGTTTTTGATAGGTGCATCAGTTTTAACTATCTGCTTGATCAGCTACGATCGATCATTACATTTGAGAAAGCTGACATCGTACAAGTTGACCAGCAGAAAATTATATTTGAGTTTATCTGTGTGTTGGATTGTCCCCTTGGTTACTCCACTGTTAAGAAAAATTGATGATTCAGAGCAGGTGTACTCAGCGTTTATTGTAACAATGGTATTGTTGATATTAATGATTTTAATCTGTTCCTACATAATACTGATCGTTGCTCTGCATAAACACAAGAAGAAGCGAAGTCAAGAAAGAATGTTCAGTTACGAAAAAATGGAAAAGAAAGCCACAATGACCGTTATTATGTTAATAACATGCTTTGTGGTTTGTATCATGCCTATTTGCATCCATCACCTCATAAATGTGACGAAAAAGTTTTCAGAAGATTTATTGGCAAAATCATATGTCATTGGGATGACGATGTGTGTGTTGAACTCAACGATCAATCCTGTTATATATTACTACAGAACACCACATATGAAGAAGTATATGCTGAAACTGATTGGCTTCGATCAAATGGAACGTGAAGTCAATTCAACCGATACCGATACTCAGCTGATAAATAAACATAATACATAATATGACTTTAACGGAGATTTGTTTACAAGAGAAACTTTGTTTACATTTGAATGTTTGGTTACTTAATGAGGACAAAATTTGTCAGAATTTTGACTTTGATTTATGATATATCGGCGTAGAAACTGAGAAAAAATAGAACGTTTATTGAAAATATGCATATTGGTCTTCAAAAGGCATTATTTCGATTTTCTGGTCATTTTGTCAGCATCATTGGTTGCATAATCCTTAATTAAGACGAGAACGCATGTCATCATGTTTTTGTCTAATCTAAGTAATGGTAAATATGACCACAAACTGTTCTTTGATTGAAAACAATAAATGGTCATTTGCTTCTATTATAAAAAGTATTTTTGATTGAACTGTACTAAAAACTACTTTCTCCCCTGTATAATATGACTGATTGTTGTTACCCCCTGTATAATATGAATGATTGTAGTTACACCCTGTATAAAAACGATTAAGCGCTGAAACGAGATTTTTGTAATTTTTCTTAAATCGTTGTATGAATAATTATATGAATAAATCAAAATAAACAGAATTTTTATATTCGAAGTAGACAACTGATTAACTTAACTTTTTTTATTTCACTGATCATATTTCGTAGTACAAATGTAACGTCATCAGTGACATCTTAGCCTCTTTGGCAACTGTCAAAACCAAATGCGCCTGTATATCCAATTGTGATATAATTTTAATTTTTGACATGTAGTGTTGATTTTTGAAAGACTTGTGAGATATACTGCTGATGTTAGTAAAAATGTCGCTGTGATATATAGTGTTAGGTTTGCGACATATGGTGGCAGTACACAACTTCGTTGGACGTATAATAAGATGAACTACTTATCTCCTCGCTCTGTCTATTCTTTTAGAATAATAACAACTCGTTTTATTTTGCAAGACATGTTTCATCCTTATCAAAGAACATCATCGGTTATAAAATTTAAAATACATACAAAGTTTTCCTATAAAGCTTTTTTACTAACAAATAGCGTGTTATGTTTATATTTCTTTCTATTCTATTGTTGAAAGCTGTTATGTCGGCATTGCTTTGATATAAAAGTTCCCCTCACATTTCAGTTGATTTAAATTCACACTGGCGGGTTTTTACTAATGTTTATGTTTCTCAATAATGGAAAATGATAGGAATTACAAAAGATCTGAATTATATGCTAATCTGCGACTTTCATTAACACTTTAAAACAACTTAGCGTTTCTGATGGCCGCTTAGAGAGAATTTTACTGACTTACGTGGTATTTACTGGATTAGAGCTTTTACGATAAATTAAATAGTTTCCTGACTCACTCTTGAATAGGTACAAATACTCAAAACCATCTTGTCACCATTTTTGAAAATGCCACGTGACGTCATTAAAACTTTTTTTTCACAATATGGGCTTAAAATATAGTCACCAAGAGTACTTGTTAGTCAATTATAATTATTATTATTATTATTTACGAATATTTCTACAGGATAATCCGTTAGTTATAACACTATAGAAAGTGTATTATGTGGATCGGGGAAGTGTGTACGAACAGGGGAAGCCACATGAGAGGATTGTGAAAAACTGGTCCCAATAACTAAATGCATGTGAAAAAAGATAATAATTTATATTAATAATACCATAAATAATTAAGCAAAATATTCGTTCAGTCTAACTTTAAATAAATGTGAGTGCTTTGTACATAGTATGGTAACTCGTTATTAAATATTCCACAAAAACAACAACCTTTTTTAACCACTTCTAGTTTTACTCTTGGTAGCTTTGGTTACATGTTTCGATTCTGCCAGAAACAACGTCAACATAATCAGAGCAGAAGTACTATCATTGAGTGCTATCATCGAGTACTATCATCGAGTACTATCATCGAGTGCTATCATCGAGTGCTATCATCGAGTACTATCATCGAGTGTTATCATCGAGTGCTATCATCGAGTACTATCATCGAGTACTATCATGGAGTTATAGATGGTAGCAGTTGTGTCTGCATCGATGAAGTATCGTATTATTTTCAATAATTGATCCTCAAAGTGTCAAACATGCCCCTCAACGAAATTATAAACGACTTAGGCTTATTGTCCAGATGCTCGTCTTGCACACATTATTTGGAAACATGAAGATTTGTACAAGAAAATATATAATAACTATGGGTAGATTCCATCAAATTACGAGTAAAGAAACGTTTCGCTTTAGTATCCTCAGTACAAGAGTGTGATATTGAAAGACATCTCCCAGTCGAGAGAGACATGTTGAAAGAAGTATTTGCATTTGATCATCAAAACTACGCTCATCATTTATCAAACCAGCATGTAAAGTAAACAGCTAAAAGATTGACGAGGTTGCTGTATTTGAATAGTTAAAAGTGCGAGGCATTGGAGCAAATTACCTCTCAGTAAATTTGTTGCATTGCATGGAATACTTTAATCGCAAGACTTAACAGCAGATCCAACAAGTGGTTAATACGTTTCATATACATGCCAACATATGCTGGTTATGCGTAACTAAGTCAACATAAACACTTCATTGACACACAAGGAAGTAACAAATGTAGCTAAAAAAATACATAAGGAGAATGTTGATAAACTAAATGTTCTTTAAAGTCATACTACACCAATCCTTTTGATGCATGGTCACGGAGATGGAAAACACCTGTGATCATGAATCACTTGAAATTTGTTCATGACCGCTTAGGCAAACAAACTGAAAATCTTTACTCGCCAATAAGAATACAAAAGAGTGGCATTGGGATGAAAAAACCTAAAAAAAGTCCGCGAGCAGTATCGGATTTGAAGAAAGATCTTCAAGCATTTTGTTTGTTGGTGCAAAAAGCAGTGAGCTTAGAAGAACCGTTTTCTTATCCTATCACATCAGTATCTCTCAGTCTAGTATATCCAGAGGGAACTTTGGGTCAAGATAAAAAACCAAATATGTGAAACCAAATAGTCAAATGTCGCCCAGCATCTAGATGGATTTATGATGGTATGGCGCTTGTTAGAACTGTAAAACCTCAGAAAACGTACAAAGATTAGCTTAAACATCTTGCAAGGATATTATCACTACCAAGTTATGAACATGATGGAATATAGAAATTCATATTGTTAACCTATTCATATTGTGGTACCCGTTATGCAAGAGCAGATAGTGAATCTTCAACAAGAAAATGTTGATCAAAAGATGTTACATGGAAAGTAATGGGAAGAAGTTTTCCATAACAACAAATAAAGACAAACCTAATTCGAACCATTTTCTCATTTAATAAAAGTGACGAGGAAGAGAATTATTTCGTGCCCCCTTTAGTGCATAATCTTAAAGAAGATGAGTGGTGAATCTCGCAAGGAACAGTGTAACCATGAGGAAGCTGACACGAAATTAGATTTGATGCAGCAATGGATTAATCATCTGCCGAATTATCGCTAAAGATACGGATGCTTTTGTCCTTCTTGTGTATGGCATATCCTAGGAGTTACATTTACCGTTTTGGTACATGAACATAGACACAAGCCAATTTGTTGACATAAGAAAAGTAATTAAACAGGCTATCGATTGTTCTACCGCAATTATATGCAATTACTGGTTGCATACAAGTTTACAACTGGCAAAGTAAAAAGCCTGAAAAAGGTCAATAAGGATGGCTCCTGCTTGTTGTTCATAAGTCAACTGGGCAAGACACAGAGTTAAAAGAAGAAGTAGAAGGGAAGGCAAAGATCTTTTATTCAAACGTTTTACAGTAAGAAGTAAAATGAAGCGTATATCAAAACGATTATATAAGAAATTAACAAAAAAAATATCTGCTTCATTACTAGCAGATCCTGATTCCATCAGTCAGGAAATAAAAAGAATGCACCTTCAGTTGATTCAACTGCCTTTCCACAAGTATGCCAACAGTTAACCTTTCTCAGTACGGTTGGACGTCGAAGAGTCGAACACCCGGAGTCGAAGAAGCACATAATACTGACTATGAAATGGTTGATGCAGCATTAACATCACCGACGTCTAGCTCGATGTGGGAAAGGGATTTTTCATCAGACGATGATAATGATTCATCGGACACCAACTTTTAACCGTGATTCATTATGTTGATGGAGCTAAGAATATCTTCTCTCAAGCGCTTTATGTTTGTTTTGTCGTTGCTATAATTGAAGTAAAACCTTGAACCTTTCAAAATTGCCCTTTCGTTTGACACATTTCCAAATCTGTTCTTTGTTTGAGTTTTTAGCTGGGTTTATACTTCAATTTTCGCTAAACAACAAAGGTTTTTAATTATTTAGGGGGTAATGTTTGACTGTTTGAAATTTGATAGGGTTACTTAACACAATTCCTTTGCCACTAATCTGGTCTTTCCTTATCACAACTTGTTCAGTAAGAAAATTATGTAAAGTTTTCTGCAGTACCTTAGCGTAAAATTATTACATTTAATCCCTGATTTAGAAAATTTGAACAACAATAATGATAATCTTATTTTAAACCCAAGGTTTTTATTAGTACTTAAAGGATTATCATTTGGTCCCATCGGTTTTTGAATATCCTGAAAAAAAAGTTGATGACGTGAGCAGTCACATGCCCGGTCCTGGCGTTTTCAAAGAAGGTGCAAAGCACACTTTGGGTCTTTAGACCATCCTGAATCGGAATGGGTTGAGAAAACAAACGTTAGGCAGGTTGTGCCGTGTCTAGAAATATGATAAGTGGAAAAAGAAATGTGTTAAATTAATCAGACATCAACTTCAAAGAATTAAAAAATAAAGCGCAACCAACATTTTCTTAATAGCGTTTACAAGGTTGCTAAATTAAGAAATATGGATGTAGAAACTTGTCAGTTTCAATTAAATTAACGAACTAAAACTCATAGGCGTATTCAGGGTCAGTCAAAACAAGTGGAGGAGTCCAACGTTATGATAATTCTTTTCAGTTTTAAGTGTCGATAGGTTACTTGCAGGCTTTCCTTTTCTACTTTAAATGACTAAACTCTCCTCCACAAATTTTGGCTGAGCTCTAGCTACGCCTCTGAAACTACCAACCACTGTAACATGCTCCTGTGAATGGTTGAACGGAAGAACAAAAATGCTGTCTTACAATATGACAGCACTCATAATATATGTACCAATATATCTAAAAAACTACATGCTCTAGCTAGAATAGCACCCTACATGGGAACAGTAAAGTCCCGCATAGCTATGAAAACATTCATATACTTGCAATTTAACTATTGTCCACTACTTTACACTAAATTACAGTCTTCAAATGAACAATCGCATAAACCGCTTCACTTTCGAATAACGACCATATCTCAAGTTTTAACGAGCATCTTGAAAGAGATAACTTAGTAACAATCCACTATCAAAATATCACAGCTCTCTTAACAGAAATGTATAAAACTAAAAATGCACTAAATCCGGATATAATGTCTGATGTATTCAAAGTTACCTTAATCTGACGCATACCCGTGATTTTATTAAAAATCACCCAAAACTGTATCAGAAACTCTCTTAGTATTTAAACAAAAATTAAAGCTATGGAAGCCTGAGAGATATCCATGCCGCTTATGCAAAACGTACTTGGAAGGTGTAGGATTTATCGAGAATTAAGACAAATATACTAATCGACAATGTATACTCCTTATTTCTGTGTCTACATCATCAACAACTTTTATATTCTGTTGACTTTGATTAGCATATTTTTTTATACCGCTATATTGTCTAATATGTTTTATCAACGTTAAAGAAAGAAAGGAAAAAAAATCAAAAACATCGCATAATTCATCATGTTTTGCTACATAAGATAACGGTATTGTCATGCGTCTGAGCAAGGTAACAACCAGGGTTTATCTGACAGTGCGCCACACAATATCCTAGGCGACATCTTCCCTTTAATTTTATAGGGTTAAATTAGCAGTAAACAGAGCGGACCCATGTTTGTGAATACTGTAACTAGATTTCAGGTAGTATGCATGATATATAGTTCAAACGTTTGTTCCAGAAGCGCCATGTGGAGTGTTCTTTATCCATAGAATCTTTTTCCAGTCTGTTAATATTTTGTATTCAGTTCATTTATTTCTTATTTGATAATGTAACACCTTTCTGTAATAAATCTGTAAAAAGCATTTACACGTTATATTAGTATTTTGATATTGTTCCATTGTTACTTATGATTTTAGTTCAAAAATTTATCTTTTGACTTTAGTGCGTTGTTTTGATTCAGGAAAAGGTGACAATTTTAAATAATAGCAAGGTGCTTATGCTCAAGTATTCTGATGGTAAAGCGGTCTTAATAGGTTAATTAAAGGGAAATAGAATTTACAAATACAAAAAAATGATGAATATCTGCGTGGATATTTAAATCTCACGAAATGTGAAAATCACTTCACTGTATACTGTTGGGAAAACTTTGATAGAAAAAAGAAACACGTAAGGTTTCTATACTACAACTTCGATGAAAATGGTCTGCAATACAACCGTGGGAGAAAGTGTTTGGGATCCTGATGGTAATACAGTCATTTTTTGCAACATTCGAAAAAGCATATGTTTTAGTCACTATATACCGGTACCAAGTGCTGCATAATAAATGCAATAAAATCTTGTATTTTATTTATGGTTTATTTTACGACGAAATAATAAGAACTAGGATAATAAGAACTTTGCACTGCACCTCTTCTGACATAAGGCAGATACCTGTTATTTCCTCTATGCTTAAACATAGGTTTTTCAACATCACTGGGCTTTCTGAAAAAATATTTTATTGGTAACTCTTTTTTTAACTTAGGACGAAAATCCAATATTGACGATTATTATAATAAGGTTACACTCATTTTAAGTTTTCTTAAGAATTTTGCCAGTATTTCGTTTCATTTGACCAAATTTTCAATATATTTTTTCTTATTGTATTTACTTCATAAATTTGACTCTACAACATTATAGGTTTAAAGTGTTTTTTAGAGTGAATGCAATGCTATACGTATCTCCGGCAGTAATTGATCTTGCTTGATGCAAGTCGGAGGTGGGGGTGGGGGAAGGTGGGAGAATAGTCATTCGGGGAACTAGGGATAAAAGGACTTAAAACTGCCAATTAGTTACTTACTTACTAGTTTTGACAAATGATCTGCTAACTCATTTCCACTCTTCATTTCAAAATACTAGAAAGAATGACTTGCAATACAACAATTGGTCTTCTGCCAAATGGGCCGTGGAAAACTGGGTTTGGTATCACCATGGCAATAATTTCTTTTCTTGCAACATTTGAAAATGCATATGTTTTAATAACTATATACTGGTATCAAGTATTGCATACAAAATCCAACAAAATTCTTGCATCTTTGGCAGCTGCAGATATGTTGACTGGTCTCGCATTGGCACTTTTGCTTGCCATGCAATTTCTTATAAGTGATTTAACAAACAATTGCACTATTGATTTATTTCGAAGATATACGTCGGTTTTCTTAGGTGCATCAGTTTTTACTATTTGTTTCATCAGCTATGATCGATCATTACATTTGAGAAAGTTGAAATCGTACAAAATGACCAGTAGAAAGTTATATTTGTGTTTATTTGTGTGTTGGATCATCCCTTTGCTCACCCCTTTGTTACGAAAAGTTGATAATTCAGAGCAGGTGTACTCAGCTTTTCTTGTAACAACCGTGCTGTTGATATTGATCGTATTAATCTGCTGCTATGTCATACTGATTGTTGCTCTACACAAGCACAAGAAGAAACGAACTAAAGACAGAATGTTCATATACGTACAAATGGAGAAGAAATCCACAAAGACAGTTTTGATATTGATTACGTGTTTTGTAATTTGTATCATGCCGATTTGTATTTATCAATTTTTAAATGTGACAAAAATGTTTTCTGGGAAATCACTGGCAAAATTTTATGCCATTGGGATGACGATGTGTGTAATAAATTCAATAATCAATCCTGTTGTATATTATTACAGAACGCCATATATGAAGAAGCATATGTTAAAACTGATTGGATATGATCAAATGGAGCGCCAAATTCAAGCGACTGATACGAAAATAGGAAGAACAAACTTAACGAGTATTTATAACATTGAATCTGGAAAGTGTTTTGCGAAAGTGACACATTTATAATCGAATACCTTTTGACTTAGAGAAACATGTTTAATGGAAGTATGGATGTGGCTGATTGAATAAATTCTTTAGCTGTTGTGCTAATAATCATTATGATTTTTGGTTATGAATATTGCTGATTATGGTTGATCGTGTACTTATTGGATTTCTGCGGAGCAAAAAATTCCATTACAACCATTCTTTTTTTTCCTATTTTACTCTCCAATCCTCGCGTTTTATTTATGTGCAGCGATGGTGTAGTGGATAGTACACGTGCTCGAGTCCCAGTTAAGTATGGATCGTCCCAGTCGTATCTCGATACTTCCCTGTGATGCGCTTTAAAAGCAGCGTATCAGCCCATTTAGAGCTATTGACTGACTGCACACTGGCCTTTGTACAAGTTAGGGCAATGCTGTACGTATCTCTGGCGATAAGTGAACTTCCCAGTTGCAAGTCGGCGGGCGGAAGAACCAACCAATATGGATGGAAGCCCAAGGACTCAAAACTCCGGGTTACTTACTTACTTACTCACTTACTTACTAGAAGGAAAGTGACATACTGAATGGCAATTCATTAGATTTCGTAGAAAATTGGTTGCAGAATTATGTATCGTAGCGAGAAATTAATTATCCGTAGACATCCTAAATAGTCAGAAACATCATTTGAGATGGTCAGAAGTATCAGAATTGGTCGGAAGCATCAATATTTATCAATTGTGTTCAGTTCCGGTTTTACTTTTCAAGTTTCATAGTCACTGAATAATATGATATTTTCGAATACAGAGAGGTTGTTATCGCGAATGTCATTTACAATAATATCACCGGTTATTTGTTTTGTTCTGTTTATAGTTAGACCTTCAAACTTTGTGACTTTTCCTTACTTTCATTTGGCTTTATTTTGGTAAAAACTTATTTTGGGAAAATATGCCAAAATATTGCCATTACAACCAATTTTTCTTGTTTTGATGAAAAATTATGAAAAAGATTAAATGTTCAAAACTTGATGACGTCACCGGGTAAAATAACGACTTCTGCACAATATTTCTCCATCAAGTTGTTCATTAAGGCTTCCTCCCCCTCCTCCTTCCCGAGGTGCACCAAAGCCCGGTATGTATAATGTTAAGATGGATATAGTTTTGTTTTTAGAAAATTTTTCGCTTTTTTGAAAACTTGACATATACATGACATAAGTGGTTTCAGTCTCATAAATATTTTACACCTTTCTAATTCTACATACTTCATTTATTCTTGTATTAAGATTCTTTGTTATGTGTTTGTAGTGGGAATTGAATATGTTTCTACATTAGTTTTGATAATATTACCATCTTCAACAAGAATAATGTTGTTTGATGATTTGCGTTTATCAGAAAAAATTGCTTTTACGATGAGCCAGAATTTCTTGTTATCAGTTAAATTTTCACATTTTAATAGTTTTTAAAAGAATTTTGCCATAAACATTTCGTTGCTTCTTGTAATTGACCAAATTGTCAATAGATTTTTGCTTATTATATTTTTAGGAATTGGATCTTGTCATGATAGCCTTTCTAAGTTGCTTTGTTATAAATTGGCCTATTAGTTCCAGGGTATTTAGGTGCTGTTCATGAATAGGTAAGGGAGGCATTGTGGAAAGGGAAGCAGATCTTGATTTTCTCTCCGTATGAGTTCTTTAGTATTTAACAACCTCATTGTACCCAAAAAGAATGAATTCACCAAGCGATACACTTTTCTCTCTCAGAAGCTTTTGAGGTAGAAACCTCAAAAAACTTAAAAAGGGTCAAAAATGCATTTTTTTATTTATTTAATGTGTACGACGTAACAAATTGTGGCCACACATGATGAAATAAATTGTTTTAGGGATCTGATGAGTAATTAATGTCCTCCAACCTATGCCTTTCTTAACAAAAAGTCGCTTTCACGCTGGCCATTTTCTGGAAGAGAGGCGTTGTTTGAAGGGCGTTGTGTCGCACTTAATTGAAGCATAATTGAAGCCGGAGCGTGAAATGAGCGAAGAACATTTGCCCAAAGATCCATTCTAAGAAAATTAGTACCATGAAATTTAGAATTTGTTGAAATTTGATTAATTTTTGGAAGATTTGACGACGCACTGGGCGGCTGGATAATCGGGCATAACATAGTCGTTCCGTTCATCTGATAGTGGCAACTGCTAATAACGTTTTTTCAAATTATCAACTGAATTGCATCGATATTTCATGAGATATCTTGACCAAGGATTCAGAAATGCAACTTCTGAGAAATTTCGAGAGCTTTTCGGGATTTCAAGCCCGTCCACCACTTCTGAAACGGAAACAAAAACAAAAAAACAAAGAAGATTTGATGCAACGTATCAACGTGCGCAATCAACGCGTATAGAAAGCCTGCTCATATTTATGCTTATTTGCTTTTGGAACGTCTGTGGCAAAGAGAGGGCTAGCAAGGCATAAAAGTCATTTTGTAGTGTCTTTCAAACGTAAAAGCTCACATCTCATTTTTTGACATTTGTTGATTTGTTTTTAAATCAATGTTCTACATAAATCCAAGACTTTTGATTGGCTTAAAGGAACAATTAATTGCCAAATTTTCAACGTCTTAGAATTTTGTTTGTTGGATTTAACTCACATTTATTTATTTGTTTAATTTATTTAAAACGGATATTTTAACAGGATGTCCATTCAGAAACTAGAGGCATGTAATACATATATACAAAATGTCTGATCTTCTGTATATATGATACACGTGGCAATTTGTGCAAATCGACGAGTTGAAAGCAATTAATCGACTCGTGTATCATAAGCTTTATTCCTATATGTTTTCTGCACTAAAATGTTTTTGCAGACTTAAACGCAGTTGAGATACAGGTTGAAATTTGCCCAAAAATTAAAAACACCTTAAGAACATGCTCAGAAAGTTTGTTTACTGCCAGAAGCCTGAAGCATTTTATTACCAAAGCTACATGTCGAGTAAGTATGAAAAAAGCAGGTTAAAGTTTATATTAACCGTAAAAGTAGTGAATGTGATAAAGCCAAATGTAATTGTCTAGCTACTTTAACTGCCTATTGAACCACGTAATGACTTTACTGTTGGAATTAGCAGAATGCTCACTCAATTCATTGAACGTTGTGCCAACAGGAAAGGCAAGTAATGTACTCAGAAAATGGAGTGTTTCAGGAAATAAAAAGACAGTAAAATATCCTTGTACTCTTTTTGAAAATATTGGTGGATGGAAAAAACAAATCAAATTAGGATATCAGCAAAAGGCGGGTTTTTTACAATTTCCACAGATGTTACTTTGTAGGAAAAGTATGCCCACTTTTACCCTCTCCTTAAACAACCTTCCAGTATTGTCGGCACCGGTTTGATATCCTCTTTGTGGTTGGGGTTATCATAAATTTGTCTGATTTAATCAATGAGATCGTCTATCCGTGAATATTTTCAGGGTTTTCGCCAACGTTTTGAAATTTTATTTGCTCTAATTTAGACTAAGAAGCACAAAATGTTTTTGTATAAAGTCAATTTTCATTTGATCACACAAGTGTGCTATTTTTGTGTAACTAAATGGAATTTAATTAGACACCACAAAAGTTACTCTATTAATTGCTGAAGAAATGAAGCATGATAATTCGAGTAAGACCAAAGTTAATAGCCGTATCTTTATTGTTTTAAAGGTGTAAAATCTTTTATGCCGTTTATGTGACATCTGAGACACTTATTGCCATTCAGTATGTCACTTAAGGCAATTGCTTACTTAAAATTTATTAAAACTTGCGAGCTGGAAGTTAAATTTTAAAGTAATTTTTTTTTGTTTTTGCAAATTAATCTTATTGTTGAACATCTTAATTGATCCTTAAGAAGATAATGAGATCTTCCAAACTTATTTTTTCGATTTCCTCTTCGTGTACTTTTCATTTTTCTAAAAAACATACATCTTGAGAAAGCTTAAAAAATGGGCTCTCTACTGATATACAATTTATTGCCAGTTGACAAAAATTCATTGAAATAAATGCGGTTATAATTCTTGGTTCCATTTTTTTGAAACACACTGTACACAGCTAAACAATATTTAATTAATGGTTTTGTTATGTTGTCCAAACTTCTGTACCCTCAGTTATAATAACTCATAAACCTTGAAAAGAAGTTATTTTGGTTATTATTAGAAATATATTATGTTGCAAATAATCAGTTTTCGTTTCATGCACAGTGTTGTTTTATCAACTCGCAACTCGCAATTTTATTGTAGCAACGGGTAACTCATAATGGGCAACTTAAAACTCGTGACTTATCCAAACTGAAGATTTTGTTGAATAATCGTCTTTTTAGATGTTAAATTCTCACAATTTTGACATTTATGCTTTTCAAAACCTTTTCAATTTCATATAAAATTTTAATTGCGTTTATTTGGAAAAGCGGACTGGATTGTTTCTCATATAAACCGACTCTTACATGAATTACCTGAGTTCGAACTGGATGAGTTCACCTTATAGCAAAGAAGATATATTATAGATACATAAGATATATTGCATAATACGTAAATAATTATTAGTTTATATTAATACAATCCAAACAAAATGTTAATTTACGTTATATATCATTCCTTTTGCGATCGGCTGTAGAAGATCAGTTGCATACTTATCTAACAACTGTCTTTCTTCCCCAAATACGGCATCTGTTTTTACAAATCCGAATGAAGGCAGTTCTTCTTCGTAAACCTTTGGTGCGCCACCTTCTGCGAAAGAATAATGGGTCGCTCCTTAACATCTCCTCTTCATCCATATCTTCTAATGCGATTTCATCTGCAAAATAGATGTTAGGTGTTTAATATAAGAGATCTATGTCCTAGATTCATTCACGCAAGAAATTTATCAACAAATAGAGAAACACAGGAGCGATTTATGGAAGGTTTTTCTTTCCAATTTTATTGAAGATCGAATTTATTAAGTTGTTGTTTTCACTGCATTACTACCGTGTTTTCTTATATTTTCAAATATATAAACTTACTGTCTGAATCGATTTCAACGTTATCAGAAGTTTTATTATCTTCATAATCATAATTTTCCTGATCAGCCTCTTCTTTTTCTAAAAGTGTTTGGAGAGCTTTTTCAACGTTTTCGTTGTGACCTATAAAAGTATCGTGTATAATGTTAATTATAATGAAAATAAAAGCCTTTTCAGCAGTGGATCCAGGATATGTCGAAAACAAGTACTTTCTTCTCATCAAATATCCACATACACTCTAGATCCCCCGCTGCCTTCCTTTGAAGTATGTCACATTCATTCCGTACAAGATTTGTCTTTTTTCAAATGTTTATAAATAATATGCTCTCTTGCATGATAAAAGTTTTCATCCCTTTTTATGACCACATGACATTGCATGTTGTAAACGTTTGAAAGCCAACTGAATAGCATATGTTTCATACCTGCTTTAGTGTATATGACAACAGATAGTAGCACCAAGCATACGAGAGCCTTCATCATTTCACTCTTATTCTTAACAGACAAAAATGATTCCTTTCAGAATGTAATAACAGCTTTTATACACGAACGATTACAAATATTATAAAATGACAAAATATTATCTTCCTGTTGTTCAGTGAATGGGTATGAATGACATCTTTTTGTCACTTTCAATCACTATACATTACTTAATAATTTATCTCTATATAATAAGTAAAATCAGACGAAATTGAATGAATAGACATTTTTATCTATGATTCTTGTATTCTAGTTCAGTCCATAAAATATCTTCCTAAATCGATAGTTCAAGATACTCTGAAGATTCGACAACGATGTAACTAATTCAAACACTATAGGTAACACAAAAACAAGAATATGTTAATGATGCATTTAATATATTTGGTTTACGTGACATAATCTGTGAATATGCAACAGCTTTTCATATCCATTTCATTAATATTAATTTACGAAACCGGAATATAAATGAAAATCATCAAGTTATCATTAGTTAAATTTAATCAGTTTACTGATAAAAATGTTTTATATGTTTTTATAAACTTTTGATGATGCCTTTTTATAGTGCTGTTTTTTTGATAGACTATAAATGAATAGTGTTCAAAAATACCTTTAAGTTGATAGTTCACTTGCTAAAATCCGATAAGTAGATCGGGAATTGCATTTATTAATGTAAAAAGTGCAAAAATTATTCACAAAGACTATAAATATATAGTTACATAAGTTGTCAGTTTTCATTATCAACTTTGCATCTAATATTTGAGTATCATTACCTTAAAAGTTGAAATGACCAATCAATGTGTCTATCTATGAGATTTCATGAGAACTAATGGATGGATACACACAAGTTTGTACAATGTTAATAGATCTATTTCTCTTTATATATTTATTTCTGTTTATTAAAAGTGGATCAAAGAGGTTTAAAATCAAACTATATAATGTGTATATACTAAAATAGTCGTCTCGATGAGATCGGTTAGCGTAAAAGGCTAACTAGAAGGTTTTGGAAAAGTTTGTTTTCGTAAAGTACAATTTCTCTCGCGAAGTTATGATTTCGAGCGAACGTTTTAAATGGTATATATGTTATTCATATTCTATATAAAGGTCATAATTAGGCTATTCTTAAATGTTTAGTTTACGAAATAGTTTATCATGTGTCTTACCAAATTTTTTCAAAAAATAATTTACTTAATCGAAAGTAAACTAGAGCCCGGGCCGGTGCAAATATCATTCTTTAAAGGGGATACGACACGAATCGCGTGATCTTAGGATTTATAGTGCAGCACAAAAAAATCAATATAAGGCTAGAGATGCAATAACACTTTTTGCAAGTGAGCCTGTTTCTGATCTAATAAAAAAGAAAATATATAAACAGGACACCATACTAAATGTCAGCATATTCTAACAGAATGGTGCTGTTCACAAACACATAGCAATTAACCGGAAACGCTACTTTACTTGCGGAAGAGATAAGTTAATTGAAAAGGGATGATGCAAACCTTGCTGTTCTCATTAAGTAAGAAATTGTTAATAAAAGAATGATTTTGTTATTTTCAATACTTAGTTTTTCGGATCCATACAGTAATACTTGGGGCTTGGGTGGGGTAAGGTAGTTGGTGGTGGTGCTGTGAACAAAGTTTTTCGGGGTTTTAGGGGCGTAACATTTCAAATTATTTATGAGATTTTCAAGAAAAAATACAATCATTATGAACGCACTGAGAAGATTTCATAACTTTGATATGACACAATAAAGACTGACAAGAGAAGAGGGTGACATAAATAACAACAATAATTGCCAAATAATGTTTTTTTCTCAGAATTTTTCTCTCTTATTTCTACATGGCGCATCTGCACCCGATGGATTAGTTATGTTGATTCTGACATATCCAGTTACTGATTAAATGACCAAAAGGTTACTGAGAAAAGCGACCTTAATTAAAACATTAAAGAGTCTCGCTACGAATGAAATCATAATATTTTGATCACGTGTTCGTAACATTCCTTTTCTATTGAAAATCATAACAAAGATGGGACGCATGTAAAATTCCACATACTCTGATAGAAAACAAAAAGCTCTATCGATCAAAAAATTGTTATAATCAAGTGTTAATTCACAAGTTTACAAAAGAAAGAACATGAAGATATGAAGAAATAACAAAATTAAGTTTTATATATTTCTTTACGGAAAAAAAGAGCTTGAAAGTGAAAGTGAAAGTGAACGGATTTAAGGTGACGTAACACCGGCACAAAAATATCTGCAAATATCAACAAAATAAAACAGTAGTTCGTTATAATTGTTTCTTGGCATTTTGGCTTTTTCTCTATATATTTTGATATGAGTCACTTATGGAGGATAAGTTATCCATAAAGTAAGAAATAAAATCTAGTTATGATCTGAACAGCCTTTCTTCTTCACCAATATTTACAATCGCCTTGATTGCCCGCATTATTGGAACAACAACCCGATTAAAGAAGTCTGATTAAAGAAGAAACAGAAATTAAACAATAGATTTCATCCGTAGCCAGACTCTTTAAGTTTAAATAGAAGAACATGGAAGTTAAAATGAACCTGATAAAAATATTTAAAAATCATTTATTGGACCAACATGGTAAGAAAATATGATTGTGACATAGGGAATCTGTGTCCAAAAAGCACACAATGGAAGCAAAAAGCACCATCAAGGCTTGGAGAATAACAAAGTCAAGAGAATTGCTTTAGGCGAAGACAAAAGAAAGTTTCTCCCATTATCGGATTTAGGAAACGTTTCAGAAGGATAAAAAGATTGTGCATTATTTCAATAATCCTTGAACTTTAATCCCTCCACAAAATATATTGGGAAAACACCAAAAATTGGTTGTGAAAGGGAAATTTCTTTATTAACTTAGAATCCAACTAATTAACACAAGTCAATTTTGACCAAGCCATGCCGTTTCTGTTTTCAGTCGTTTTAAGAGGAAAATTTGGCCACATTTATTTCATGGTCACGTCACAATAAAGCTTCCGGTGGTTTTACAACTGCGGGGCAGCTCACTCTCGAGAAGATGGCATCCGGCAGGTGAAAGGACGTGGTAGATATTTTTCTCCGTGGTGGATTCAACTCGTCTCAGCTCATCTTTTGGTGTTTTCAGTTTGCATCAGATTGTATCAGATCGTGTCAGCTCGGTTCAGATCGTCTCAGGTGGTACTGTTGTTTAGTCAGGACGCAAAATAAAACAAACAACAAACAACAGAGATAAGTTATATGATATAAATATGATATAGATGCAGCAATGACTTTGGCCATCATAGAATAGATCGATTTAACCAATGAAGAATAAAAAGGAAATATATTCAATGATCTCCTCCACCTACACTAAAAACAAAACAAACAACACTCTTAAAAATATAAACAGCAAAAACAACATAGCTTAAACAACGAAATGGATAAGTAGAAAATTAGAAAAACCTATGCTTTAGACCGGTGGTATGGGTTGTAGGGGATTGTAGGGTTGTAGGGGGTGTTGATATTCAATCATCATGAGGGAGGATTGAACTTTCTTGAAAACAGTCACAAAAATTCGCATGGAATATAACACCCCAGCAATAATATCTCAGCGTAAACACAGGGCACTCCTTCACACACAAAAAACCTCAGATATAATAATGTAGCGCTTCCACAACATGTTGATAATGTACCGTTTCCCACATGGACAAAATGATTGCAACGACGCAACCAATTTTAATCACTGTAAAAAAATTGAATGCCACTTCGTTAACAATCCTCCAATTTAATTTTCTTCGCTATCCAGCACACATTACTACAAAACACAACGGCATATGTTCGTGTTTTGATTCAATTTTTTTGATGTATATACTTCCACTCGTTAACTCCATTTTACAAAACGAGCAGTTTCACAAAAAAAAAAATTAAAAAAATTGAAAAACCATTTAATACCATTTGACAACTTCTTATGTGCAACCTTTAACTGTAACAGAAATAAGTAAGATGTTCTTCACTTTCAGTTGTAGTACGTGTTTCTACTGTTATAAACCATACTTTACAGTTTTTCTTCCATTCGTTAATTTGTTTAGTAATAATACAATCCTTCGTTTCATTTCTTCATTCATCTGGCGTTTTCCAAAACAACGGACCACCAACCAGCCACCGACCACTTACCACCAACCACCGATCAACCGACCAGAAAAAAACCGACCACCGACCACCGACTAACCGACCATTAAAGGCGCGAAGCGGTCAGATTTTGTATTTTGAAAATTCAGAATTTATAGAATTATAAGTTCGTATTGATCATGGTGCACCATAAATTTAATATGTAAGTGTCGACATGGATGCGATACAACCAGAATTGGTAAAAACATTTTGTTTGGAAGGTTATTTCGGTTTAGAGAAATTCGTAATTTCATACTCAAAATTGTGGATAGTTCGGTGTGTCTTTAATGTCAAAATCACGAGGAGTATGATTTAATATCTAATTACCTTATCCGGCGTTCTGCATCAACCAAATCCAAATGAAGCACCAATCAATATCGTATATTCCAAATGAAGCACCAATCAATATCATATATTCCAAATGAAGCACCAATCAATATCATATATTCCTTTTCCGTTGTCCTAAATTCCGTTCCAGTCGAAATCCAAGTTAAGCAAAAGATGTGAAAAAGATGTAAAAGTTCGCAGAAAAATATATAATCACGTGTTTTGATGATGATTCAATCATGCGCCCTCCATCGCTTCTTTTTGCGTGACTAACTGCAGAAATCAAAGAGAAAGCCACGTGGTGGAGGATGCAAAGCAAAAGATTGAATGAAACATAATAGTGCGCATGTTTTTGGGCCAATGTTCTTATTCTTTAACAACTCCCGTAATCAAAAGTCAAACGCAAACTTTATTTCAAAGCTTCTTCTCACACACACAGTTCTTCAAAAATGAAACATGTTCCATGTATAAATTTTTATTCGGCCAGAAACCACGAAGAAACGAAGCTTTTTTAGCAGAAGAAATCAGTTAAAACGTTTTTTTTCCACCATTTTTTTTTTTTTTTTTCCACCAAAACGTTTGTTCTGTTGCCACGTAGTCTTGTAATCTTAATAGAACATTTTGTCCTCGAAGAGCCGAAATAATGTTTTTTTTTTTAAATCAGCACTCTAGAGAGAAAGACAGCTAATATGTTGATCGTAAAAAATGATGATGATGTATTGGGGGAAAAATGAAAGTCAAAAAGACGTGGTTAGGAAAAAAATCAAGATGTGTGTCACAAATAACAAGAAGAATAGCAAAAACTTTTTGTTGTGTGTTTTAGTGTCAAGAAATTCATGCAAAGGACACCAGAGCGAGACAGGGACTTCTGAAATATTGGATTGAAAGTTGACCAATGTTCGGAGTTGCTGTTGTATTGAAAGAAATCTTTTACCCTTCTACCCGTCAATTCCAAAAAATAAACAAATATACCTCAACAAATTGTGGCAGTTTTCCAAAATTAATGCTCAAGAAATGTTTCATTTTTCATCATTCACGAAATTAAATTCTTGAAAGATATTTTTTCATTCGCAAACATTAATTCTCGTGAAATTTTAGCGAATCGAGTGATTTGAATTTCTGTCATTAAAGTTCCTCAAAATATATTTGTTTTAAAATGTTTAAATTTATTTAAAATTATCGTCGTGAGAAAACTGAGTCAGCAGTTTTCTACAAGGGAATCTCCACGAGAGAGCCACTCATTTATTGGCTCTCTCTTACCTCGTTTGTTTGCCATTTTGGTATAAGTCAGCTGCTCCTTCCAGACCCATTTTCGTATTGTGCAAATGTGAGATTGTCACTGCTGACCCTCTGTTCTATTTATAACAGTTCATTATCCTTAAACAAGAAATGCTGGGCTAATTCCGAAATCATCATTTCATGGCATGTGTGTGTATTGTATTTGGAGTCTCAGAATTTTCTTATAAATAGTTAACAATATAAACATAATGTTTAATTCAAAATGTGAAAATATTTTGCGTGTTTTATATGAATAAATAAGTTAAAAGGGCCTCCCTTGTTTCCACATCATTTTTTAAGCTGCATAAGTCTTACTTCCACGCAGTTGGGCGGGTAAGGGTGCTTTCCAAAAAATCCCAGTTGGAAACTTCAACAATGATTTTTGGAAGTGTTATAACCAAAACAGCATATAATCACTGAGTTTGTATTTGCTAATATTCTCCGAAACATTCCATTCCAAAAATCATTGAGTCATTATCCACATTTTGTTTTGGTTTGATCAGATAAATAGACCATTTTCGCATTCCTGGTGTAAACTTGTGTTAAGGCTTTGTCAAGAAGTAGCAATTTGATTTGATTAGTGCTTCCATAAGGAATCAGAAAGTTGAAGAGAAGTTGTTTGAACTCAATCGATTTCTCTGATGACTAAAGCGGAAATTGTTCAAGCCTAAGGGGTTCTAGTTTACTTTAAGTCTGAATGTTGTTGTTTATATATATTCTTATTATTTAAGAAGAGTTCACAAGACTTCTTAATGTTTGCACAGTTCATTCACAGAAGATTATTATGTGGTTGTTATTTTCAAAAGGAGCTATGAATGTTACGACTTTTTATCTAGATAAACATGCTACTAATTTCTCTGGACAATACATTCCGTGGATATTCATAACTGACGCCATATTTAGAATTTAAATATTGACTTTAAATTGTTGATTCGTATTTGTGGCTTTTATATTTTTGATAACAAAGATATTACGCAAATTTATTTAACTAATTGAAACGGTCTCACTTTCAAGGAAAGATATTTAAACTTATATTAAGTTCATAAGGATAGGTTTAGAGTGTTTTGAGTTTTTATTGTTTTAGGCTGTGAAATTTCGGCGGTCAAAGTTTAGATTTGATAAATGATCTACTACAAAATCTTTTCATTTTTCATTTTTCAAAATTTTCCATTCTTCATTTCGAAATACAAGAAAGAATGACTTGCAATACAACATTGAATCTTCTACGAAATGGACAATGGAAAACTGGATTTGGTATCACTATGGCAATACTTTCTTTCCTTGCAACATTTGAAAATGGATTTGTTTTGATCACTATATACTGGTATCAAGTATTGCATACAAAATCCAACAAAATCCTTGCATCATTGGCAACTTCAGATCTGTTGACTGGTGTAACTGTTGCACTTTTGTTTGCCATGCAATTACTTAACAATGATTTAACAAACAATTGCACTATTGATTTAGTTCGACGATTATTGTCATTTTTGATAGGTGTATCAGTTTTCACTATTTGCTTGATCAGCTACGATCGATCCTTACATTTAAGAAAGTTAACATCGTACAAAATGACCAGTCGAAAGTTATATTTGAGTTTATCTGTGTGTTGGATTATCCCTTTACCTCCCCATTTGTTACGAAAAGTTGATAATTCAGAGCAAATGTACTCGGCCTTTGTTGTAATAATGGCGCTGTTGATATTGATCATTATAATCTGCTCCTACGTCATACTGATTGTTGCTTTACAAAAGCACAAGAATAAACGTAGTCAAGAGAGAATGTCCGCATACTTAAAGATGGAGAGGAAAGCTACATGCACGGTTATTATATTGGTCACATGTTTTGTGATTTGTATCATGCCGATTTGTATTCATCACTTCTTAAATGTGACAAAAAAATTTTCTGGGGAATCACTGGCAAAATCGTATGTTATTGGGATGACGATGTGTGTAATAAATTCAATAATCAATCCTGTTGTATATTATTACAGAACGCCATATATGAAGAAGCATATGTTGAAACTGATTGGATATGATCAAATGGAGCGCTATATTCAACCGACTGATACGAAAATAGGAAGAGCAAACTTATTGAATATTTATAGCATTGAATCTGGAAAGTGTTTTGCGAAAGTCGACACATTTATAATCGAATACCTTTTGACTTAGAGAAAGTATGGATGTGGCTGATTGAATAAATTCTTTAGCTGTTGTGCTAATAAATTAGTAAAGGAATTAGTAATTAAAAGTATTACTATCTTGTAGAACATTTAATTCTGATCAAGAAAATGTATAAGATCATATGTTTACGACGAAGGGTTTTGAATGGCATCACAGCACCCCGTCCGTAAATCGTTTTGTCACCCCATCCTCAATGTCGTGGACCCCAAAAACGTCAGTTATTCCTATTGATTCTCGAGATAACAAAAATTTATTTCGAAAAAAATTCAATTATATATAGTCTACATTCCTATTTTGTATTCCATCCCCCCAAAATAAGTATTTTAACAAAGCTAACCGGGTAAAACAACTATACTGGTTCCACTGCAGTGATCTAAAATTTAAGAACACAACCTAAAAAGTTTTATGCCATTCTGACTATTGAGTGAAATGTTTTTACCCATTCAATAGCTTAATTCCCTTAAATAAAATTAATCGAAAAAAGAGATCTTACCTACTCAGGACATAATAGAATTTCCACTGATTTGGAAGTTATATAACGTACCCACCACTTAGGTTATAAATAGAGGTTCATTCTTCTGTTCATAGTTTCCAATTTTGTATACCATGATATTAAACCATGATTATGCATTCCTTTTCATCTTTATTTTTATTTATACTAAATCCAATATTCTAACGTAAAAAAAGAAATGAATCATATAGAAAAGAAGTGCACAGTTAGCACACGAGAGCAGCAAAAATGTTCCTGAATCTAGAAAAAATCATAACACCCTCTACAAAAAGCAGTTAAGTTTTCATAAGCCGTTTTCGAAGATCCGCACACTTCTTGATATCACAGCCCACATTCAAAAATGTCTTGGTAAAAAGGAGCTTGTTTGTGGTGTTTTTTATTGATCTACAGAAAGCTTTTGACACTTTTGATATGGCATTTTACTCTCCAAGCCATAATTTATGCTGGAATGTGTTTAGGCAACAACTCCCTGCTGAAAAAATGTATGGAAAGCCTTAAACTACGAAAGGAAATGCTGATGTAAAAAGTTCCTTAAGCTTATCTAGGGAACCAAACAACTATTGTATACTTTCTAAAACTCACTGGCATTGCCGAACGTTTTTCTGGTAAATTTTTAACACCAGTTTGAATACCTTGCTTATCAAAACTGCTTTATTTCTGTATGTTTAGAGGGTAAATATAATGAAAAAGAATAGAATTAAAAAAAAATTGTACTGCACCAAAATGCGAGCCATCAAATCAAATCGGAGACGTGAGTAAACCATGGCGCGCGGTTTCATTTTTAACGCACTGAAGAACGAAGCAGACATGCTGACGAAGGTGAGATGAAATATTTTTGAATTCTGTAGTCTGGAAACAATTTGAGCATAACAAGAAACATGAAAATTATACTGGAAGCTTTACAATGATATCTTGAACTTGAAGAGTTTGTTTGATTGTTTGTTTGTTTGTTTGTTTGTTTGTTTGTTTGTTTGTTTTCATCTTGCATTCTTATCTCTATTTTTTTTTAAATGCACTATTTCTTAAGATTTAAGGTTTGTTCAACCGAAAGTAATGAAACAAACGCAAACGCTTATAAGTGTTCTAGAAAATGCCTGATGTCAAATTCATTTTTTTGTACAGAAAAATTAAATTTTGCTTGTTCATGAACCGTGACACGACGGATTTTTCTTCACAGAATTTTTTTTTTAAAAAAGTTGTGAACTAGCTATAAAATTTCTCTGTTAATTACTCCCAGATGAGTTTGTGTTTTTCACTATAAACATTTTAATCTGGAACAGAATGGAAGTGTCATATGTGGGACAAAGGTCGAGTTCATCAGAAAATGTCCATTGTTAAAATTGTCGTTTCGAAAGAAATTTGTCAGCACATTTAAGAGTCCGTTTCCTTCTATTACGAGACAAACAGCAATTCCTTGCGTCAATTCCTAGCGTCAATTCCTTGCGTCAATTCCTAGCGATAACTTGCCATTAACCATAAGCTAACTAAAATGTTTCCAATAAATATTTACTTCCGGTTTACTGTTTTATTGCAAAGGTTTGTGTCACGTGACTGCAATTGAGTGTGAGAGTTTAGAAGAAGATTTTATTGTTGCCACTATAACGAAGAATGTTTTAAATTCAAGAAATTTCCCCAAAACGTTTTAAGTTCCAAGTATATTGTAAATGATCGATTTACGGTGGGCAGAAAGGGCGTTTGTTGACAAAGTTCATTTTCTTCAAATTTGTATTTGTTTTTAATAAAAGCTAAGGCCAGCATTTTAAATTGGATAACAAAATAGAGAATATATAGATGGGTCTCATGTTTACATTTGCTTTTAAACCATATTTACACCATCAACTCCTTGTTTATGACCCTTGGAGATTCTCCTGTTTTGAATTCAATATTGCAAGCTATAATGACCCACTTGTTACTAATAGCAACAAACTCATGTATATTGTATATAAAGTTAGCGCTTGCAGGAAAACGTGCTGAGCAAATTAGCCTTGATAATATAATACTTTAACAGGAAACATTAGATATTTAACAAATAGTCGTCGAGACATATCAAAACAGTATACGTAATGGAATTCGTCTATTAGGAAACGTCCTTATATCAAAACCCATTACTAACACCATTGTTGGAATTTTTAATATCAAACCCATTACTAACACCATTGTTGGAATTTTTAATATCAAAACCCTGGGCGGCTTATCAACGTTTATTTGGGAGTGGGCGTTTAAACCAATGGTTTACAGTTTTGTGAAGGAACTTAGAACTAGTATATTTTTTTCTGGTCAGATTCCATTGTTGGAATTTTTATTATCAAAACCCTGGGCGGCTTATCAACGTTTATTTGGGAGTGGGCGTTTAAACCAATGGTTTACAGTTTATCTCCCATTATTTTGGTTTCTCAGCCATATTTAATATGTATGAAAAGTCAGGTTTTAGTGAAACTCCCAAAATGGCCACTATGCTTTGCTTACACTATGAGCGTCTCGTTTATTCTTGAAAACAATTCGTAATGTTGGTTGTAGGTTAGCGAGCTACTCGAATATTGGAGTGAAAACTCAGGTCCACTGACTTGGCGATTGACACCGAGTGAAGTCCGAACTGTACTTGCATTAAGGTAAGCGAACTCGCTGTTGTTGTTTATTCTGCGGAACAAATCCATTTTTATTATTTTTATTATTTTTTTATTTTTTTATTTTTTGCTAATATTTTCGCATAATGTATTCGTCTCCCAGTTCGTAACTAATAATTAAGATATTCAATATTGTTTCCTCGCAATTATTATACCCACTACTACTTAACAGCGGTAACAAATGAATTTTAGAGGAAAGAATGCTTATGATAAGTATCTTTAAGCGATTTCAAATTAACGCGAAATTATTATAGGTCCGGTTCAATATGACGTATGATTTAGCCTGATATTTTATACTTTTATTCAAATGTTCATTATTTTTTTCTATATTTTTAGGCGGCAACTAACGGAAAACATGTGCTGATGAACCAAAACCTTTGGAAAGTAACTTCGGAGACGTGAATTTAGACTGAACAATGATGCACTGTGTTATTTTAAATATCCGAAGGAAGAAAGGTAAACGAGAGCGTATGATGGTAAGATAAAAACATTTTAATATTTTTTTGTCTGATGATATAATTTGACCAAGTTAATGCCACAGAAATACTGACGTCTCCTTTGGTTACAAAAATAGCTGCAAGGTAAAGTTTGAATAGATGATTATCATGTTTACATTTTCTATATTTCCAATTTTACATCAAAGCTTTGATGATGTAGTAGGAGGAGGCAGTGTGAGATAAATGTTTTCGTCCAACAAAATTTGTCTGATAAATAACCAAAGTTTGCCTAAGGGGCTGTTTATATGAGAGTCGGGACAGGACAAAATATGAGATCCCGCTTCACTTTCTCATAAGAATTGTTTATGTGTTAATATGAAGGATTTCTGTCCCGGGACGATTTTGTCCTGTCCCGACATTTTCATGTAAATGCGAGATACAATCATCTCGATTTTCACGACCGTCCCGGCAAACGTCCCATCCCGTCTTTCATATAAAGATCCTGTAACTTGATGTTGATATAACTACATGCGAATGTAAAAAACTCATCAAATCATGCAAACAATTTAATGTTGGGTTTTGGAAAAAGTGCTAGAAGGACCGATTTCATTACTTGTTCTGGCAATTCCCTGGTGAAATAGCTAAAAGTAATTATGAAATACTGAAAACAAGGCAAAACTTCTTGATTACGCCGTACTGTTTATTGATGCCAGTTAATAGAGCAAGTATATATGTGGTCTCAGTTTATCAAGCAAAATAATGTCAGTAAGGTCTTTGCCGTGTTTCTACTTCTGTTCAGATTTGTTTTAAAAAGATGATAAAAATGGAGAAATAAAGTTGCATCTTATGCGAATCTTGTCATTATTAATTTATAATTCTATAAATATTAAACATATGAAGCACAGATCATTCTAATTTCACGAACAAGTGCCATGTAATTACTGGTCAATCAGATAAGAGTTGTCCATGTTTCTGAAGTTTAGAGAAAACCGGTTCATATTTCTGAATATTTCGAACAACAATCGAATGTTTACGTTTTTTTCATTCAATGCGAATACACTCGGTGAGATCGTAATCAACTTATAAGGTAATGATGATTGAAAAAGGGTGCTAAAAAAAGGTATCACGCTGTCGTTTTTTTTTCTGCAGTAAATGTTCGCGAGTGCAGAGTTCAATAACACAGCAATTGCACACCCTGTTAACCAATCAGAATCGAGCAATTATGCATCTCGTATGATTACAGATATCTTTCTTCTATACTTTCTTCTATATTTCAGTCGACATATGCAATGGATCCGAAATGATTATAATGGTGTGTTGTTATGTTCTTCATCGAAAATATGATTTCGAGTCAAGCTTTATACATTGAATTTCGATGCGTCTATAATGGGTGAATGTATAAAACAAATGACAGTCGATTAGTTGATTTTGATCGCGTGATATTGTCATCGTCGTTGAGATGGTAAAGGATATGTGTAGATGGAACAGTTGATTTCAAGGCGATTATTTATGTGGAAAATTATCGTTGTAAAGTAAGTGATTCAAACCCTGTTACTTGTTGAATTCTTCTGAAATGTTTGGGGATCCATTACCGAATTGGTCAATTAATTATAACAGGCTCGTGGCTTTTGGCATAGTGTTAGTCCCTGGTTTGGATATAATTCATGTCTGTGTTGTTTTTAGTCAAGAAGTTGAAACACTCGACGTGTAACCCACATTTCTTTTTCAGAAATAACAAAAAGAGAAATGGGAAGGAAGAAGCTGGAACAGCTGTTGGAACGACTGTTGGACGTTCAACGAAAGAAATGCATAGGACAGGTACGGTTACTTTCTTTCGATCCACTCTGATGAATCGTTTCGAGTCGAACCATGGACGTATAATAAGAAATAGACTTTTTTTAAAGCCTTTTCTGTTACGTCTTGAAATTTGTCCTGTTGATATGTACAAAATTTACCCGGTCATACTCATAAAATATTATATTACGTAATTATGAATACAAATGCACAAATGCATCCTTTTGGCGGAATCTTAGCACTTTATTTGAAAATTCTTCACTATCTTTACAGGACGAACCATTCTACTGGGTGTATCATTTTTGATAAAGATCGAACAATATTTGTCGATTAACAGAACAGCGAACAATTGGAACTAGGATGGTCTAACTGTCTTGTCGGTCAAACAATCTAATCGACGTCATTTGGAGACACTAATTTGCATAGGTTATCCTTTGTGAAAAAATGGTAATGCAATTCTTTTTGCCTGTTGATACTTGCAAAACATATTGTATCGAACTTCACTGTAGATAAATAGTTCTGTCAAGAGGAATGGGTGTGTGTTTTGGGTGGGACTAGATAAACGTTACAACCTGATGTGAGTACCACTGTTAAGAAGGGACGTTAGAATTTTAGGTTGCTGAACCCCCCGCAGTGTATGTGTTAGCATGTGAGGGGGAGATAATGAAATGCTAAAGACGGTCAGTCTTTTGTCATGTAAGTCATGTCTGCGCGTCGTAGACCAAACGCTTTTGAGAAGAACAGACTGTTTGTGTGTGATATGATGAAGTTAAATATGGAAAAGGACAACTATTCAAACTCGATGAAAATCCACTTATTTTGACGGAAATTATGTCGTCTTACAAAAGCGATAAACATATCAGAAATTGCAAATCCAGTGCAAGTTCAACGCTTTTGAGATATGATGAAGTTAAATCATGGAAAAAGACAAAACGACCACTGCATATTGAAAATACTCTATAAATACCCTAGTTTTGTTAGAAATTATTATGTTATCTATTTCGTTCTGATTGGAGTAGATATTACAAGAGGAAATCTTTCACTTCGGTGACTTAACCCCAAAATTTCTGATCTGTATTTTATATAATTCAAACCAGTTTTCGCTGAGTTCATATTACCCTAGTTTTGAGAAACTGATAAAAATGGACACAGATTATCGGAATGGATAAAAGACTAACAATATCCGGAATTAAAAGTTTAAAGATGAATTATGAATGGAATGTAACCACTCCTCTTTCGCAAATTACTTCAAATAAATCATGAAAAGAACTTTTCCGCAACGTATTGTTTTTGTTTGTAAATTACGCATGGGTCATTATTCACTCAGCTAAATAAATTAATATTTTTCTATTCAAGATTTCACGAAACTCCCGCGAAATCATTTTTCCAAGTTGCGAAAGTAAATCTAAAATATCTTAACGAAATAACAAAATTTGTTCCTGGAAAGTTGCACCTATTAAAGTATTTAATAATCTTGCTATCTTTCTCCTCGAGCATTTTATAAGTAATGCAAATTTTTCGCATTATTCACATTGCTGTTATGCTTGCTTAAAATCCCTAATGTTCGTTCTGGTCCAATTCTAGTGTGGTATGGTTGGATCCCGTTTAAACATTCTTTAAATATTTTTCACAAATAACACGAATAACAATAATGACATGAACAACAAATTGTTTCCGTGAAAGCTTGATGCATCATAATGCATTGGGAAAGAAAGAAATATTCCATTTGAAACTTACAATTAAAGCATTGCGTTGTAGTAGTTGTAGTTTGATAAAATCGTTAAATCTTTCCTATGAATTGTAAATTAGACGAGATAAAGGTACATACGTTCCTTAACTTAATTAGTAAAATTTTAAATTTTATTATAAATTATTAAAATTTTGCAAAAGTTTTTCTCAGCGGAAAATCTAAGACACGGCCGCAAAAAATTCCGGGAAAACCTAGAATATTTTCGCTTTCAGCAATCAACAACCAAAACAATACAATATAGATCAGAACTTGCACTTGGAAAAGATGATACGAGTAACTTACAAGAAATTGTCCAATAAACGGCCTTTCCCCTTTTTACCGCCCTCGCCCTAAGTTGACTTGCCTTAATAACAAACTAAATCAAAAACCAATTTAAGTTTTCAAAAGACCAAGAAAGTACTTTGTTCTTTTCTGATTTAAACTTCATCAAAGTGTGATTGCGTGTCGACTGTTTTTGATGTTGGTCACTAGTTTTTCTGCGGACTGTGACATTAAGACGACCCACATCCACTTCAGTAACCTAATTTTCTTCGGTTTCTTCTACGTTGCGAAAAATGGATGTAACATTTCCTAAACTCTTTGCTTGAATTTCCTTTGATAGAATCTTTAAGCTGTGATTGATACGAGTTTTGCAAGTAAGACTTCAGACATAAGCTGTTGCATTGCCATTTTTCAACAAGCGAGTGAGTACTTCTGCAAGTTCTTGCAAGTTCTAACATATGATGGTCACTAAATAACTGCTGATTTTAATGGCAAGGCTAATAATATTAGCCGCGGTTAAATTAATTTCGCTAGTTATTTAGTGACCATGATATGTTAGAGATTGCAAGAACTTGCAGAAGTACTCACCCGCTTGTTGAAAAAACCTTGTAATTTTTTTATTTATTTTTTTCCAAAAAACATTCGAAAATTCAACAAGGTTCCCCGGTTTTCATTTCACATTTTTTCAGCCCTTCCCATTGTATGAGGAATTTCAGACGAACTCGTAACTCTGGATCAATTACCTGTTCACGTCAACTGTTCAACTCATTCCACATACGACGACAGCCATGCATCTACATTCATTCGACCAGGTTACTTACTCTGTATGGAACTATTCGTACTTCGCGTTTTCTTTCTTCCGTTCAACTTTCTTGCGAACAACTGGAACGGGTTTCGAACCACTGATATACTCACCTTCAGAAACACGGATCATCACATCTGCCAATGCGCCACTGATGCATACCATCTTAGTGGAAATACTTTGATATCAATTCACTAATAGTAAGTTACTAACTAAGGGCTTTTTGCGTTGCACGTTGTAACCTTCTTAGAACCAGTCCGTCGATGGTTTCGAACCACTGAGATACTCAGCTGTAGAATCGTAGGCCATCACATCTGCCAGTGCATCATTGATGGATATCATCTTAATGGAAATACTTTGATATCAATTCACTAATAGTAAGTTACTAACTAAAGGGCTTTTTGTGTTGCAAGTTGTAGCTTTCTTAGAACCAGTCCGTCGATGGTTTCGAACCACTGACATACTCAGCTATAGAATCGCAGGCCATCACACCTACCACTGCGCCATTGATGGATATCATCTTTATGATGCAATATTTCGATATCAATTCACTACTAGTAACTAAATATTGGTTTTAACTTCATACTGCTGTGAATCGCTACATACCTACCAGTGATATGAAACCACTCGTTGTCTGGTGGATGTTAATGCTGGAATGTATACTTTTCCCAATATTTCTCTTTCAAGAGACTTGTGGTAAATTAATCGCTTAATGTAAAAGAGATCGTCGGCGACCAAAACTATTCTTCTCTGATATCAGCATTCTGGAAGAAAGTGGGAATGACATCCAGGATGCTTGTCTATTAGAGCATTCATTAATACAGTAAAACTCATGTAGTGTATATACCTTGACTTGCTCCAAGTACTGTCAGTTGGGGGTAAGATTCAATTTCACATCCCAACTTTGAACAAGTTTTTGATTAATTTCCTCGCTTGGTATGATAGGTAGAAATAAACAGGAGTTCCTATAATTCAAAAATCATGTAAATCGAACCAAGTCTGTGGTCCTTCCATTCCTAACTTTTCATTTTGTATTTTGGGAAGATTTCGTCATTGCCAGCTACATCATATTATGTGATAACATATCAGAACATGATGCTCCATTCTGTGTGCTCAACTTCGTTCGAGATAATACGAAATCCGATATCAATTTATATGTGACATAACAATTACATAAAAACTCCTGTAATTCGAATACTGCCATCATTCCAATAAATTTCCTGTTCCCCTAAGGATTTGGATTGCGTAAGTTCAATTGTAATTTAATACAACTTTCGACGCATAAATGAAACTGTTAATGCTGTAGGACCATCTTCACGAGATCCTTGATAACATTTCTATATAGGGCCGAAGATCAAATCTTTGCTAAACAATACAAAGCTGTTGCATCTCTTCATTGGCTAAAAATCTTACAGCTACAAGTTATACCTTCAAATGCGTACACTTCATGTCCTGGTCGTCTAACTGGTAAGACCCTTGTGTTTAGCACAAGTAATCCAGGTTCGATCACTGGTCAGGAATTTGTGTATGCGACACTTTAAATGTGTGAAAACATCTTGTCGAAACAAAGTTCTTTAAAAGATGTGGTCTTTTTTGCAAGAAAATAAACGTTTAAACGTTTCTGGAACGTTAAAATGACGTCGTACGCTTGCTGAGAAATAATCAAAAATTAACAATAATTGTATACATTGAATAGCAAGGAAACTTTTATGAAACAATTCTTAAGGCCTCGCCCTAACTTTCGCCAGACATAAATATAGACTTATAAATATAGACCACTGCTAACTAAAGATATTGGAAATCATACAAACAGTCAGTAATACTACGGAGATAGGTATTAAGCAAATATTCGACAAGACAACATCGGATATCAAGATATATTCCCGTTATATCGAAACGGGTCTCAGAACCCGCCTTACCGAGCGCATGTGAGCGCATACGATCATTCCCTAAGTGTCTGTTTAATCTACGACAATTTGAATTGTCAAAAACATAAGAAACATCGATCGAACTCTCTGTTGCTTTTCGATTTGTAGTTATTAATTAAAATTTTCAAGTTTGTTTAATTAATTATTCTTCCGACAACAAGTTACACCGACACTCATTCCGCCGGTCCAAATCCTTCAAACAACAATTTGACGTCATATGGGTGTTCCGACACTTAGGGTTGATAATGACTCACTGACATTTTGACGCATAAAGCATGCTCGTTTATAAAATAAAGTCCACATTCCTTGACAGGTCAAATTTACTTTTCGCTTTTATTTTAATTATTCTGTTGCATTCACCGCTCAGTGCTTATTTACATAGTAAATAAATGTAAAATTGACGAACACAAAACGTCGCCCACTAACCTTTTAAATTGATAAGTAATCAATATAATTATACACATATACACAAATATTGCCACTTCCTCGGCCGTTTTTAATATTCACAAAAATATGCCACTTTAGCAACCCAAATCGTCAATGCAAATGTTTCACCTCTCGAATGCCACTAGCACCCTCATTTCACCTAGCCTTCACTCAAAGTTTCACCCGGGCAGCGATGTAATTTTTTGTTCGCCATCCCCACCCCCTTTTTATGGAATGTTTTTCATTTTGTATTTTGGGATGATTTCATATACTCAGACAAACAACATATTACCATAAGGACAAAGAAAATACAAAAAATGAACTACCACGAAAATATATTTGCTTTACAATAATTTCTACAAAGTCGATTGTTATTTCCTGACTTATGATACTTGGCAAGATCCTCACCCTCTGAATTAAAAACTCGCAGTTACTGCTTTCAAGCCAAATCAGCAGCGCCATATTCCGGGATTTTTTACTGTCAAGAAAACACCGTGAGAGCAAGTATCAGAGACAAGTATTTAAATAGTATTTACTTGCGCAAAATTAATGTTACAAGTTTAAATGTTATCTTCAGAATGATTTTGTCATCCACCTAAACATGGAAAGATGATAAAGCACAGTCCTTGCACTGAACAAAGTTGTCTTTAATTCATAATATCTTTTCAACTCCGACTTACCTAATTTTCTGTTGTCAGAATGCTTCAAACATGTAATTAAACTGTCAAATATAGCCACGGAGGAGCGTGTCATTTCAACCTCTATCTCCTGAAATGGCAAGTATAATGGAGTATAAATAAAACAGAAAGTAACTAGAATCAAGTAACTTTCATGTTCTACAGGAGATTTAACCGGAAAAGAAGTTCTCAAAGGAAATACCTCACCCCGGTATCAAGAGGAGCTTTACAAAGCCATCAGATTCTTCTGTGTGAAGCTATAAGAAAGAATTATTTCCTACTCCTTTCCATCCCACCTCTCCCTCCCATACAAAATTGACCTTTCCATCCCACCTCTCCCTCCCATACAAAATTGACCTTTCCATCCCACCTCTCCCTCCCATACAAAATTGACGCAAACACATATCTGGCAAAAAGTAAACATGTTATTAATACGTAAAGATCAGTACAAATAAATATATTCAAGTAAAATCAATAAAATATTAAAATATAAAATATTAATAATATGCTGTAAAAATATATATCATTACAAAAAAAATTATAAAAACCCAATTTAAACAGTTTAAAATTTTAGTAGTTAATGGAACTTTAAACTCGAATGACAAAGGGTCTAACTATTTCCAAATCTTTCTAACTGTAACACAGCCAACTTTCTAACCGTCTTTAAATCATAAGACGTAGCACAGCCATTACGAATCGAAGCAAACAGAACAGGACCTAAGATCACACTTTCAGCTTGTTGAAAAAAAGACGAGAAAATTGAAGCTGGTGCGAAATAATAATTTATTTTCAAATGTTTCTCAATCTCTCTTCTGAAGAATGTTTTGGATAGAAAATATTTTCTCCTCATTTTTGGAATGCCAACGTTGAGCAAGAAGTGAAGGACATTAATTGAACTAGGCCAGCCCGCTAACTTGACTCGGAAGTAGGAAAGTTGTACTTGTGGAGAACAGCAGGTCATTCAGACGTCCAACATAAGGGCATTTCCGTCCTCGCTGCCTCAAAATGAACAAACTGTCAGCCCTAAACAACCAAGGACAACCTGGAAACGAAGGCTAAAAAATGTCGCATGCATTATTAAACAGGACTTTTCTAAAAATATGTTTTTGGAGTGTTCGTGTTGACGCAATCACAAGACGAATCATCTTAAAGGGCTCTGTACATATGCCGGTCTCTGCAAAGCTAACCCTTTCTTCGCCGTGCCGAGTCGGGAAAATTGCCACCTCTTTACATACAGAGAAGATCACAATCAACACAAACGCATGCTGTTTTGAGAGGAGACTTGTAAATATCCAACAAAAGTTTCAGTGTTGGACTAACTTGCACATACCATTACAAAATGAACATGAGACAAAATATAAAAGTATTTACACATGTTCATCGTATGAAATATTTACTTCACATCCTGCAGAGATGGAAAAAAATGATTTAGAGGGAAAGTTAAACGACAGGTACGACAGCCGACACTCGACCAACCCAAAAACTACGATAGACGTGCGACCAAAACAAAACTTTTGAGAAGACAAGTATCAACAAATGCAAGATTGTTTGCTCTCGTAAAATCAAAACCTAGTCTAACACACTATCACACCCATAGAATTAGAACCAAATTCTAAACTCATCATGATTTTGTTAAAACTCAATAGATGAATAATTATGAAATAAAAATGATAAGAGAAACAAATAATTTAAATATTAAAAAATTCTATCATGAAAGTCTTACACTTTTCTCGTTCACATTGTTTTTCTGATGACGTATAACATATTGTTATCGTGAAACTAATTTTTAGAAGCAACGAAGTACAAAATGATAAAGCATGCACGTGTCTCGTTTTGTAGAAGTTCCTCTTGGAATTAAAGGAATTTTGTGTGAGGCTCTCTTGAGATATTATACCACAGAAATTAAACCATCATGAATTGTACAACAGCCTTTTTGTGTTCTGCGTTTTCTGTCCATATTAAGAAATACATGTTAAGCTTGGTTTCCATTAGGTAATTATAGTCCGCTTTAAAGCTTGGTCCCCCCACGGCGACAAAGTTCATCGCCTGAACAACGACGAATTTTCGAAAGTTTTTCGCTTTATTTCCATGGCCTTGCCTGATCGCTTTTCATCCGCTTTTTTATATAAAAAAGTATTTTTATGCACAATTTTTAAGTTTATATACGTATGTTGAAGTGTTACATCATGTTGGAAAGAAGAAAAATTTTACTGATTCTTTATACGATATTACTAATAAGAAAAATTCGAAGACGAAATGCAAAACGAAAACGAAGATTTTGGGATCGCAAAATTTTTTTACAACGAGAAAAATGTGGCGCGTACAACCAAATTATCTAAGAGTTACGCTTGAACGATAAAAAAAACCACTTATAATATTTCGTTGACCATTTCATACCTTTTCTGTTTAGTAAAGGTAAAATAGTATATAAGCTAGTTAGATAAGACGTATTTTGTTCTATTTTGTAGATGAAAAAATAAGCGGGGTTTGCTTATTTGGGACCATTTCTAATAATATGCTCCGCGCGTTTTTTTGTTTTCTTGTTTTTTTTACCCTGCAAGAAAATACGCAATCCACATACAGGAATAAATAAGTATTTGAGGCTTTATGTATAGAAAACAAGACGTTATTTTGTTTTTTTAAGTGACACATTTTCATAATTACCTTTGTTTTTATTGTGTTCTCTGCATACTTTATGTAAAATGCAAACCTATGAATTTTTAGGAATCCTTCTAGTTTCCTTTGTTTTATTTATTTAGATTTCTACGCATGTCACCGGAAAGGTTTGACCATCTTCTTTCTCTCGTTGCTCCAATTATAACGAAGCAAGATACATCTTTCCGAAAGTCCATTCTAACGTTTTTATTTCGAATTGGTAGAAATACCGTGTCTAAAATAGTTTCGGAAACATGTGATGCAATCTATCAAGTTCTTTCCGGAAAGTATTTACAAGCGCCGCAATCTTCTGGCCTTGTTTGTTATGACGCGACAAAAAGAGCCAGCGTTAGATGCAACACTAACAACCGAGTTTTCAAAACATAACACGAATAAGGTCAGTCGTAAAAAGGGCGCAATAAGGACCGATGATATTGAACGATGAAAATGATATTATGAGTAGGTTCGTTCAGAAACACGTCACTATCGTCATCATAACAAACTGATGCTACTCAAAATGATCATCTTCACCATTTCCGTCATCAAAAAAATCATATTCAGTACTGACCGACGAAAATATTCTCGTTGGAAACTCGCTTTTGTTCTCAATAATGAAGTCAATAATGAAGGATATTACTGATGATTATATAATATAATATAAAAAGTGTGGTAATGAAAAGCTCGACCAACACGTGTCAGTTTCAATACTGAATTTGATCTCTATGTGCACCAAGATGTAGCCTTGAATTTGGAGTTTTCAAAAAGTGGATGGTAAATGGAAATTGTATTATTAATGCGCTTTATTTCTCGCCAAAAGTGTCGTTAAGAGTTTCTTATGGCAATATATTTCGGCTAAAAGTAACGAGTTGGAATGTTCCGTGCGGCAGTCATTAATTTCCCGTTTTTTTAGCGTTGTGTCAATTGTGGCGTCCATATTTCTGAAAGCTTGTAGAGATACACTGTTGATATGATTGTTGTCATGCAACTCTTTTAATTTCCGTGAATTCCAATTTCCTCCTTCCCTATGACGGATGATTATCTTTCCAACATTGCTAATCGATCTCATTTTTATCAGTGTGACTTTCTCTCGCGGCATATTGGTGTTCCTTAGTGTAAGAGTTTCGAGATCTCATGGGTTCAATAATGTATACGGCATTACAGACACCACGAGGAATCTTATAGTTGAGATATTTTGGTCAAGTGGTGTGCATAGGCTTACGATAGAAGACTTGTCCTTATCTGTTTGATTCTCGTATCCAGAAATAGTAAACTACCGTTCTCTCCCCTTTCTATAAGGAATACACATTTTCCAAATTTCGAGGATGTTTTGTTAAACTACCCTTCCCCGCATCGTTTTGATGTGTTGTATTGTGTCACGGTAATTTACTTCAATATTTTGATAATATATATAACTGCAAATCACTGTTTTCATCAAATTATCGCATCAAAAGGATAGTTTGGCAAAATACATATTTTCTTTAAATTTCAGACAAAATGTAGCTATACTTGAAAAAATCTGTGAAGCAAAATTTCTTCCTTGATCAACTCACATTTTCTCCTCGTCTAAAGTTGATGATGCTAACCATGGAAACATGGGTCAGCGAGGTTAGCATCAGGTATGTGTTGTTCTTACCAAACTTTCAAGAAATAAAGAAATAAATAGAATGAACGTTTTTTCGGACAGTGCTGGCATTAGGAGGGTTGCAAATCATGTTTCTGCAATAAAATCGTCCTCCGGCAAAACCTACCAAATTACAAATCATACATCATGAACAATGTCTAAGTTAGCGCTGACCTTCAAGCTGTATAAGACTCTTGTTTTATTTGGTGTTAGTCGGACGTAATTACGATTATTTTCCCGCTAAAAAGTTCCGTACGGCATTATTTTTGGACGCTGTTGTATTGTACAACTTGTACAACCTTCCGGAATTTTGATACAACTTGTCCAATCTTTCCGTAATTTTTGTTAAAACGTGTTATGGTCGAGTCATCAAGTTTCACCTCGTTTTCATTATGACAATTGGTTTTATCAATTCCATCGGGAAATAAGAATAATAAGTGAAATCATTAAAATACTTAGACACGAGGCGACACTTGGCAATACAGATATAATACTTGTTTAAACGAAAATTCGGTCTAATGCGTTGGGAAATATTGCGATACGAAATTCTTCACGGAACAAAACTGGACTGACACTGGACTTGTATTTGAAGTAAGACCTTCTCTGTCCTGCACGTTTACATAACATAAGTAAAATCATCCCGATTTAAAATCATATTTATTGGAAAGTCTGGAAACTTAAAAAGAAAACATTTTCCTCCAAAATTTACCCCAAAAATCGTCCGAAAATAACATGCCCGAAAATTTTACGTCGGAAATTCTGTTCTCAATACGATTATCATTAAAGTTATCAGTTTGTGAAAATTATGAAAGGGACTATATTCTTCTTCAAACGATGATGAAACAAAAGGAAAAGGTAACTAATAAATTCAAATGTAACCATGATACTCTGGTAGGCGAAAAAATACTTACATAAATAAAATAATTTTCACGATACTTCCATTTTTACTTTTGTTTATATTTTCCGAATATTTTCTGCTCTACACAATCATATCTTATCTAACGATCCTTTGGAGAACCTTCGTTTGGAGTTCTTTATTAAAACTAATGATCCTGAAAGTCGAAGTTAATGTATAAGTCGCCGTTTACACGACATAAGTTTCACAGAGCGACCAATTGCACGCACCTCCTATGTTTCCTATAAAAGAGGCCGTCTTGTATCATTTTCAGGCTAGATAACATCTTTATTGAAAGAACCAGGCATAGCCGTTGCTGTCCCAAACAAATTTGGTACTCAACAAGACCACAAAACATGCAATAACCCTTCATGCAATTCGAAATACCCTTTAAGCTAATTGTGGTTCAAAAGACTGGATATTTTATCACTAAAACACTACATCTACCCTTCTGGGAGAATCCGTCCTTTCTGTGTCTGAGGGCGAGAGTTCGTTATTGACTGAGTTATGCTAGTAACTATAACATAGTGATCATCACTAGTTTTTTCAGCAAAATTATCGCAAAACAAAGCAAATCTTTATTCATCCTTCACCACTTTTGACAAGGTATTTTTCGCCACATTTACAGACAATACGGTATCAGCCCAATCACAATTTGTTGGGCCAAACATCGATTTAAATTTTGCTTTAGCACGTTGCCACATCGCCTCCACATGGTTCGTCGTCACTCCAGTGTTAGGATCAACGAAGTTATACTGATGGCTAACAGCACCATGTTGAAAGTCTTGTACAGAGATGCCATTGTAAGCCGCCTACGTGTCGCTCCATATACCCGTACCTGGTCTAATCCATTGTATAATAATGGCCATCAACGTAGCAGCATTCCAAGGTGGAATGGGGACCAAAAGCCCTTCTTGGTTTGACGGTCATATCCACCAAATATCCACTGCTCCGGCACGATCCTCCCGCGATTATATTTCCTTTGAGAACATAATGATTCGTCGATTTCTACAGCATGACTGGGACCACTTATTTGGACAGGATTTTTTAGGAAATACGTAACCGCTAAATCCCTGCAAAACTGATTCCAGTCAACTACACCATTTTCGCTTCCAATTTGAAGCTCGTGCTGAATGTCTGACACGGACAATCCTCTTGATCTTCCAGCACTCCGACCACCATAAGGACGTTAAACCAAGAATTTGCCAAAGACTTTTCAAAAAAGCTCCTGTGCCTAATACTTATTATTTTCTTGCATGCCGTAACTGGACCACGCCATTCGTATGTTTGCATAGAATTTACAGTATACAGTAAAGAGTTTTTCGACATTGAACCCTTGTTGCGGAAAAGATTGTCCCCGTTTTGGATTGTGAAGTTATTATCTCTCTTACAACGATTCAGCCTATCAAAGAATCTTGTAGTTGCGTGCCTTTTCGTAAGGCCTTCTCGCTAATCTCTTTATGAAATTTCACGCTCTTGTTTCTCCTTTATGTGTACCACTGACTTACCTTCCTGTTGGCTATAAATAACACGGTTCGTCGCCATAAATAACACGGTTCGTCGCCATAACCACCAGCCATAATTAACACGATAAACCTTTTCTCTTGTGTTTTTGAATTGAATTTGAATACAGATAAAGCGGTTTTTTTTAATATTTAGATACTTGTAACACAAATAAACAGGTTTTTATTATGAGCTCGGAAATGTCGTGAAGATTCGGGAAAAAAATATGGAAAAAATAAGGAATAGTTAAAAATTATTATTAGGGGGATAACGCAACTGCGACGGCAACGAGGAAAATACTCTTATTATAATTATACATGTGTTATAAAGGGGAACTACCCTCAAGTATCAAAAATTAAGTGACTTAACAGGTTCTATCAAAATATGATGAGAAAGAATGTTTTCGGGATTCATGAATTATTAATGAGCTCAAAACTATGGAATGTGTACCAAAAAGTCGTAATCGCCCTGGAACGTTTCTGGAAGAGTGTCGTTATGTGAAGGGCGTTGCTTTGGAAATTAATGAAACATGAGAGGGGATGCGTGGGATGAGCGACGAAAATTTGCACAAAAATTCAATTGAAGTGTTTTGTGACCATAAATTTTTTGATTTCCTGAAATGGGTCAATTTTGGACAGATTATTAGACGTTCCACCGTGCGGCTAGATAATCGGGAAAAAAAAACAATCTCTTCGCTCATCCTGTGGAGGCAAGTGGTAATAACATTTCTGTGAAATGGCAACTCAATTGCATCGAAATTTCATTAGATATCTGTTCCATAAATTCAGAAATCCAACTTTTGAGAAAAGTTAGTTTAAAAATTATCACCGAATTCCCGAATGTTTTTCGGAGCTGGGAAACACGTCTACACCTTTTGAAACAAAAAATCCCATGCAATTAACGTCCGAATATCCAACTTACATCTTCGAGTAACACATATTATGTGGAAAATATCGCCAAACCTTGTGGTTTCTTTCAAACATGAAATCTCACCTCCCACTTTTTCGACATTTTAGAGGGGTGCTCCCCCTTAACATTATAAGGAGACAAAAATTGCAAACTAGAATTCCAGACCAGAAAAGTTACTAATAACCGTCCAATTAACGTCCGAATATCAACTACACTTCATTAAACATTATTCAGTATCTATGGCAACACAATAATTATAATTAGCAGCATGAAAAAGCTCGTAATATTTACATAAACGACGTTTTTTAAAAATTTAATTGTAGTGGACAGGAAGATTCTCACAAACGAATGTTAGTTTAATATTTGTTAAGATGGACTTGAATAATATTCTTAAATATTTCTTGGCGTTACTTCTCAAGTATTACAATGAGAATGGTGGTTTGGAAAATAACTTTCCAATTGTCAACACAAGATGTGGAAAAGTTGAAGGAATTAAACGTCAAGTCGTTATAGATGCAGGAAACACAAAAACAATGTATGAGTTTAACAACATTCCGTATGCTGTACCCCCGGTTGGAGAACTGCGATGGCGACCACCTCAGCACATGAGTAAATGGACATCAACTTGTTGGAAGGGGGTTTTGAAGTATACAAACAATACAATTAAGTGCACGCAAATGCATGTTGGAGCTCGTATGAATGTTGGTAATGTTTTAGGTCAAGAAGACTGTCTGCTGCTTGACATACGTACTGGTTCCTTGAACCGAAAAGCTAAGCGACCTGTACTTGTGTGGATTCATGGTGGCGCTATGTTATGGGGATACAAGTCAAAAATTGGCTATTCAATAGATAGTCAATTGGCAGCATCACTAGACGTTGTAGGAGTGAATATCAATTACAGGCTAAATGTGTTTGGGTTTCTCTCATTGGAAGAGTTATGGATAAAATCTGGTCGAATGGAATCCTACGGAAACTATGGCATAATGGATCAAATCATGGCTTTGAAGTGGATAAGGGATAATATCAAGAACTTTGGAGGTGATCCATACCAAGTGATAATTTTCGGACAGTCTGGTGGCGGTACTGCAGTAAACGCTCTATTGTCATCAACACTAGCACAAGGATTATTTCAGAAAGCCATTTCAGGTACTGGTGCACCAAAAATTAGTGTCTCTCATAAAAAAGCTAATGCAATGTTTCGATCTTTCGTAATAAATGCGAATTGTACACGAAAGACACGGTATGAGGCTCGAAAATGCTTACAATCACTTCCTACTGATGCTGCTGAAAGGCTCGGACCATGGTATCAACCAATCATTCCTGGTATAGCTCCATTGTTGGTAAATGCAATATCCTATAAGCTTTACTTTCCAACAAATCAACCTGTTTTTGGTTTCCCGCTTGAAATTATCGATCCTGTGGTTGTGCAAAGTTCACCAGATAAAATTAGTTTTTCTAAGCACCATCAGGTGGACGTGGCGATAAGTAACACAGCACAGGAAATTGCGGTATTACCACCAGTTGTCTTAACTGATGACTTAAGTTCACTTAGAGCAGTACTTGAACCAAAAATTCGCTCTTTTAACAACGCGTCATATGATGAAATCTTAGGAATATATATGCAGGAAAAGAGAGTTCGACCAGCTGTTCTAACACCTTCTTATTTATACACTGTCATGACAACTGATGTCTTTCTGACATGTGGCATTAACAATTTGGCTGATCATTTATCTTCAATACGAGGTTACAATGTTTACAGATTCGTAGTTAGCCAACCACCAAGTCCAATTAATGGGATTGTACAAAACGCTGCTCATGATTGGGACATGATAGCGCTATTCGGATTTCAAAAGCTAAACTCCTTTGGGCGTCCTCATGTGCCAACTGCTGATGACAGTGCGTTGAAAGTGAACATTCGAAAATATTACAAAAACTTTATACATTCTGATTGGACATTTCGACTGTTACATGATGGCAACACGGCTGTGTTCTGGAAAAACAGGATTCGTTTGTTTAGTACCAACTACCATCATAAAGAATGTGATTTCTGGCGAAAGAATGGCGTTTTGAAACATAGCTGGGGGAATTTAGGTGTATAAAGGTTTCATTATCAATATTTTATCTGCTGTTTTTTTTATAACAGAAAGAAATAATATTCTTAGCTGGTGTTTGCAATGAATTTCATTTTTGAACTATTTTGTCATTTTTGTGTTTTTTCTTAAATACATTTTTCCTTCAACTTTTTATTATTATTATTATTATTATTATTATTATTATTATTATTATTATTATTATTATTATTATTATTATTATTATTATTATTATTATTATTATTATTATTATTATTTCATATTTTAGGAGGTTGACTACGTCAGAAAATACTAATTTCTGTTATCAGTGTAGGACCTGCCAAAAATTATAAAATAAAATAAAATACTAGATAAGATGATTAAAAATTAGATAAAAACAGCAATTTGATGTGGATGAAAACAAGAAACTTAGCATTGTGAAAAAGTAAAACGTTTAAGAGGTAGCATACAATGTGCATCCAGAAGATAATACTATGATAAAACTTGGATATGCTCAGAAGTTTGCAGGAGATAGCTATCGTATGGAAAAAGATCTAAATCATGCAGGTCCTACTGAAAAATATAAACTAAATAAAAAATATAACTAGAGGCAAAAAGTAACCACGAATCAAGATACGAAAGAACCTCAGTACGATGCTGTGCAAGAATATAGATTAATGTTGATTGTGATTTTGAAGCCTGTGATTTTGATGTCTACAAACTTGACAAGTTTTTATTCATCGTTCGGTAACGATTCAGTCACATAATATATCGTTCACAGATAGATTTCTTAAACCGATAAATGCGAAATGAATAATCTTGTACAATCTCATAACAAGTTCCAAACAGTTGAAGAAAACCCTTTTTTCGTGTCGACCCAGCATAGAGCTTTCATGAAATCGGCGGAAAGTTTGTTACTTAAAAAATCTATGAAGTAGTACCAAAGTGCTCCATTTATTAAAAATAATTTTGTCATGATACGAAAAATGTCTCCATGGCACAGAAAAAATCAATATCACTTAAAGCCGGATTTCCACTAGATGAAAAATATGAAGCGGCGGAAACTTTTAGAGCAGCCTGATTGGCTAATCAAAATGTCGCGGTGGATATGTCGCCATTTGAACAGTATAAAGTGTTTCTACTTTTCTTGGCTCAACATTTTTCAGGTTAGAGGAGACCAGGCTTAATATTATAAACAAGCACATCGTAAAAAGGAACTAGTAACTAGTAAAAAGTAAGTAAGTAATAAGTAACCCAGGGCTTCCATCCGTAACAGTTGGTTATTTTGTCCACCGCCTTGCAACTGGAAAGTTGACTTACCGCAAAAGATACGTATAATATTTGCTCTTACTTTTTAATGTCCGAAATTTGAAAAAGAATTGAAAGCGCATACAAGTGTCGAGGAACTACTTAACTGAGACTCCAACAAGGTCATCAGTGGTCACACTAACAAGTAGCTTGATGCAGTTAAAACACAGATATACTGCGCAATGAAGATGAAAAAAACTCTTCTTTGGCAAACATGCTCAAAGTATTGAACTTTTCACCCCACAGTTGAAAAATGAATAACTCTGGTTTGAATAAGACGTGTTTCTTTAAAAAAATTAGTGCGTTTCTCCCCTCTTACGAATAAGCAGTCTTTAAAATTTTATTAATATTTGAGTTCTTCTATCTATCCTTTGGTGTAATTTAACAGGATATCTGAATGTGTTTTGTATCTGTTCTGAGAAATAAAGTCGATGATAGATGACGATGGTAGAGGTCGGATTTGAGAGTGAAAAGAATTCGACGGAGTAAAGAATTCGACTACTGTTTCATTAAAGGTATAGCATTAATCTTTTTGACGTCAAATACGGTGCAGTCACAACATCTACTGCTGAAGCACAAATTCAACTATATTATCCTAAAACCACCAATATTCAAACCCAAAACACTTTTCATCGACCATAAACTGTGCTGCTACACGAAGATAGTTAAACTACACAACCTGAGAAAATATTGACGTCCTACGAGCTGAAACAAACGCAGTAGTCTTCGAAAACTGCGAAACTGGAAGACAGCAGCAGTGACGAAGACATGAGAAAGTGTACACAAAGCGAATGTATAAACAATGGTGACGAAAAACACCTGACTTGTGGCGATTGCAAGCAAACTGTACATTATCGGTGTACCAGATTGCCACTGTACCAATTGGAAATCTTTATAACCAAGAAGGGCCGCAAGTACACGTATGTGAACTGTGTCAATATTCGTCCGAATTTCCTCAAAGAGATGGAGGACTACGACCCCGATCAATCGTTTGAAGTTGAAGAACTTACGCAAGCACTGAAGGATATTACGTTGGAAAACAGTAAAACCAAAACAATCAACAAAGCTTTACGGGATATACAAAATAAATGCTGTAACCTCATGAAAGAGAAAGTCAATGTCGTCAGAACTCATAAAGAAACAATAACAAAGTTGAAGAATGAAATAAAGAAATGCGAGCAGCAGATCACGGAACATGAAGAGAAAGAAGCTAACATGGTGAATGAAATTGAAGCCCTGAGAAAGAGTATGAACGGAGAAGGTAGTTCTACTGAAAGTAACGGAATATTGCATACTCTCGAAAGAAAGTTCAAAGAGTTAGAAGAAGCCTTGCTATGTAAAGTCCAGGAAAACAATTGCAATCTGGAAGAAAAATTCGACATGGCCGTGGAAAAAAGTCTACTTATGCTGATGTTGTTTGTGTCATTCCACAATCTGGAGAGGGACGCCACAGAAAAACAGAACAAAATATTCCAGCAGCTACCAATACTGCTATTCAGGCAATAATAACAGAAGCAAAAAACGAGGAGCTAGAAGAGGAACGACAGAAGAAGCTGCGCTCAAATAATTTAATTATCCATAGGATGCAAGAAAACCCTGACCTTGACAAAAACAAGACAAGAGAACTTGACTGCGAATTTTTCAAAGAGTTTATTGATACCATCCGTGTTGCTGCTCAATTCAAGTCAGTTGCACGCCTTGGGCAAAAAGTAAATGGAAAAGTAAGGCCGATCAAAGTCATTATGCAGAGTTCTGAGGACAAGCAAAAAGTTTCGGATAATCTGACGGGCTTAAAGGGAATTGGAGCATACAGGGGTATAAGCGTTACTGAAGATTATACAATAGCAGAAAGAGACATGATACGGAGATGGTCTGAGAAAGCTAAAGCGAAAAACAACGAAGAGCCGTCCGATTCTGCTCACATTTGGAAAGTCAGAGGCAATCCAAAAAACGGCCTGAGATTGATAAAGTTCCTGAAGAAAGCACCGGCAGTAGCCGCTCAATAAGTCAAACAGAAGAAAATAACGGAAATAATAAAGCAGCAAAGGAAACGAAGTCTACATTAAACAATGGATTTATGCGCATTTGGTATACTAACGCTGACACACTAACACAAGATAAGCTGGAAGAATTAAAGATGGAAATAGAATCCGAAGCACCACCAGATATTATTGCAATAACAGAACTAAAACCGAAATACTATAAACGCCAGCTGACGAAAGTTGACTACATACTTACATACTGAATACTTACTCTGCAGAATTCGAACATCTGAATAATCAAGACACGACAAGAGGGATTGCACTTTACGTCAGGCATTCGATATCGTACAAGAAAGTAGAGAAATCACGCATTCTGACAGAACAACAAAGACCGAAAGAATTGCTAATGACAGAGATTCGTTTCCAAAACAACGAAATCATGCTGTTTGCTGTTGTTTACCGCAGCCCATATAGTAGCACAGAAGAAAACGACCAGATCAACCAGTTTTTTCGTGGAATTCCTGGTATGAAAAGATAGAACCACGTATTTATTGTCGGTGATTTTAATCCAAGGGAAATTGATTGGGAGACACTAACATCTAGCAGCAGCCAAGACCGGGATTTTATTGATGCAGTCAAAGATAGTTTTCTGACACAACATGTGAATCAACCAACAAGAGGACGACCCTTCGCTATTAGACCTTGTATTTACGACTGGTGATCAACATGTTGAAGACATCAAATACGCTTCACCACTTGGCAAATCTGATCACCAACTGCTTAAATTGAACTACCAACATCAACCAGAAAAGCTTCCATCTAAAGTTGTTTCTGATTTTAATAAAGCCGACTTCGCAAGAATGAAAGAACTTCTTGGCATCGATTGGAAAGAACATTTTAAAGACTGCGGAGACGATATTGACAAGCTATGGAACAAATTTGAGGTAACTTATAAGGAAGCCGAAGTAATATGTATACCAACAAGAACAGTAAAGACTGGGAAAAGGGTGTTCAAGTATCGCCTTGATAAAAAGACGTTAGCTAAAAAGAGGTTTACGGACAGCAAGGATGCGGAGGCGTATATCACAATTTTGCAATGGACAGATACCTTCTTATTGAAATTCCATCCGGACAAATGTGATCACATGAAAATAAAGTCAAGGGTGAAGTCTCCCGATGCAACACAGTATGTATCGATGGCACTGTCCTCAAGCAAAAGGCAGATGTGGATGACCTAGGCATAAATTTCGACGAGCACCTTTCATTCGAAAAACACATTAACCACAAAGTGAACAAAGCTAATGCTCTTGTTGGTATGTTACGGCGAACATTTGTCTACCTATATAAGGATTGTTTCAAGCTGCTGTTCACAAGCATTGTACGCCCCCATCTCGAATATGGTGGTCCTGTGTGGAACCCTCACCTGCAACGACAGATCTCCCTTCTCGAAGATGTACAACGACGCGCAACAAAATTGATACCTGGAATGAAAAACTTAAGCTATAAGGAAAGATTGGAAATCATGAACCTTCCGTCCCTGCAATATCGTCGATATAGGGGCGACATGATCGAGATGTATAAGATCACCCATGAACTTTATGATAAAGAAACTAGTGGAAATTTTCTTCGCTTTCGATCGGAGGATGGTCAAGAACACAACTTACGTCGTCATGAATTTACGGTCACTCGACAAAAGTGTCTTAAAGACGTAAAAAAGTATTTGTTTAAAAATCGAGTTGCGGAACAATGGAACAACCTGCCACCGGACCTTGTGCAAGCACCATCTCTTAATTCCTTCAAAAGTCGACTCGATAAGTTATGGAAAAGTGCTGGTATTATGTTCGATATCGATCTGAATCTCGTCGAAACAACAGCCTGTCGACAAACAAGATATCGACAAGTCGTTAAAGATTGAACCTGGTGTTAAAGGAACCATGTGCCTACTTCCAGAAACTTGTATAATAATAATATAATAATTAAATCGAATTCTTCAAAGAAAGACTAAAATACATGGTTTGTCGTGAAACTTTCTTAATTACGGGAGAGCTAGAGCGTCCTGTATTAAAACCTGCTTGTGTTTCTCCTCCACGAAACGTCCATTGCAAATATTTTGGTGAGAAACATCAATAAATAATTCTGTATTTTGGCTGAAATTATTAAATATACTAAAACCTCACTCAGCTTCCTATATGCATTTTTACTAATAGCTCTGGTCGCTCTCCCGTTTCATGCTGCTCTGCTTGTTGGTGGTTCTTAATTCCGCTTTTTATTTTCGGTTTAAGTTATTTTGCGGCATTTTTCCAGATTTTTTTCCGATTATAAATCTCATCTGGGAAATCATGAAAATACTACCATGCTCAATTTTTTCGGATAGCGCTCATTTTTTCTAATAGTACCATACTCATTTAATTACGTGAGCATAATTATTTCTGATTTTCTGATAATTTTGTACAGATTTTATTTCGTGTATTTTTTCCACGATTTAGTGAAATCTGTAAAATATATCCAATCCATATACTACTTAATGTATTAAATCTGCTTAAAGTATGTATTATATAGGAGAGTTATAATGACCTAACTTTAACAAATATGAAATGTTTTCATGCTAATGAAATTTGATGCTTAATAATTTTACTTTTCTTGGTTTAAAGTTACATTAATAGCTAATAACAATTTCAACTAATAACAGTTTTCGAAGTTGACTAAAGCGGTTACCTTATCAGGATGGAAATTGGGGGAAAGTAATATTTACCCGACCAGTGCCTTCTTTTTTATAAACTTTAATCTGGGCTCATGAAATGTTAGTCAAGGATAAGTGAAAGTGAAATATTTTTGCAGGCATCCAAATATTTTCTTTGATAGGTACTTTACCTACTTACTTGAAATTAAGTAAAGTCAAAAGGCAGTCTCATCCAATTTTTGATGTAAATAAGTGCCCATATATAAGTGCCCATATATAAGTGCCCATATATAAGCCTATGAACGTTTTGATTCAGAATCAGCAAGGAGATGAATATACAACATTCTATATATCCTTATGATGTGATAACAATATTCTGTTAAGTCATTCCTATCCGTGCCCACTTCGTGTTTTGTTCGTATTTCACCTATTTGACAATATCGGAAATCCTTGTTACCACCCGGTTAAATTTATTTTGCTTTGCTTTCATTGTTAGCGGTTTATAGTAACCGCGTAGGAGGTCTGTATTTGATATAGAAAGTTCGCGCCATCCTTTTGTTGACCTAAGATTAAATGTGATGGGGTGTCCGGTGAAGCATAAATGTTAACAAAGAGGCATAATTGTAAACAAACACAGGAAAATCGTAGATGGAAAGAAAAATAAGAATGATAAAAAATACATTACAGAAACAAAGAATAAATGAAACAAGCAACTCGTTGCATTGCATCAATTTTTTCTATCTTTATTGACAAATTTTTGTCACACAAAAATGAAAAAGAAAAAGCTGTTTACAATTTTTTTGTATACGAAACAAGTTAACTTCGAAGAATCAAACTTCCATCACATACTGTCCTCACAAGCTCGTGCTTTACTTCGACGTCAGTCAATATTCTCATTACCAGCCAGGATAGGATTAGTAATGACTGGTTGCTGAGCCAGTCAAATTCACTCATGTCCCATTATTTCGTAATACCCTTCAGGTAATAAATACATTAACTTCAAAGAGATTCGGACTGAAAAGTTTCGGACAAAGTATTTTCGGATAAATTAATTTCGAACAAATTTTGACCCTATTTTTGAATTCTTCCAAAATGTAGAACTTTATTTCAAACATGTGTTTTGTATAGATGTATCATTCGGGGAAAAGAGCGAAGATCTTTCAGAGTTCGACAGTGATTTCCATTAATGATGAAAATGGTGAAAATACAAATAAACATTGTGATATCTTGTGACTGTCAAGGCCTGAAAAACGTCGTTCAAAAGTTTCGGTAATTAAAGTTTTCAGACTCGTTCGTTAACATAAATTAAAAACTTCCGAACTTTTTTGAAGTGAATGTATGTGACGATCTTTTATTCTTTCTGACCTCTGATGTGCAGCTTTGCATTTGACAGCACACATTACACTTCGGTAAAATTCATCCTCGGTGATGTAAAAACTTTATCATATATTGTGCAAAACGCCAGCAGGAATAGCATTCAAAAAGTGAGAAATTATCATTGAAAACAAACTTTCTTGCGGCATATCGAGACTTTCAGTTTACAAGGGAACAACGCAAGTAGCCAACATCAGACCTTTGCTATTCACCAACATTTCAAAATCTCCATTATCTATTCTCGAACAAAAATTGCTAAGAAAACTTTCCATTGCTATTCCAATATAAAATCGTAATCAAAAGTGTCTACCGGAAGGTGTTCAGCCGAATCATACAGCTAAATTTACACATTCGATCACAGGTCTTCAGGAAAGGTTGGCTCCCCAACCATAAGTGATAATGCACAGGTGGTACAGTGCTTTTAAATGAAACATCACACTTATACTAAAATCTATCCCAAGCTATTACCTCCAGGCGATCCTTCAATATCGTCGTCAAAATCTGTCATTAGGGAGTTTACAAAAATAAGACTACAACGAGGAGGACGACGTGAGTGAAAGGAAGGATTCGTTTTCCTTGTGGATTTCGTTCAGAAAGAAAGTCTATTTCTTATCGTACCATTAACAGATTTTCATCTTTTATACACAATGTGAAAAGTTGTATTTTCTAGTCGTACTAAAAGCGAAGACGGAAAGATTGCGTTTATGCAGTAGATTATGTTTCTCTGGTATTCGTTTTATCCTTTTTCGAAATCATTCCTGTCTTTCTTAGTTCATCGAAAAAATGTTTTGTTACTAAAAACAAGTTCTTCAAACTTCAATTGTTTTTCTGAATATTCGTGGATCACTTTCACGTCTCTGGCCTCGTTACCGTTGCGCTAACTCTCTATTATAGAATTATATTATACTTTCCTGAAAGTAAATTTCCCATTTAGAGATATTTGCACCAATCCAATCACTTTTGTGAAACTGGAGATGCAGAATATAACGGTAATAAATCTTGTAGTTTGTGGCCTGCAACTTTTTCGTTTAATTTAGCATTGGTAATCTAGATTGGTGGGTTCGATTTTCAGCCATGTCGGAGACAATAACCATTCCATATTATATTTCTCTGAAGTGATCATTCGGAAGCAAGTGTAGGAATGACATCTAGGATGCTTCTCTGGTAGAACCCTTTATTTCATTACGCAATTTGTAGCTACTTAATTTGTAACAAATACTTACAGTGTTTTGCGTACATTCGTTAATTCGACTGTGCATAACAAATTTAGTTCGGTCAGTGTGAATAAAAGGACTAGGAACGAAATGTTCGTATGGAAAATGTTATAATTGAAATTTTAGAGCGTGCGTAACTGAGTTGTCGAGATATAAGCGATTAATATTATTGGAGTAGCGCGACGTCAGTGGGCACATTGCATTGCACCCTAAATAGAACGCGATATTTAAGGGCAAATATCTCGAGAACCAATGGGAATAACTGACGTCTCCTTGGGTGAGCGATATTGGCGATGGCGTGTCGAAAAAATTGGGTCTAAAACTTTTTGGGGACGGGTGTGACGTCATCAAAATCTTTGATCATCGATATCTCCGTAACGGTAAGTCGTACACAGGCGATCCCATACATTTTGTTGATCAGGTTTTCGAGCTCTACAGCTTGGTGAAATTTATTGTTAGCAATTATGTGATTTTATTTTTCGTCACCTCCATATTGTAAGAGAGAGGGTAAGCACTGGGGTTGGGGTCAGTAACATAAAATGTTTTTACCTGGGATACTAGTCTATATACTAATAGCGAGTTGTGCATCCACTTTTTAGTTTGGTCAGTGTGAATAAAAGGACTGGGAACGAAATGTTCGTATGGAAAATGTTATGATTAAATTTTAGGTCGTGCGTAACTGAGTTGTCGAGATATAGGCGATATAGTATTATAGGAGTAGTGCAACGTCAGTGGGCACATTGCATTGCACCCTAAATGGAACGCGATTTTTAGGGTCAAATATCTCGAGAACCAATGGGAATAACTGACGTCACTTTGGGCGCGCGATATTGGCGATGGAGTGACAAAAGATTTGGGTCTTAAACTTTTTGGGGACGGGTGTGACGTCATCGGAATCTTTGATCGACGATATCTCCGTAACGGTACGTCGTACACAGACGATCCCATACATTTTCTTGATCAGATTTTCGAGCTCTACAACCCAGTGGTATCTATTATTTTGGATTGTGTGATTTTATTTTTCGTCATATACTATATATTGAAGGAACACGGGTGAAGATGGGGGTTGGGGTCAGTAACTCAGGGGAAAAGTGAACCGGTAAAATGTTTTTACCCGGGATACTAGTTTAGTTAAATATGCAACATACAAATGGAACTTTTACAAATGTTGTAGGACCAAAAGATCCTTCATAACAATTCCTAAACAGGTTATCCCTGCAAAACAATACCAATGCTCTCCACCCCACCATCAGGTGCAACTACAAGGTGGATATACTCTTCTTGCCATGGTCGTCTAACTGGTGAGACCCTTGTATTAATCACAAGTAATCCAGATTCGATCCCTGTTCAGGACATTTTGTTATGTAAAAACATCCAGCCATTATAATGTTTTTATACAAGATTTGGACTATAAAATCAGCCTTTTTTCCAATAAATTTCTGCTCGATTGACAGCAGATGGAGCAAACCACTTATAAAGAAAATACCAAGATAGCTACACACTACTTTTGCCAGCACGATCATAATCTTTGACATCATTAATATGTAAACTCGCCTTTTGCGATGTCCCGATTTGATTTGTTTGCTTCAAAACAATCGCAAGTATACCCAAAGGGCAGTGCACCAAGTAAAAATTAACTGAGTGAATGAAATCCACGCATATACACCAAGTAAGTAAGTGAGTAATTGAGTGAGTGAGTAAGTAAAGTAATCATTTATTTAGTTTCTAACTCTCATTCTTACAATTACAATGAAAGAAAGAATAACTAGGAGACCACTCCATATAGAAAATTCTAGTTAAAGGGAGTGGCCACCTAAAAAGACAAAAGTGATAAAAATGATAATAACATATGTAATAAGTTTTCGTCAATTAGTCAATATATTGAGAAATAAGATACGATTTAGTTAAGACTTTTAATTTCGGAAATGTAAGCACAGATAAGTCGTCAAGTTGAAGATGGTTTTGAATGAGATTCCATTGGCAGATCGACTGATATTGGATGGAGAATTTACCAAATGAGAAAGTCTTGAACGGGTGTTGAACTAAAGAACCTACGTTCCTTCCGCAAGTATTATAATTCAAATCAGAGCGTTTAAAAATCAAATTGTTGCGAATGACTTGGGGGAGTTTATCATTAAGAATCTTGTGTATAAAAGATATATTTAAAAATTTTACAATGTCAAAAAGCGTAAGGAGACCTAATTTCCGAATATATACTGCCTCCAGCGGCAGATCTAGATGGTAGTCGCAATTTGTGGAGGAGCACATTAACATAATTTCTGTTTTCAGTCTGTATCACCAATGGACTTTGCACGCTTTTATTTTATACTTTAATAGTTAACATTCTCCTCCACAAATTTTGACTACCCTCTAGATCCGCCACTGGCCTTTATGTTATGGATTAAATTCAGGTATGCATGCGTATAATAGCAGTACTATTATTATACTATATATAATTGATTCATGCATCAAAACTCTTAATCTTAGGAATTTGCATACTTTATACTTAAACTATATGTGAATTCATTTTTGTGTGGATTTAACTTTGTGAGATGATATTGTGCAGGCCTGAAGATTATTTTTTCCATGTCGGACAAGATGTCCACCGGTAGAACTGTAAACCCGGTCCAGACATTAACATCAACACAGTGTTTTCTCTGTATATATACGAAGCGAAACGAACAGTAAAGTGGGGGACAATTTAACCTATGAACCTCAAACATAAGGATACTGATTGCCTTTGGTATTTTATTTACATTGCACCACACTTGATATTTCTCGCCAGACAAATATGGTTGAGGAGGGGCACATAGGTTCTTTTCTGAAGTCTTTCTAGATTATTTTTTTTGGTATTCACATGGTATATGCATATATGGACAAACACCCCGAAATAGAAGACAAAAGTTTTGAATTACCAGAAGTGGCGAAAGCGTTTTATAAAAAATATAAAAGTTTATATATTTATTTAGTTATCATTATATTTTTATATTATTATACCACTCTTAATTCTAATAAATAGCCAATCTGTAATTTGGAAATGCTGAAATATAATTCCGTTAATCATAATAACACTTGCCCTCAACGGAGACATAGAGTATAATCTGTCTATCAGGACGCAAAGTTCTTATTGCATGAAGAGGACATTCTTCTGTTAGTATTTTAGTATACAAGCATGTGGACATACTTTTCATACGATAATTTCACTTCCTTGATTTTGTTTAACTCCGTTCTGCTACTTCCGATTTTTTGCCAAACAATTATATATTATATCTATATATTATATATTATATATTATATATTATATATTATATATTATATATTATATATTATATATTATATATTTTATATTATATATTATATTATATCATATTATGTTATATTATAGTTAAAACAAAAACGAAACTTTTACTGTAATTCTTTTGTTTTCTCAGAGTTACATTGTTTTATTTTTTATGTACTGGCAAGTGGGCAAAATCTTCAAAAAGTCTATGAGGAGGAGCGTTTTGTATAGGAGTGACAAGCAATATCACCTGCTGTTTCAATTAAAAAAACACTCCACAAAGTAAGTAAGTGAGTGAGTGAGTAAGTAAGTAAGTAATCATTTATTTAGTTTCTAACTCTCATACTTACAATAACAATGAAAGAAAGAATAACTAGGAGACCACTCCATATAGAAAAATTCTAGTCAAAGGGAGTGGCCACCTAAAAAAAGCAAAAGTGATAAAAATGATAATAACATATGTAATAAGTTTTCGTCAATTAGTCAATATATTGAGAAATAACATATGATTTAGTTAAGACTTTTAATTTTGGAAATGTAAGCACAGATAAGTCGTCAAGTTGAAGATGGTTTTGAATGAGATTCCATTGGCAGATCGACTGATATTGGATGGAGAATTTACCAAATGAGAAAGTCTTGAACGGGTGTTGAACTAAAGAACCTATGTTCCTTCCGCGAGTATTATAATTCAAATCAGAGCGTTTAAAAATCAAATTGTTGCGAATGACTTGGGGGAGTTTATCATTAAGAACCTTGTGTATAAAAGATATATTTAAAAATTTTACAATGTCAAAAAGCTTAAGGAGACCTAATTTCCGAAACAGAGGGGATGTATGAGCTAGCCAGTAAGCATTACAAATAGTACGAATTGCACGTTTTTGTAGCAGAAAGATACGCTTTATGACTAGGTTTTCCCTTTGACCCCAAACCTGACAGGCATAAACCATATGTGAATAAAAGATAGCATAATAAACAGAAATTAAAAGAGGTTGTGGCATAAAGTGACGAAGTTTTGCTAAAGCTCCATTTGCTCTTCTTAGTTTGTAAGATAGCTTGTTGACATGCACAGACCAGTTCAAATGTTCATCTATATGGATTCCAAGATATTTAATGGAAGAACTCTTAGACGTTTTTTTACCGTCAATCTTAATACACAAATTAAAATCAATATTACGACGCTTGTGTTTAAACAAAACATGTTCTGTCTTAGTTGCATTAAGAGAGATTTTGTTTGCATTTAACCAGTGCATCAAGAGTTTCAAATCAATGTTGACCCTCTTAGCGAGTTGTTTTATATTTTTACTACAATTTAACATATTTGTAGCATCGGCAAAATGGAATACAGAAGAAAATCTAACTGCCGTATGCATATCGTTGATATAAATTAAAAACAATAAGGGTCCCAGCACTGACCCTTGAGGAACTCCATGAAGAATGGGAGAAATATTTGAACTTTGACCTCCAATACAAACGAATTGCTTTCTATCAGTTAAAAAGGAATGAAACCAATTTAACGCATTACCTCTGATACCATAATGATTCAGCTTAGCAAGTAGTATTGAAGGATCCACTGTGTCAAACGCTTTTTGTAAGTTTAAAAATATCCCACATGCAACTTCCCCATTATCCAGCGCTTTTAAAATTGTTTCAGTAATGTTAATCAGGGACAAAGTTGTTGAATGGTTCTTACGGAATCCAAATTGCAATGGGTACAACGTTTGATGAAATTGAAAAAAAGAAATTATGCGCTTATACATTAACTTTTGAAATATCTTATCTATATTAGATAATAGGGAAATTGAGCAGTAATTTTTGACTTCCAAGGGCGAATCTTTTTTGAATACTGGAATAACCTTAGCAAGTTTTAGTGCAGTTGGGTAGGTACCAGAGGTAAAGGAAAGATTGATTAAAGAGGAAAGGGGAGTACACAATTCAAATTTCAGTAAATTCAAGATTTGATGTGGAATACTGCAAGGTCCAGATGCTTTGTGACCATTTAAGCTATTAATGCAATTAAAAACTTTCACAGGTGATGTGGGAAACAAAAATATAGAGTTTTGATTAGCATTGAATAGATAATTCTGAAAGTATTTGGGTGTATAAGGAATCTTTTTTCGAATAGATGTAGATATACTCCCAAAATAATTGTTAAAGGCATCAGCGATTAGTTTTTGATTGGATGTTAGGTTATTGTTGATAATTAATGAAAGACATTTATTTTTGTTTCTGGTATTGCTTGAGATTAGGTCTCGAATGCCTTTCCACATTTTCCGCCAATTTTTCTTATTCAAATTAAAGTAGTTTGAGAAATAATTTCGTTTACTTGTCCTAATAAGCCTCACAATAAGATTACGATAAACTTTATACTCCGTAATTTAGTAGGTTTTTCTAGAGGGTCTTTGCATTTCAGAAATTTTGGAATAGTTTATTTCGATGGTGGATTGATGAAATGGTACCTCTAGTTATCCAGGGTTTATAACCTTTCTTTTTTAGTTTATTGCTAATTCTTTTAATAGGTACATGTTTATCAATTAGACGAGTTAACTGGCAATATAATTTATCAAAAGACGTATCCACATTATTTGATTTATTGTTTAGTTTATTTTTCCACTCACAAGAAAAATAATCAAGTAAAAAACTTTTCTCATCAAACTTACTCCAGTCTCTCATGGAAAGATTGTTACAATTTGGTACATCACGTATGTTATTTTGAGTATTTAAAAGTACGAATTGGGGCATATGGTCAGATATTGGAGTTGTGAGGTTACCTGAGATAGATGACAAATAAATTTCAAGACTGATGAAAATATTGTCAATGAGTGTACTAGATCTGTCAGTGACTCCAGTTGGTAGAGAAATTTGTGGAAAACAGGGAAGACCCTAAAATATCTAAAAATTGATCTTCAATACCAAACAGCCAGATTTTATAAGGTCGATATTAAAATCACCAATAGAACTAGTCCTTTGTTTTCAGCCATTAGCTTATCAAAAAGTGGATTTAGGTAAATGTCAATAAATTCTGAAGTAGACATACAAGGGTGACGGTAAATGCTGAATCTTTATCAATGTCTAAACAACATAATGAATTGCTAGAAATTTTGGAAATCTGCTAACGCTTGACATAAAAGAATCAAGTTAGGGACATTACCTGATTTTTTAAAAAATATATGCATTTCGCTGTAATCATTTGTCACAGAGGCCGATTAAATTATATAAGGTATTTGATATTAATGTCATACATAAACAGAAACAGAAACAAATCACATGAAAACGCGGTGTTTGGGTATAATATGTTGCACAGAGCCAGAAAAACATAGAAAGTTACTAGATGCAAAAAAATTTTGAAATGTGCATTTAGTTCATAATTTCAGGAATTTATTGCGCACTGTTACTTAAAACGAAGAAAGTACAAGATTATATGCGATAGGACGACAGTAGGAATGTTTTGTTTAAATTTGAGGACAGCAACAAATTTCGGAACAAACCGATAAAAAAACATATTTTATGAGGGAATCAGTAAAACTAAGAATTTCTACAATTTTAGATGGAACGCGGTGTTTTATGCTGTTATTGAAATTTAGAATGAAAATTTATCAGAACTTTAATACTGCATGAAAACGCGGAGTAATGCATACAAAGTATGAAAACGCGACGTTTAAGGCTTGAACATATCTAATAGTAGAATTTCAGTGCAAAATGGCTATGTAGCACAATATTGTGGTAATTTCCCAGAACAGTAAGTATTTCATCGTTACTATCGATTTACAGCCCTTAACAGGTCTGTGTAAATGTTTGGCGAAGTAAACTGTTAATTAAATGTTCTAGGTATTTGTGAGCATTGTGCCAAACTTATAAAAAATGATGAATTATTAGCAAGAGATGCCGGGTGATGATGGAAATACCTATTTTTTATCTTTGATCAATTGTGAAATTATATTTAAGAACATTCTATTCACATCTCAACTATTTAAATATTCCTATGTAAACTTCCGATTTCATTTTTGTGATCATCTTTAAATTTATGATTTCTTTTTCATTTGCAAAATTGCAAACGCCACAACCATTGAATATAAAAAATTAATCATATGGGTATATATTAAATAGAATACAGAACCTTAGGGAACACCTTGTAACAGTTCTGACCAACTTATAAAAGTTGTTTTGACCTTAGTTATTTGACACGGTTATTTAGATGACTGAAGATTATTGTAAGGGCACCTAAATCAAAACCATAAGCATTTAACTATGTCTGCCAACTTTAATTCGTTGGGAAGCTTTGGGAAATGTGAGAATAGTTCTGAGTGGTAGGTTAGTAGTTCAGGCGTTTTTCTACATGGTAACATGTGAGTCGAAGTCTTGAACGTGATCTTCGCTTAGCTGTTTTCAGAACACAAACTGGATCAATGCTGGTCTGATACACTCATAAATAAGGATAGAGTTTTTAGCTTCCATTGCAGCATAACGGCATATCCAACCATCGATTATGGACACAAACATAATATTAATCACATTTTTCATTTTGGTCCATATGCACTTTGTAGCCAAAGTGGCTCCCTATCAAAGAGCGGATTGAAATGAATCTGGTTAATTTGCTTCAAAGCTTTGTATCATCAACAATACCCAACATACCTCAAGTTGAAATTTGCTGAGACAAAAAGAAATCTACGGTCATGCAACGACCCTGGACCAAAAATCATAAAAAAACGGACACATAAACGCGTTTAAATCAAGAGCTGTATCTTTGTTTAATATAATTTCAAGGACAGTTCGTGAATCGTAAAATGAAAAATATTTTAGTAGTAAAACCAAGGAATTTTATATTGACTGTGCTTTAGCTCGGTTACTTCAATTATTTCAAGCATATATGTTCCGTCTTCTTCTTGTTTTTTTCTCTTTCTACAGTGTTTATCGTTATTGATTTGTTTGTATTTATTGATATTATAGCACGAAGAACCATTGTATATAAATGTATGAGGCGAATAAATGATTATTTATTTATTTATTATTTATTTATTTAATGAGCACAATCAACATAGTCAAATCAACCACTTCTTTAGTCTCTGAGTTCGGAATTATAACAGACACCTCTATGTGTTTCTTTTTCAGTTTGTAAAATCAGATTAAAGGGAATGCGATTCTTTCTTGATATCTTTCTTTGTGATACTGCATTTACAAATGCAATTAACAAATCAATAAACGTCAATGCTTTGGGAATTTAAAAGTGGGTAATTAAGATTTTTTTCGTGCCTCCAACTGCGAAAAAAGTGCGTTGGTATGTTAGTAGAAAAAGCTTTTTAAAAAATATTGACTGAATAAATATTCTCGGATCGGACATTGAAAGATTTTGGCAAAACAAACTTCCGCGAATGGAAATCTGGGAACAATTTCGCGAGTGTTTGACTCGAGTGTTTGACTTTAACGAAAGTGCCAAAAACTCCTGAATTTGCGAAATTTTCTCCTATTAAAGTGGTGGCTCTTCGTAAAAGAAAAAGGTTTGTAGGACATAATATCAATGTGGATTGACCTTACCTGGATTTAGTTTAGTTTGATGTTGGTTGAGTCATAGAAGCTATAGCAAAAACAAATTGGATGCAATATCAAAACACTATATTAATCATTAACCACCTTACTAACAATTCACTCTGATAATGTTGCTCATAGATAGCCGTCAATAACTAACATATCACAGGAGTGTAGTGAAATTCAATACCTATGAAATTAAAGTATATTAAGTATATAGCAAAACCCCATACCTCATATCCCCCACCATCCAACATAAATACATTCTTACCTGAACTAGATCTTTTGGTGATATCTGTTGATATAATACTGTCATTCCATAGAGCATTATGTTTTTCTACATAAGACTCTAAACAACAAGGTAACCTTATATTTACTGGTTGAGAAAGTTGAATTTTAACTTAAGCAGAGACAGCAGCTTTGCAAATCATTTGCATCTAAAAATTCTAAACGATAAAATATCAAGTCTTATATGTATCTGTCAGCATATACATACATTCATCAAGTATATCATAGTCAGGTGTTGATATATCATCATCCTTCATGTTTTCTTCATCAAAAAGAGTGTCTTCATATTTGTCGGACCTATTGGCATTTTTTTCTGGCCTGACTTTGAACTTCAGCTTATATCTTTTTTTATTCATTGTTTCAATATAGTATATACATGCATAAAAGTTGAAGAGATAGTGGGTTACATCAGTTTGCATCTACTTCAACTCTCGCTATCTTATTGGCCCTTTATACGACGGCCCTATGGCGTTAATTTTCAGGATTTGTCAATAAAAGGGCCGGCGATAGATGTTTGCATGTGAGAGCTTCAAATTTGGGCCGTCGTAAAAAGTGCCAATAAGGTATCTGGTTTTCACATTTGGAGAATTCGGGATATATGTTTAAATGTTGATGGGGAATTAACGTTACATTGTTATTATCATTGTTATTGTTCCAAAAAAAATTTTTCTGCAGATGACACAGCAAACATGGAGTCAAGTTTCTTCGTCTTCATAACCAAAACAAACACCATAATTTAAAATGCAAACCTATTTTTATTCAGGCAGTTAAAGTTGAATGTTGTGCACTTAATATTAAAAACTTCTAGAGAATTTATATACAGGACTGTGCTTGATTATTCTTCAATTTGTTGTAGGTGAAAATAGAAGTAGAACGTTAAATATAATTAAAATTAGATTTCATCAACACTTGATATGTGAAATTAAAAATCATTGCAGTTATCAAGTAGCAGAATGTTTTTAAAACCAAGGATATTGATTTATTACCATTATAATAGATTAGAAAATCCTTCTTTAAAAGACGATATAAACTATAATATATTTAATTTGTGGTGTGACATAGGCCAACACAAAATTCTTTTGATCTATGGATAATCACAACAAGCAATCCTCTGCTGCTGTTGTTGGCGATGCTGCTGCTATTGCTGTAAACATATTGACGTTCAGAAATTTACTTGTAAGGCCTCCTTGTGCGATAATATTGGCTGTAGTCTGCTATTTTTAGACGAATGGATTCAGGTACATTTCAATCTCATGTCCATGTTACGGCATCAGCAATAAATCTTATCACAATTCTCTTATAGTGTGAAAATATATTGACCAACCAACTTAACTCCACTTCAGCATCCACTAAATAGATATTATGCACAATGGGATGACAGCGATGCTTTTCTTCTGGTGGATGGAGAAAACTTTCACGTTCACTCAGTAATCCTGGGATTAGCTTCCCCAGAATTTAAAGCTATCTTTAAGGATGGTATAACAAAAACAGTTTCTTTGCAAGGACAATCTAAAGAAATTATATTCACAACATTGGATATCATTTATCATCAGGAAGTGGATTTTAGAGGTAAAACTTTTTGACTTGGATCTATCAAAGGATACTACTAGGCAGAAAGGAGGATTTGATATTTGGAGACACTCCAAACTCTGTGTTGATGGTTTGGCAAAATGATTTCAAACTCATTTCAAACTTTAATTTAGTTGTTGACTTCAAAAAGTTTTTATACTTTGCTCGTGAGTATGACTTAAAATCAATTTACACAACTGCAGATTACCAACTAATTCAAAAGCAATTTGATCCAGAAAGTTTTTTGCTGCAGAAGAATTTGGTTTACCGCCAGCATTAAAACAAAACCTGAAAACGTTAACTGATTGGAAAAACTCATCAACATTCCCTATACTGGATGACAAGATTTCTTCCGAAACATTGCTACATGTTCTTGCCGAGAGAATAAGTTTTTGCAATAATTGTTCCTGTTCTGAATACTCCGTGGGCAAACACGTGACTCCATCGACTCCATTCGTCGTTACTTATAACTGAAAGGAAAAGAGGAAAGTAAGAAATTACCTGTTAAATCAGACGAAGCAACAAATTCTCAATAAAGAAAGTCTTTCTTGCAAGTCTTTTTCAATACGAGTAATCTTGTTTTCTCTTTGTGGTTTCATTTCATGCTTATTTGAAAAGCCATTGATGCGTGCTTTCCTCTATTCAAATATTTTACATGTACTTCATCAGAAATTGGGCCAATTATTCTGTCATGTTGAGCTTATTACTTTTTTCCAACTTGGATACACGATAAGAGTGCATTCAAATTTCAATTTAACCGTCTATGCAAGTTGCAAAAAATTAATAAGCGCCCGGGCGGTTGAAAAAGAAAAATAGAGTTCATAGAATTCAAAAAGGAAGTAGCAATATTACTGAAAACATCGTTCCCTCTTTATAGTGTCCACATAACTTTATCGATTTAAAAATTTACAACCTAATCAAATGCAACTGGAAAAATTTCCGTCTTGAAATCTGCGCGCATTAAGTTGAAAAATTCACCGTGAAATGTTTTTAACCTATAAAGAGATCTAGGTACGAAAAGCGGCTTGTCCACAACTGTAGCACATTTTGTTTCCTGCGGCGAGAGAGAATATATATGAGATAGTCTACACAATCTTCTTCGGCATCTTTTTAGTAACGCCAGTGACGGTTCTGCATGCAAATCTTCAATTAAATTAACTCACTTTCGAAAATCTGTCCGAATTTTGCCCGAATTGCCCTTTTTTGGTCAAACTATTAAAAAGATTAACAAACTTGAAACCAGCACTATTGAATTGTTCAAAATAGTGCACAAAATAGTCGAAATTTGGTCCAAAGCTTGGTGGCCTAAATTGCCCTTTATTTGGCCAAAATATCGAAAATTATTTGCAAATTCGAAATCAGCGCCATTGAATTATTCTACATGAAAATATTCATGAAAATTGAAGAACTTTCGACAGTATCAACAATAACATTAAATCACACGAAAAAAATATTCGATTTCTTCTTGATTGCGCTGCAAGATGACTTCGAGTGAAATGTCACGATTTTTATTGTGACCTCATTGTTGTAAGGTTTTTCGGATCCCAGGACGATCGACGAAACCAACATTTGCGTTCGTTTCGCGCACGCAGGCAAATACATCATTAAATACTATACGAAGTCAATTCTTATTCACATCCCCTTACACCCGTTAACAAAATGGAAGTTTGTCGCTAAGTGCTAGCATTAGAAAAAAATCTATCCGGTATATGTTCAGAACCGTCGTGTTGTGGGTCTATCACAGCTTTGCGAATTATGTTTCCGTAAAAAGTTGTCTTCTGTGTGTGGAAGGTCTAAGTTAGCGCTGAAAATGACACTGCTTTGAATTAGCCCATATTGTACGATAAAATATGGATTATCGTTTATTATTATTCAGTTTTTATTATTATTCAGTTTTCGCTCGTAGTTTAAGGAAACTGTTTAAAATTGATTTGCTAAGTATTGGTTCCGAATTTTTGAATTTCGTAAACCCGAGGTCCATCATAAAAAAAAACATGGCGAGAGTAGTAACTTGAAATTTTATGATTACATAACATATAGCATTTGTCGTCACTATCTGGATAAATTGGACCAAATTTGGGATCACTTCTTATTTCGACGAAGACGGGCGATTTGGGCGAAGTCAGAAGCGATCTAGAACCTAGGAAAAATTTATGGCGGAGACCAGAATCATTAAGAATATAAAAGAAAAACGTGCATGTAGCTTAAACATATTATGCAACTCTAAAATATCTTTTGAACAATTTGTTGAAATTCATGAAGACAGCGCTGGGAAATTTAACAAAATATGCCAAGTGCACAATGTTTTGGGACAGACTTTAATTTGTACCATAAGCGATGATGGAAACCAGTAAAAGGTTATGAAATCAAACGTAACCATTAATATTCTGGTTGGCAAAAAATACTTACAGATGTAAAAATAAAACCGGTTTCAAAAACTTTGTATGCTTCGTGTTTACTGTTAATCTTACTTTATTTTTTGTTCTACACAATCATGTCTTAGCTGTCAATCCTTTAGAGACTCTTCGTTTTGTATTCTTTATTACAACTAATGACCCGAAACTCAAAGTTAGTGTATATGGCAAGGAGAGCGATTTTATGAGGTTTTCACTTGTATGCAGATTTTCTAAAGCAACTTCATTTAAGATCGAATCAGCTGCCTTCTATAAACTGCCCTTGTGTTCATATACCAGGTATAGAAAGTTTCTCCCTAGTTCATAGAAATATGAAAGAGAGAATCCGGATAACAAATCTATTACAACGATTTTCTTTTCGCTTTGGACTAAGTTATAGACAGATTTGGGGCTTCCAGAAATCATTGAAATGAAAAAAATATAGATGTTTATCATTTCCGTTCGCCTTCAAAGTTTGTTATCAGTTTTATTATTTTATGTGTCAGTTTTATGTACTTGTTGGTACTTATTGTTGTTTTGTTGTTTTTGTTTTGTTGTTTTTGTTTTGTGGTTTTTGTTTTTGTTGTTTTTTTGATTTTCATAAACTATTGTTTTACCAACGATATATTGCAAATTGTAATTCTATTGGAAATACTGAAGAAAATTATATGCTACAAATTCTTCTACATCCGATCGGCTGGCATTCAAATTTTGCAGCGCAAAAACGTTTGAAGAAGTAATTTAATGCAATGACCTTTATAAAACATCCTTTCAACAATTTGTAATCTGATCAAATTAATACTACAATCGTTTTAAACACAAATTTTTGTTAAAACTTTCGTTGTAGTTTCGTTTTTTGTTGTGTAACTATTGTTACTTGTCGCATGCCCATTAATTTCATATTTTAAAATTAATGGAATTTCATATTTTAACTTTTTTATCGAGGTTGACCTGCATTCTCCATTGATATCATAGCAAAATTGTACAATTACCACATATAAAGATAAAAATAATCAGCAGTGGATCTAGAGAGTATGTTAAAATTTGTGGAGGAGTGAGTGAGCTTTTTAAAAATAAAATAAAAACGTCAAAACAGAAATTATGTGCTTCTCCACAATATTTGACATACACTGGATGCACCGCTGACAATGGAAATTCTGAAATAGATAATTGGTACAATATAACTACCTACGCTAGTTCGAGCTTTATGAAAAACTATTGGAGGTTTGGGGAATCTGAATAATCTTTGATGTACGGCCTGGGATCGTTTCTCTTGTATCCTTTAGTTACCTCATGAGAAACATTTTCAGTTTTTTTAGAAAATGGAGGACCGCTCATATATTAATGTCCACACTAAAAAAAAACCAAAACACATAAAAACGCCGGTGTTTGGGTAAAATATGTTGCACATAGCCAGAAGAACAAAAACAGTTACTAGGAGCAAAAATTTGAAATGTGCATTTAGTCAATAATTTCTGGCATTTATTGCACTCTTAATTAAAACGAAGAAAGTTTATATGCGATGAGGCGACATGGTACAGTAGAAAAAATGGCAATGACTGTACTGATATGATCTTCCTTGATAAACTGAGACCACATACTTGCTCTATAAACTGGCATGACTAAATCATACGGCCTGATCAAGAAATTTTCAGTATTCATAATTACGTTTACCTTCTTCACCGGGGAATTGCAAGAGTAAGTGTTGAAATCGGTAAAAACAGATACATAAGGAGCAGTCTTTTGAACAATTTCCTCCATAGAAGTCATTTTGTCTCACTGAATAAGTTTAGGAGTAAAAAGTGCTCCATTCAAATGCTTAATTACACTGGTCTAGACATTTCATATACATTGAAAATCTAGTAGTGCGTTGAAATCCTACAATCCTACGTTGAAATCCTACATTGAGATCCACAACGACTGACCTGTTGAATATTGAAATTTGTTCCGGTAGTTCATCTAATGCTAAATAATCCTGCCTTCCAAATTTTTGATACTGCGCATTTCCTAACTCAAGAATAGTATCCAAATCCCAAGTTTTCCAAATTGAAACACGCTTTTTGCCCAACACACCGCCAATAATGCATTGCATATACACTGTACACCTACAGTTTCACCAAAGCGCGGATGCCCTCACTGAAGGATCGAAATATTTTCTTGGTGAAATTAACTGGCCCTGGATTTATCTCTACATCATTATCTAGCATCGACGTTTCAAAATACCGAAATGCTGTCGCGGTTAAAACAATAACTAGATTCGCCTCACACTTTAAAGGATGGGGAAACAATATGGGAACTGTAACTTTATGTAAAATATAATTTTATTGCATACAACAATTATCTTGTACAACAGAATTCGTTTGTACCAATCTACGCACTACAGCTACTTTATTACAGATTACATCAACTACAATGTTTTCAGTATTCAAGTGTACGGCGTAATTACAATTGTGTGCAATGAAAACCAGTGTTAAGGCCCTCCCTCGAAAGTGAGTATCAATAATAATGATCGGAGTGCAGTTGCACCTAACACAAAGAAAAAACATATCATTTACTAGCATTGGAAATATGAAGCCAAATGAAAGGAAATGTGAAGCCAACAGTAAATACAAAGAAAGAAATTATGTTTTTTGTTTTTTTTTAATTCCGTATTTATCATTAAAAAATAAATAGCAGTCAATGAAAATAATGACTTTAAAATTTTTAATAAAGTTTAACAATTTAAATCCTTTGAAATTTAATAAAATTGTCCATCAAGAATTTATTGGCTCTTAAAGTCTGACTATGGGAACCAGGCTTATGTCTTTTGTAGGTACAGTATTTTCGCAGTATAAAAAAGTAGGACAATAAGCAGGTCAACTGTTCGCTAACAATTCTCCGATTAGCTATGACAATAATAGAAACTCTATGGCAGTGTCATGATTGTTGCGAGTGAGTGAATGTGGATGCATTTTGTTTTTAATAGAGGACGATTAAATAGCCGATTTAGGAAAGATGGATGGATTTTTTTAAAATTCTACAAAATGAAGGTTTTGATATTTCAAAAAATCTTATTTTCTTCTATGAAATGGCTTATTATATTTTCACCTATTTTTCACCGAGAACAACAAACAATGATTGAGCGAAATAAAGCAAATCGGTTAATATGATGAAAGTTTAGATACCATAATGATCTTATTGGCCCCAGGGTGTTTATTTAACAAAATTTATTTTCACATAAACAATCTATTAGAAAACTGAACAAACAAAAACAAACCACAAGCATCCACATTTTGAAATTGAACAAAAAAAAGACAAAAAATTGTACTTTAATAAGGAGAGAAATTATTTGCTGGAAGATTGGAAGATTTTATAAATAGTACAAAAAAACTCCTAGCATCGTTTCTCCCTTATTAGTTTTAGGAGAAGGGGCTTAAATGGGAGGAGGGGTGTGTGGTTACTCGAGAGGGGACGGGGCTAACGATAAGATATCTCACATTTTATGAGAAAGTAACTGTAACTGTTTCTGTTTCGGTATAAAAATAGATTTTTTAGAATTAAGTCAAAAAATTCGAACAAAATAAGAAAATATTTTTATAGAGTTGGTTTGATCAGAAAATAAAGCGAATGAAAAACATTTTTGCACATCGAAACAGACCATTTTTACACTGAAAACGCTTAATGGAACATGCATCATTAACACCATATGAAGGAGAGTTATATATTTTTCTGAGATATCGTTGTAATCGTGTATTTGATCATTTCACAAAATCTGTTTTCCTCCTATAAAACTTATACTTTTCATCTTTTTTGATGTTAAAAACAACAATGGAGAGCATAGCAAAAGGAACTAGTTAGTAATTGAGATGAACACCTTTCAAGACATTTTTTAACTTTTGAAGCCTTTTTTTTACTATACCTTTTTTCGCATTCTTTTCATTGAGGAAGTGAAATACAAAAATATTGTATTGCAAAGTTTCTGCAATTCAAGTTTTAATTGCGTAAGCAAAAACAGCGAGCGTAAACGAGGTGCTTTGCAGCTGGAGCTCATTTGGCAAATATATGTTACGTCATAGAAAGGGTAGTTTTTTTAAATGGTTTGATGACTTGCAGCACATTTTGCTTCCATTACCCAACCTCCGATGTATTATTTGACCGGATTTTGGTGCCGTTTTTGACAAACTAATCGAGCACAATTACAGGAGGACAGTTTTACTACTGTATTTTGGTGGTGTATCGTCGTACTCTGCTATTCCTAAGAACTTCTTTTGTTGTTTTTGAACGCCCCCTGCTGTTGTTTTATTACTGCTAGGTTCTTTATAATGTTAAATCATAAGTTTATTGTTTCACATTGCAGTGAAAAAAATATACAACGGAAAATGTAAACACTGTTAAAATTATTTCAACTTTCTTTTCAATTTTTTTCTGATGCATCTTCGAATTTTCCTTTTTATTATTTCGAACAATAGACATTCGATTTGTTCATTCATAATTCATAATACAAAAGTTCTCACTGATTATTGAACCAAGTAATATGTACGAGTTTTTTATAATACCAAGAAAGGAATTCCAGAAGAATAGTACTTTTGTTTTAAGATGAGTTGTTTCATTTTTTGAACATCATTTCAAACTCGTTATTTTTTTAGTTCTAATAATTTTTGTGAATACAAAGGACACTGGTGATTAAATCTCAGAGAAATGTAGCTCAGTTTCATCTTCATTTTTTCTCCTGCTTCCTCTATAGGCTTTTGATATTTGGCTTGCCAACTTAGCAACTAGCTCTTGTTTTATAGCTCAACCTTCTTCTATTACAAAAACAAATTATTAATATCAGAACTTACTTCTTTGCTTTCAAATACAGTGTAATCTTCACAACAGCAAAATATCTAATACCTTATTACCTCGGTTAAGGGCGCCCCTCACTTAAGAGCGCAGTGCGCCCTTAAACGGAGCAGCGCGCATGCGCCCTTAACCCGTCCAAAACATGAAAAACATCACGAAACTATCAAAAACCAAAATCAAGTATTTTTAGTTAATTCTCTTGAAATAATCTTCAATTATACATTCAATTTTTTTTACAACAAAGTACGGCCCTTTTAGGCGGTATTTGCATGGCACTTCAAGGCCATTCCCACGTTTGTTCTGTCTTTTTCCCGTCACTTCACAACTAATGATCCCACAACATAATGCAGCGGTACAATATTTGGAAATATCACGAGGAATATGCCCAACTACTTCGTCGCTTTTCGTAACTTTAATGGCATATTTGTCGTGCGGATTTTGTGGTTCCATTGCTGTCGCCAACTTTTCACCCAAGATAGGAGTCCAGATATCTTTATATACATGGTGTCCAGTTATGTAACTTTCAAATTCAAAAACGTACGGAGTACAAACATTTGTTCTTGCCATGATCTCAGTTTTGACTAGCCGAAGGTAAGACACGATTTAACACGATTTAACGTTTCACAAAACTAATTATTAAAGTAGTTATTATCTTTTAAGTTTCTCTAGTTATTATCTTTCAAGCAATCGAATTTTTAGCATTCGAATTGGAGTTCGATTTAACATAGCAATAATACCGCGATGATTGATAAAAAGTAAATGGCATTTTAAATTTGAGTTGCAAAAATGAGAAGCTATACTCTTTTATTTAAAAAGCGAGTTTTGACTCGTTTAGAAGAGAATGGTAACAACATATCAAAGACTGCAAACGAATTCGATATTAACAGGAAGAATTTGCAAAGATGGGTTCACCAAAAAGACGTTATATTTAAAGCTTTTAAGAATAGAGCGGTAGGTCAAACTTTTTACTATTAAAATAATTTAGAATTTCCCACATTTTAAGATCATGTATGCAAACCCTAGCAGACAATAATACGATATAATTATATTCTTATAGATACGCACAGACCAAAGACGAAAGATTAAGTTTGGAAAATCCGCTTATCCTTTGTTGGACGAGGCTATACTTGCATTCATCGAAAGTCAGCGTAAAGAACGAATCACTGTTACTGAAAAGAAGATCCGCAGAAAAGCTAAATTATTATTTCCAGAACTCTATCCTAATATGCAACATGAATTTAAAGCGTCAAGGGGCTGGTTTATGAGAATGTGTCGCAGAAATGGTTTAGTTCATCGGCGAGTGACAAGTGTGGGTCAGAAAATACCCAAAAATGCTGTAGAGATTGCTGAGCGCTTCCTTGAGGAAATGCAGAACATAGGTGAATTTTCCAATCTAGCAAACATGGACGAAACTCCGTGTTACTTTGACATTCCTCGATCTTCTACTATCGACAAAAAAGGGGTACAAACGGTTAAAGTCAAGACCACAGGTGCAGAGCGTCTTCGTTTCACTGTTGCTTTAACGGCAGGAGTAAAGAATACAGGAAATGGATTTGTTCCCTTTCGTCTTCCTCCACTAATAATATTTAAAAATTTGGTGAAGGCTCCTCCAGGTAAATACCCCCCAGGAATGCAAGTGCTTGGTTCAAAGGGTGGAACAATGAAATGTTCTATGATGAAAGAAACTTACGTGGAGCGCATCTGGAAAAGAAGACCAGGTGGATTTTTTAACACAGGTAAATCAATTCTCATCATGGATTCTGCTAAAGCTCATCTTGGTGATGAAGTTGAACAAGCATTTCGAGATGCGAACAGTGATATAAAGATTATCCACGGAGGTATGACACCATTATTGCAGTTTCTTGATACGCACGTAAATAAGCCATTTAAAGATATTTTAAAAGATCGTTGGGAAGAGTGGATTGAAAACGGGGAGGCGGAATATACAGAACAGGGCAACCGAAAACGTGCATCATACCAACTTGTGGCTGAATGGGCCGAAGAAGCATGGAAAAAGATTGCCTCTGATGACCTTATCCTCAAAGGGTTTCGTGAATGTGGATATATTGAATACAACGGAAGCAATTCAAATTTACATTCGAGACTTCAAAACACAATAAAAACACGTGAGGTTCCTGAAGAGGTGATACAAGAAGTGAACGAATATTTAAACGAGATGGTTGCATCACAACTGGAAGAGGAGCAGGAGGAGATTACCGATGAGTCAACAGACGCGGATGGTGGGAACGAGACCGGCGAGACACAAGAAGACAGTGAAGAAGAAGAAGAGGTACATGTAGAAAGCGATGACGAGGAGGTCAATGTAATTGATATTTAAGTGAAAATACCTGTACTTCTTAACACATTTTGTTTTTTAACCTTGAAAAGTAAGGCTTTTTTTTTAAGGCGTTTTTCTTTCTTGAAAAATTCCCGAAATTTTAATTGTCCTTATTAAGGGCGCAGCGCCCTTAACCGAGGTAATAGGGTATGAGTATGTAAGTGACTCGCAAAATGTAATAAATAAGTAATATCGGCAATATTGGCAATACTTTGCAGAGCAAACAACACATCAACAGGTGCCAAGCCAATGACCAACTTATTTGGTTGGGTTTTAAAATACTGACCTAAATTCTATGTGATGAGAACCTAAAACACTGCCTTCATATCAATTGTCTTGAGCCATGTTGATTGTTATTATTATTTTGTACTATATGGACGGTAATAACGAATTCATAATTGAAATAATATGCTACTCAATAAAGTATTTCTGGTCTTTAAGTTTCCACTTTGGTTTTCAATCCGAAAATCCGGACTTTTCCGAAAAATTAAAAAAACTGTGACATAAATACACAGATACACGCGTATTTGAAACAATTTCTTCCATTGAATTATTCAGTAGTTGAATTCCGAACTAACCCTACAGGGAACCTGAGATAGCAATAGAGATAATAAAAAGATAGAAATACAATTTAATTTCGATAACTATATTTTCTAAATTCTACATAATTAAATAATATTGGCTTTTACAAAACCTAACAATATCCACAGAATAAACTGAAAGATAGAAATAATTTTAAAATAAGGTGTTTGTATGATTCAATGAGTAGGTTTTACATTCACTTGTAGTTAGATCAACACCAAATTAGAGGCTGTTTCATATGGAAGATGGGCCGAGACATTGACAGGATGGGATGAAAATCAATATTATTGTATCTCTTCTTTACATGAAAAATACAGCCGGGTTGGGACAACCTTTTTTAAACTTTTAATTGTTAAAAAAACTTCAATGGTTTCCAGCTGTTTCAATTCTTTTTTAGAAATCATCTCGATTTCTATGAGAAAAACAATAATAACAGCTGAAGGGATGGGAAGTTTAATACTGTTGCCAGTATGTTTATGCAAAACCAGTAAACAGATGAAAAATCAAAACAAATCAGGGCTCTTTCAATAGAAAGGTTTACAAAATGGTGTATCCAACACACACACACACACACGCGTTACTTCACTAAACACTAGCCACTGTTCCAACCTCTAAGCTTTAATGGACAAGTTCTATTGCGGAACTCCGGCTATAAAAGTGAACGGAGAAGGAGGAGGAAGAAGAGGAGAAGAAGGAAAACGCCGGTTTTATTATATATTTCGCCCTATGGGAAAATATATAAAAATCCGTTCGAAATATTGTTTTTTAATCCAGATCTTCGTACAAATACACGTAAACAAAACGTGAATATATATAACAAATATGAATGGTAATAAGAGGTTTATATAACAAATATGAATGGTAATAAGAGGTTTATAGGGTTTAGTTGAGAACTGATGAAGTTTCTTACTGTTTTATTTAGCAGTTTTTATTTTTTACTGAGGTAATAACTTTTAACAAGAGTTCTTGATTAAAAGACACATATGTAAATCTTGGAACGGTGCATAATACCTCATGTGGCTACTATCTTGAAACAGTGCGTAACGATTACCTTAAATACATTATGTTTCAATGCTTTATTTGGTTAATTACAAGCTTATACTTTGCGTAAAAATAAATATTAATAAGAAGTCTCATTCTGGTGTTACGATACTACATCTTCATAGGCTCAAACAGAACAAATATATAGGCGGGTAAATATTGTTTACGTTTTTACAGAAAAGTGGGCCGATGTGATCGTCTTTTGGCAGTAAAATAAAGAGAATTTGTTACATTTCATAAACAACCGACACAAAGTTTATTGTTCTGAAATTTTCCACCAACAACATATCGAAAAGGCCAAGTGAGTTGTGGAAGATCGACAACTAAAAAAATGGTTTAAGTTTTTCATAAAAAAGCTGTAGCTATTATATAATAACCTTGTCAATATTGTTATTAGGTTAATTTCAAGAGAAGCACCTTTTGATATCCAAGAAAATATTTCATATTGAATGTATCAAATTAATAACTCTAGCAAAAGTCAGCTACAAGTGTGATGCAAGAAATTGTTGAAATAAACAAATTTAACTTAAGCAAGGTTAGCAGAGGTAAAATGAAGCATGAGGTAAACAAAAAAAAGATAAAAACCTGCCTCAGCTCTCAGATGGCATTAAGCTTCGTTTTTTCTACAGGTCACAGCCACATGAGAGAATCACTACTATAACGTAGTTTTGGTAGACCTATACACTATATCTTCATAGAAAGTCATGGGTGTTTGGAAGATAAACAAAGCGCAGCGGGCCTCTGATATAAAATGATATGACCAAACAAGACAAGAAACATTTTCGTGACTCAATGAAAATCCTCAAAAACAGCAGGAAATTACAACAGGGCCTAGAATAATCGAAACAATGGGACAGTCAGTTCGCCTCAAAGTTGGGACATCGAAGCGGCACATAATCGGACCATTTAAAAAAAAATGCTCGTTTTATATAGAAATTTCTATGAAGTAATATATACTTAATCTTGCCAAAAGAGCTCCAGCTGCAAAGCATCTCGCTTACGCTAGCTCTTTTTGCCTGCTTTTTTGTTTCAATTTCCCAACCTCCGATGTACTGTTTGACTTGATTTTGGTGCCCTCTTTGACAAACTAATGGAGCCCTCTTACGTAACTTTAGGAAGACAGTTTTACTAGAACTTCTTCGTACTCTGCTATTCCTAAGAACTTTCTTCGTTGCTTTTGTACGCCTCTGCTGCTGTTTTATTACTGCTATCGTCTTTATAATGTTAAATCCTAATTTTACTGTTTCACGTTCTAGTGAAGAAAATATACCACGGAAATGTAAACATTGTTAAAAAAATATTTTTGACTTTCCTTTAAAGAACATTTTTCTGATACCTTTTCAAATTATTTTTATTATTATTTCGAACAATAGACATTCGATTTGTTCATAGTCTTAATAGAAGTTCGTACTGATCGTTGGCCCTGAGTAACATGTACGAGTGTTTTCATAACACAAAGAAAAGAATTCCGAAGGAGTAGTTTCTTTGTTTTAAGATGAGTTGTTTTTCATTTTTTGAACATCATTTCGAACTTATTTTTTTAGTTCTAATTCTCGTGGGTAAAAACCACAGCTGATTCACTCGAAATGTAGTTCCATTTCATCCTCATTCTTTCTCCTGCTTCCTCTCTCGGCGTTTGATATTTGGCTTGCCAACTTAGCAACTAGCTCTTGCTTACTCAAACCTTAATTATAGTGATGGCTTACGCAATGAAGTATATTTCTAGAAGATGGGAATGTACTTATATTAAAAGAAAGCCTATATTCGGAAAATAAAGTATACTAGCCGCCAAGGCGGCGTCGCTCGCCGCCCATGAAAACTTTCAGTTTGCGTTCTCCCAGATAAGAAAAAAATAAAATTTCGGAAAGCTATTTGAAAGTGCATACCAGCTTATAGAACTCGAAATGCTCATCAAAAAAATGCATAGGAACATATGTCTACGACGAACCGTTACAGAGATATGCTTGAACAATGATTTTAATGACGTCACAGGGTCCTGTCCCTAAATTTTGCCCAAATCTTTTTGTCACCCCATCGCCAATGTCGCGGACACCCAAAAACGTCGGTTATTCCTATTGGTTCTCGAGATAATTTTCCCGAAATCTCGCGTTCGATTTGGGTCGCAATGCATCGGTTCATATTGACGTCACACAAGAAAAAACAATTTATGTGTAATCTTACGTTATTGACTCCCCGATGTCTTTCACTAAAATTCAAGAACACAACCTAAAAAGTTTTATGCCATTCTGACTATTGAGTGAAACCGTTAAATTATGTTTTTACCAGGGAACCAATTCAATACCTTAATTTCCTTAAATAAAATTAATTGAAAAAAGCCGCCCATCAGTATTAGGTTCCACAAGACATTTTGGGCAACTCTGAATTTATTCGTAAAACATTATTCAGCTAACATTTCATGTATTAGTTTATTACTAGTGCAGCGTGTAAAAACATTTTACAGTTCTCCATAAATTGATTTTTACACGCAATACTGCCATGATAAGTCTGTGTATATACAAAAATTGTTGTGTTTCTCCATGTTGGAATTATATCATATTTAACACAAATATTTTGGATCGATCATTCAAAGAATGCTATTATCCCTATTTTTCAGTGCTATTATTTGGGCTATTTAGAGATTTCTAAAGTTGTACAGTTGAACTAAAAGATTTAGAAAAGAGACAATACATAGTAGTCCTACCTAACCAATGGATACTCCTACCTAACCACGATAAAACGTCTGATATATAAGAAAATACCTTCAAATTTCCCTATTAACTAAAGCTAACAAAAACAATACCTTCTCAGACTTTTTTATCTTTCAATTCTTTATTCTGCTATGAATTGTGGAAATGTCAAAACCCAAAACTCCATTTGTGCATCATGATACAAAAACCATGTAAATATGTATGTAATCACTCTCTTCTTGCATTACAATCATTTATACTATTCAATTTTATAATCTAAAAAAGGTATCATTCAAATACTATCAAAACAATATGATAATGATCTTGCTACCTTCGTTTACCTTAATAATAACAATCCACATACTACAATGAAATACCAAATAAACTGCTAGCTACACATTTCGGTATAGTAGTCAAAACTAACTGATACGAAAAAGCTACGTTCAAACACATCAAAAAAATAGATATCGGTAGAAAATGATAAACTGATAACACATAACAGGTCTACATCGACTATCTCGTTGGATAGAATAGTTACTGATACTTATCAATATGGTTATTCTTTATTACTGAACTTAAAGCGTTGAATAAAAAAATTAAAACAAAAACAAAAAATTATACACACAGCGTCTTCATTCTCATTAAGAAAACGTTGAGAAAATTTGATGAACTTTCGAACGCAAAAAAACATTGCATTGCGTTCTCCTCTGGGTGGCTTTATGATGTCTTCCTTTAGGCACAACAATCCACGAAGTCATAAAAACCCGTAAGATGGAGCTAGAGATTCTCCTAATGGGAGATTTTCCCTATACTAATACGGAAAAACAAACATCCATTGACGAATTTCCCGAGAAATTTTACCTAACGTTCTTTCTTTAAAAGTTAGGTAAGAAAAAAACAAGATTTAGTATTAGTATAAGAAGATATTCCTATTTTTTATTCCATTCACACATAAGTAAAAAAAAACAAAGCCAACCAGTTTAATTTTTTTATACTGGCTCCATGTATATAAGTGATCTAAAATTTAAAAAACACAACCTAACAATTTTTATGTCATTCCAACTATTAAGTGAAACCGTAAAAAAAATTTTACCCGTGATACCATTAAAAAGCTTAATTCCCTTAAATAAAATTAATCGTAAAAGAGATCTTACCAACTCAGGACATATAATAGAAGTTCCACTGATCTGCCAATTATATAACGTACCCACTACTCAGGTTATAAATAGAAGTTCATTCTGTTCATAATTCTCCAATTTCGTATAACATGATATAAAACCATGATTAACACACATTCCCTTTCATCGTTATTTTTTATTTACTAAATCCAATTTTCTTATCTAAAAACAGGAAAGATATCATATAGAAAAGAAACACGACAACAGCAAAAATGTTCCTGAATGTAAAACAAAATATTGTCTTTTGCCCTGATTTATAGATCGATCGTTAACCAAATTAATTTGGATGTTAATTTGATATACAATTTTGTATATATGGTCAGTTTAAATATATAAGTATGAGTCAGGCAATTTAATATTATTACTATGCTGGTTGGTGATGGTGTGGTGTGGTGGTGTGTGGAGGGGGGAGCTCACAACCACTCATTAATTCCACACCATTTAGCTTCACAAAATATCTGTCCCTTAGCCAACAGAAACATGACAATAATATATCTTCGTAATCACAATAACTCTTCTTGAGAACCTCCAGAAAAAAAACTTTTACACGTATTTCTTCTTCCCGCTGAAAAACAGCATTTCTCCCAGCTCTGAAACCAAACTTCGCGCTCTCTCTGTTATTATGATGGTCCAACTTACCTCGAAACATTTCCTGGGTTGATTTTTTTAAAAATGTTTTATCGTATTAGGCCACCGTACTACCGTATCCACCATTTTGCGTGATAGACAAACAAACAGACAGACAAACAGAGAGTCGGGTATTAATATATAGGACTATATAATTAAGTATTTTCTTCCGTGTTCTCTTGCGTTCCTTTCGACATGCTGAATTTCGATTAATAAACAATAAACAATCGAGATAAACTTCTACGCGTTTGTTTATGAGGGTGGATAATCGGTGAGTCGTGAGTTGGTTGGTTGTACAATTTACCGGCAACGAACTTACGATTTTATTCATCATCGGTAAATCGAATTTAAATCAGATTCAAAAGTTTTCATAGGGAATCAACTACGATTAATAATTTTACTAGTGATGTCGTGAAATCATCACTGGAATAAATTTACACAAAATCACCACGAAGGGCATGATGGGTTATCGGAGATAAACTAGGATAAAGCGCAGAAACCATTTTGCTGCCAATAAAAAATAATGTTTTTATAAACTTGTTTCCTTTAAGTTTATAGGATTACATTTTACAATTTACATCTTACATTTGGCGAGTATTTTTTGAATGGAAAAAGAGCTTTATTGAAATTTCCACAAATGAAATCAGTGTTTGAATGAAAGTAATGAACGTTAAATTTCTTGAAAGATTACGTTGGTAAGAAATGTTTTTAAAAAAACTGTCATGGCAGATATGAAAATAATTGTAATAAGAACGATAATGAAATAAGTGATTGCTATGACATCATATGACGAGCGCTAATCGCATTCGTATAATCATGTACTGTTGATGAGTACATGAGGAATTTCCCTGTTTATGAAAAAGTTCCCTATTATCGGGGATCTTATTAGCAACCACCAATTTATTCAATATAATCATCTTTGATATAATTAAAACAACTTAGCAACTTTCAACTAAAACAAAAAAGCAATGAAACATTTCACTTGAGGATATTTCGTATGACATGATTTAAAACAAATAAAGAAAATAATTTGATTGATTAAAAGGAAGAGAACTTTTGTTTACTCGTGAAAACTTTCACACATTGTAGTTGAAAGTCTATTTTGCTAAGAGAGAGGATCGAACAATATATTATAAAGCGGAATATTAAGTTTCAAAGCTATAGTTGATAAAAATTGAAATAAACTAGTACAGATAATTTAGACAATCATGTCTTCGGCACCAAAGAAAGCCAAAATGATACTAGATCACTACAGTGAGGAATGGGAAGGCAGTGATGCTATATTGGTTGTGGGAGAAAAGAAACTTCACGTTCATTCCTTCATGTTGAGTCAAGTATCACCAGTCTTTAAAACAATGTTTTCATCTGATTTCAAAGAAAGTAAAAGCAAAGTTGTGGATTTGCCAGGAAAATCGAAAGATGTTATGATTGCTGTTCTGGATCTTATTTATCAACGGAGTGATGCAATTCCAGGTAAAGCATTATTCTATAGTTGTAATGTAAAAAAAGAAACCACAAACCATGTACTATAGAACTATAGTATATACTATATACTATATACTATATATATATATATAGTATATACTATATGTATATTATGTACTATAGCTACACAAGCCACATAAAGGTAACGACTCGTGGCCGCTCGTGTGTGATTCTTCTGACGTTTATAACTGATCCAATTTAAGAGAATGTACTTTAATTTAAAGAGTTATATGTGTATTTATGTATTTGTGTTGATTCCAGTCTGTATTTTATTCCTGTTGCCTTCCTTCATTTCTATTTTGTCACATTACTACCTTTTAAGAATATTCATCAAGATTGCTATGTTGAGACTTCATGAATTTCAGCATGTAGCTCTTTTACGCAACAGCCACTTATTTAAAAAGTCTACGGCTTATCCAGTGTTGAAAATCAACTGTAGCAATGGTTTCGAAGTTTGAAAGTGTAATTTTTAAGAAATCTGAATTTCAAAACGTTTTTTAAAGAAAAGAACGAAAATATTTTCGTCTACCCAGTGGGTACAGGGACGTCCCACGTCTGAAGGACGGATGCGTGCCCACTGGGTAGGGAGTTTCTAGGGTGTTTCAAAAATGGCCAGTCTCTTCACTTTCCCTTTCAAGTTGGTGCGGAATCGTTTTTGAAAAATTACTACAATTAACAATTCCAAGCACGTCACACATTTTCATTAAAATTGCAAAAGTCACTTATCAAATTCACTTATCAAATAAGAAATCATTACTGATAGAAAAAACTTGACAGTTGATTTGTGGTTCACGAAAAACAACATTGCATTTTTAAACTATAGTTTTTATTGTTTTGCCGAGTTTATAAAGATAAAATTATATACCTGTTTTTTATTTATAAGCACCAGTAAATATAAAGCTCATCAGTATTAATTATTCACCATTTTGGGTCTACTTTGGTGCTCATTTGATGCTTGTGTGATGTAACAAGAAAACCGAAATACATACCCTCAAAGCTTCTAAAACCACATACTATCTATACCTTCACTTCAGAGAGAAGGACTACCTGTCTTTTTGAGGCAGAAAAAGTGTAAGGGAGCGGGAAAGGGAAAATCACTTTTCTTCGCTATGATTTTGAGTCTACGATAACGTTTAGGTGGCCCTTATGTTCTGAATGAATTTGATCCCCTGGTACTTATAAACGTGTCTGTATAGGTTGACACAAAACGTTTTATTATTTACAGAGGCGCGACATTATAGATCCATCTTGGAGGTGGCAAGAGAGTACGACATGGAATGCATTAAAGAAAAAATGGATTACTACGTATGCCAACAACAAATTTCTGGAGATAATATTTCCATGGCGGAAGAATATAAATTGGCAAAAAGTATCAATCGCTTTCGAAATGATCTGTGTGAATGTGAAGATCGTCAAACGTTTGACAGTATTATAAATAACAATATTCCCATTGAAGCATTGGTATTTATTCTTTGCAAAAGCATAACGAAAGTAACTATGCGCGATTGCTACTGCCAAGATAGTGGCGGCAACTATCATAAGCATGTATGCATCGAGGCGTTACGCGAGCATATAAGGTACACCTTGGCAAGATTAAGTTCAGAGCATTGATAATAGCAATCGAAACTGTTAGTTTATTGAACTATTAACGTAAGACAGTTGGATAAATTTTGAACTGTATTGTTGATTTTTATCGATAGACCTTCCATTTTTATTAAGGTTTCCGTATTTTGTAATAAGAAACATATTGAACATGTATTTCAAGATGCAAATGTGTGAAACATCCAAATTCACAAATGGTCGAAAGACAGAACGTGACATTAATGTTCCAGAAATTCAAGAGCATGGTTCTAAATTTACAGAAGAAGTTTCGTACAAATTCTATGTTTTATCAAGCTTTTAAACTTAAAACAATAAATCCTAGCAAGTAGAAAGATAATAGATTGAACCATTTGTTAACATTAGTTATTTTCAGATAAGGAGCTAGATGCTATGGATCTCAAACATGTAGCTAACGAACGAGTTTATAAAAACACGAGAAAACCGTGTAACAACATTTGGGTGATTCAAGTAGTAATTGTTTAAAATTTCTTGTCTTGTAAAAATATAGTTATCTATGAAACAAAGTTCCTGACCATTTGTCTTTTATATACTTTTTATTAAAAAAAACCTAGCCTTATCCGGCGATCTATAGTCTTGAAAAATCACAAAGTTGTCTTCTCCCTAGTGACAAACACAACTTAAAGGGTAATTAGGTGTGGAACAAAAGATTGCATAATAACAGTTTGCTTGCAAGACCTGCGAAATGACAAGAATTGAGGAATTAAAAATTGCAAATGAGCAGATTATTATTGAAATTGTAGTTTTGTAATTGTATTGCACAACCACAACGTAGCTACGACAATCCAATGAATTAAAAATACTCTTTGAAATTGAAATTTCACCATCGGGATTGGAATTTGGTAGAAGAACCGAAAAGATGGGTTAATATGGAGCTTTAAAGAAGGCCAAGGAAATCATCTTGAAGTTCAATGTAACAGGATAAAGTTGCTTGTATAGATGCAAATCAATGTATGGCTGAAGGAACCAAGATCATGAAAGTCAAGGAGATGTTAGGGTGGTGGTGTTGGAGGATTTACGGTTATGGTTTTGAATCTGAATTACCTTAAACGGTCCCATAGTGTGGTAATTGCACTCAATTACCAAAAAAAAAAAATATTTCGATATAACAAAATTAAGACTTAAGTTTACATATATTTTTAAAAAACGAAAATCCGCTTTGAATATCATTTTACTATGGCGAGAAAGAAGTTATTAAATAATATTTCATCCTTTTGTTACAGGTGATGATGATAATTTGAGTGAAGTTCTAGCGATAACTGAAGAGTATGATATGAAACATTTAAAAGAAAAGATTGACCATTATCTGTCGATACAACCGTTTTCCTTGTCAAAACTATGCATCGCGGAAGAATTCAACCTCTTGTCAAGTTTGGATCAGTATCGAAAAGCCTTAGTTGAAATGGAAACCAGTGATTATCCCAACCTTTCTGATGAAAGAATTCCGATGATTACTTTGCAGAAAGTATTGTTGGATAAGGTCGAAAAATTATTATCCGCAGACAATTGTGATTGCAAAAGAATATTTGATGACAATAATCATTATCATTTTCTGAATGAATGGAAAATTCGTAAGTTAGTAAATATGTGCAAAGATAAACTTTCGAACACTTCAGATTCTTGAAGTATTACAATATGGAAATATATGCAAGGAACTTTATTACCGTATTTCTTGTTTTACCGTGAGTTTTGAAGGATCGTGCATGATGAATTTTTTCCAAGTACATATAATAAATCACTGGTTAGGAAATAGCAACAATGATAGACTGTGGATGCGAAATCAGTCTTTTTCTCAGTGTTGTTCAACATTATTGTCACGTGACCGTCATTAACTATTATACCTTTATACTTTGTTTCTTTCAGGAGTTTTAAAATTGCTTTCATTCACCATCAAATATAAAGATTTCAATAGAATCAGTTGATGATGTGCACCGTAAACGTGAACAAAAACATTAACAGCTAATTTGAAATAATGCCCTTAACAGTTATCTATTCTATGAATATTTGATTGTTCATACAACAATCCGTAGCTTAATTTTATATGCATCAATCCTGGTATTGCGGTTTCCCAGTTATACCAATAAAAAAAAGATATAAAAACTAACTTCTATAAGAGAATATGAGCAAATCTTTAAGTTGGGAACTACAGCGACTATGACAACATTTATGCCTGAAAACATTTTGCCAATTTTATATAAAACTATCCAGAATTTATAAAACAAATTTAACCGGGCAAGGAGTTTTATTAAGAAAATAAACAGAAGCATCTTGATTTTATTTAAATATATATTCTATTATTAAGACGTTTCGATGCTCTCCGAGCATCATCCTCAGTAAAATGAAATTCATATAAAAAAATTTGTTAAAAGTTAGAGTTTGATCAATAAAAGGTTATTAAAATAAGTACAACAGGTGATAAAACGATAAAAGAAATAATTGAGTTTAATTAAAAAGTAACAAAGGAACTGATTTCTCTTGAACATTGAGCTTGGGTCCTTTTTGTTTGATGAACAAAGCTTCAGAGAGTTTTCTTTTAAAATAGTTTCTGTAGTTTGAACCAATTATCTTCATGTTTTCCATGCTTATGCGTGTATGACCTGTCTTTTTGGAGTGACGCAGTAGGTGTGAATTTATGTCTTTCCCCGCGTGCTCATCTGTCCTAATTTCGAGTCTTCTGCCCGTTTCACCTATATAAGTGGCCTCACAATCTGGACACTTGCCTTCGTACACAATATTGTGTTTATGTGTATCTTGAATTTTATCTTTTATGGGAAATTTTGAATTAAGTCGTGAACCTTTAAACGTGATGCGAGTTTCAGTATTTGGTAGACAGTTTTTGAGATAATTTTTCATCTTTTTTGTCAACAGTTCGCCTTTTCCTCCTTCGTAAGGTAAACAAATTTGCACTTTCTTTGTTGAAATTTCTTCAATTGGTTCGTTTGGCTGATCAATAACTGGGTCCTGTTTTTTCTTTCTTTCTTCTTCGATTATTTGGTGTACGAACCATTTGGGGTAGCCATTGATGTCGACAAAAACTTTACGTAAATGGTCAAGCTCCATTTCCAGGAGATAATCTTTGCTCGATATGGTAAAAGCACGGCTTACGAGTCCTTTTAGTGTACCTTTCTTCCATGTTATAGGGGCGAAAGAATCCCAATGTAAGTAAACATCTGTGTTTGTTTCCTTCCTAAAGACAGCAGTGTCAAACCCATTAGAGGTGCGAATGACATCAAGGAAAGATAGCATGAAATTTCGTTCTTCTTCATAAGTCAATTCAATGTTTTTGTGGAATTTGTTCAGTTTTTTCATAATGTCCTCAAGTTTACCTTCCTTCACAAGGCAAATGTTATCATCAACATAACGGTACCAGAATTTCATCATACTGCACATTTTTGGTACTAATGAACACTCTAATTCTACCATGAAGATATTGGCTAAGACTGGACCCAAAGGTGATCCCATGGCAACACCGTCGGTTTGCGAAAAAAACATGTCGTCGAACGTAAATTGGACAGATTTGGTACATAGCAATAGCAATTCTTTCATATCTTTCCTTGGAATAGTGGTTTTGATTTCTTTTTTGTTGTAAATACGTTTCAATATAATATTTATCGTCGTTTCGAGAGGAACATTTGTAAATAAACTTTTTACATCAAAGGATACAAGTTTGTAACCTTTTGGAATTTTCTTATTCCTTATGATATCGATAAAGTGTTTTGTACTATTAATGTTATATTCTGATTTGGTAAGCGGTAGCAATAATTTTGATAAGAATTTAGCTGTTTCGTAGGTTGCTGTACCCAGGTTGGAAACAATAGGACGAATAGGAAGCTTCTCAACTCCTTGGTCTGGTTTGAGTTTATGGATTTTTGCAAGCCTATAAAATTTTCCCAAATTGGAACCGGTTGGGTAGAGTTTCTTATAGGTATTATCTGGAAGGTGTTTCTTTATTTTCTTCAGTGCACGTTCGTTGAACCTTTCCTTCGATTAATTTAGTTTTGTCTTCGTTGTCTTTTTGGAATTGTTTGCAATTAAGAAATTCACTGCATTTTTCGGTATAGGTGGTTTTGTTTAAAATGACGACACCTCTTCCTTTGTCTTGTTTCATCACGATAATTTCGTTACGTTTTCTCAGATTTTCGATAGTCAGGCGATGTTTGTAGGGTACTTTGATTCTCGAATATTGATCATAGGTGTGACGTAATTTGGTTTTTAAAAATTCTTTTGTGTCATCGGTAAGTGGGGAGATGTTTCGAACGATGTCTTGGTAGAAATTTTCAAACTCGACTTTGAGACCATTAGGGTTAATTTTCATAGGGATATGTTGATCCAGACCAAATGACAAATGACACTTACTCAGTCTTACTCCATGCCTCATCTTCTTTTGTGAGTTGATTTGCAATACCAGGAATCGTTCTCATAATATGTTAATTTCAATTGCATATCAGTTAAATAGCATGAATAAGCAGCTTGTGGTTGGTGTCTAGCGATTTCTGAATGGTTACTAAGACGAACTAACCATGCATTGATTTTACTTTTAACAGAAGATCTTTTAAATTCTTCCGACCCTATTACTGCTTCTATACGTCTTTGACCAGTCGTGCCAATATTTACCTTTATCTGACCGAATTTATGACGTACAGTGGGTAAGTGTTGATTTTTCACGATAAGCCAACATTTATGTTCCTGAGGGTGGTATCCAAACTTTGGCCCGATTTCATTGAGTTGTATCCACCATGAGAAAACGGTTTCTATTTTCCTTGTTGCTGATTGGTCATCGGCATAACCTGCTGATTTTACTATTTTATTAGGAACAACTTCTATTAGAAGAAGGATTAATGGTATAATGGCTACTGCATAGATAGCCATCGATGTAGAATCTCCTAGTGTTGTACCCTCCTCTGAAAGAACTTCTATGCTGACAATTACGAACAATCTGGATGGTTTCAAATAGCTATTAGAAACAAACGTTCTAACATTTTGCGTGACAGACAAACAAACAGACAGAGAGTCGGATATTTATATATAGTATATTTACGGTTTTTTAACCTCAACCAAAACATAGGCCATCCTAAGTGCATGATACGGTTATGTTATGTTTCATTTGGCATGCTAAAAAATACTATGGTCAATAATTTTAAAATGATTTAAGTTAACTGATGTCGTGTATGAGAAATCTTTCCTTTATTGATTGGCATTTACGGCTGTGATCATTCATGGAGAAATTCAAATCGTTATTAATATTTCAACAATTATAATATACCAACAGCATAAGATGCGTGTTTGTAACTTATTAACGTGTTTTATCGAATGAACAACCGGGACATTCATTTAAAAATAAAACATTTTTAGCAGGTGGTTATTTGGGAGGTGCGTTTATACAAACGGGGAGAACATTCGGTATATGAAAGTATCTAATAGGTTACAAGAGAGAATTATGTGTTTTTTGGCGTTTATCTTCTTTGGACTTGCTTAAGGGGGTGTTTAATCGTAAGAGGCGTTTGAAACTATACAATTTTGGAGGAGGCTTGTTTGAGAGTTGTTAACGTTATTCGAGAGAGGCGTTTATACAAATTTTTATAAATCACCATGAACTCATTGATCCGTTTTAGGTTTGCAGATTATCAATCTAACTCAAGGTAAACCAACAGATTCATCACCAATAATAAATGCAGGTAGTGAAAGCTTCAATGGCAATGATGGTGCTATTTCCTACTCATCTCCACCATTTCATTTTTCAAACTTTATTCAACCATGGTGGAAAGTCGATTTATTACAGAATGCAATCGTGTTTTCTGTAAAGATTTACCCTCGTAACAGGTATGGACAACAGTTTCAAAATATTGATATCACAACTATTGATGAAGATGGAAATGAACACGTCTGCTTTAATGTACCTGGCCCTTTGATAAACACACCACTTCAAAAAAATTGTTCCACAAAACGAAAAGCTCGATACATAAAAGCTAGAAAGCTTGATTTATGGTGGGGTTATTTGGTTTTTCATGAAAGTGTTGGATTTGGTTATTTCCTGTAATTTAAGTATTTCGCTAAAGAAAAGGAACAGCTAAAGTAAACAGTCGATGGTGCATTAACCTACAGTGATATTCTTCATGTTGTTATTTATTTGTGGTGTGAATCAGTATAGTAATCTCTAACGTTTACAGCCTATTTGCAATGAGTCCTCAAGGTATTATCCATGTTTGGTCCTCTATTTTACAATCATATTTTGTCTGCAAGTTTTAATTAAATTTTTTCCCGAAAATGTTTAGGTGATGGTGGAGCAATTAAAAACCTAATTCTGTTATATCATAAATATCCTAAGTAATATACGTAATCTGTTAAACAATGCTGTGGAGATTTTTACTACATTTTCTGTATCAGACTTTTAAACTGTATGTAAATAGTATTTATAACAAGATTGCACCTGGCGAATAAAAAAATAACTAAAGAATGCATTAATTAAGTTCATTTATGCAAATACTATTGGTTTATGAGTTTGTTTGTGAATACACTTTGTATAAATTTTGTAATTTTTTGAAAATTCTTCACTAAATAAATAGAAGCAAGGCAATTAAAATGCTAATATGACGTCATTAATTTGTAATCATAAATTATTACCGATTATTAACATCACGTCATTATTATTTAATTTTCGGTAAAGATGTTTCATCCCCTTTAACATTGTATTGTCTTAACAAGTATGTTATTCAAATGGGTTATGAAGCGGTTATGGCTTTTGAACCATTCGATAACCGATATTCGTTCTTATTTTTCTATTTTTTGAACCCCATTAAGTTTTTGTTACATTTCAATTCAAAAGGTGGTTCTTCCGTCTAAATTCGAGCCAGAGATCTTATCTGTTAGATACCTTTCCAGAATTGTTGGAAATCTTTTAATTTTCTCACGACTTCTGTCGATCCATTGAATGCTAAAGATGACTGATGAGCTAATGTTTTATCTCCAAAATGTTCTCAATTTTGAATTCATTGTCAATGCATTTACTACGATTGGGTTTTTCGAAACTAAACTTGAGATAAGTTGGCCAGTGTTCACTGTACAACGGTTTATGGGCCAATAAACAAGTAGAATAATCTACATATTCGCAAATCGGGAGCCAATTTAACTGCACCACATCGATTTTTATTGACGTAACGGTTAAGAACATACGCAGCTGTAATGATATGAATGTAAAACATATGACCTAGTTAATTATTCGTTACCATCAAGACATGGAAAAGGTGCAATCAGATGGCTCTGATGTATTATGATATGCAACTATTTGATACAAACATTTCATACAAACAAACTGAACCAGTTCAATACACAGTCATATAATACCATTTGTTTATGAAACAAATCTGATAAACCTGTTTTGTGGGTTTAAGAAAAGTGTTCGTTTGATTATGTAAACAAAATTGACCAATTTGATCTTGGCAAATGAGCCCCAGCTGTAAAAGCATTTTCGCTATTTTGTTTACACAGAAAGTTTAATGATCGCATCTTGTTAGCACAACTCAATTAGGTTAACAATAACCTATTGTTAGGTTGACAAAAGAAAATGATGTTTAAGACTTTTCTTCCTGTGAAAAGCAACTTTCGATCAAACGGTTTCATGAGTGCATCTGGTTAACACATTTACCACATGTTTACGTGCAATGACACACGACATCGCCTATTATAACATTGTTCGTTTGATTTGCTCGGGTTTCAAAATTTTGTTAAAAATCTCGAATTGCTTTATCCAAAATCATCCTAAAAACATGTCAAATACTTTTGTTTTTTCTTGTTTATTTCACATAAAAGAAAGACAAGCATATATATAAGGATCAACGGCGGATCTAGAGGATATGTCGAAATTTGTGTATGAGTGCGTTAGCTATTGAAATATTAAAAGAAATTGTGCAAATAATCCCATTGATGATACAGACTGAAAACAGAAGTTCTCCACAATTCTCGACATACCCTGGATCCGCCGCTGAGGATATACATAATTTAAAACGTTGATTTCAAATTCAAAATATTTTTACTTACTAGTTTGTTTTCTGTTTCAGTAACAGAACTTGTTTTTTTAATCACTCTTAATGGACTCCGCATCATTTCAATGGACTCCGTATCATTTCAATGGACTCCGTATCATTTCAATGGACTCCATATCATTGACAGAATTCATTAACAAATTTTGATTTGTTGCAATGTCTATTTCTGTATGCTACACGGTTCAGCGGCTATAGAGCAGTGCCGAAACCAGAGGTGTGTCGAAATTTGTGGAAGATGATGTTGTCATATTTACCATTAATTGTGTTAGTTACCAGACCTCTTAGTATAAATGCGCCCATGGGCAGCTACATTGTGTGCTCAAGAAGATACGTCAGGTGTGCAAGTTGTCTTATTTCTACCAGCATTCCCCAACCACTGAAAAGAGTACATTGAAATAATCTCTGTTTTCAGTCCTTATTGTCGATGGACTTATTTGCACGATCTTGTTACATTAACAAATTTAAATACGTTGCTGATAGAGAGAACTTATTTTAGGATGAAACTGCAGTAACGAGCTCAGAACTTCACCACTGCGTATCAAAATTCAGTAATTATCGAGCAAAGAACACCAATGTTTATAAACAATACGTCACATAGAAAGTCATCGTATATTGACACTTTAAACTTTTCTCGACACTATATACAGGCTGCTGATAATCTGATCTCTAAACCACAGAGCAATGTGATTTGATACATCATATACATCATTAATACACGCTAGCCATAAAGGAAGGTAAAATCACAGCATCAACTCTCCCCTTTCAAGAATGTTTACTGTGACACTCTTGACATCTTAATGATTTACATATTCAACTGGCAGAACTGTAAACACCTCAGTTCTGTCCAGAATGCTGTTGAAGCCTTCTTAAAAGTTCTGCAGTGCATTGCAGAGTTCCAAGGTAGGTAATATTGATCTTAATGAGTGTTAACTCGACGAATTATATTTGGTCTCTACATTGGTAGAATGTGACTATATAAAAAACTGAGTCCACGACACAAAATTTCTTCGGACCACTTTCATAAAAATTACTCAGATTTTGTGTAATTTTCATGTTATTTATTTATTTATTTTAATTATTTTGCAGATTCATGAATAACGAGGTTGCTCCCTAAAATGAAGAATAGGAAGCAATGCTTTTAGCTGTCTGAGGACCATTTTAAATTTTAATACCTGGAAAAACTAGGCTTAAATGATGCTGTTCATGCCTTCTATTGCAGAATAAACCGTCTGATGAAAAACGATATCTTATAAAATGTTTACGCAGCGCTTATGTTGGAGTTTCATTCTCGGGAGCTGAGGCGCGTAGTTTCCAAAGAAAAAATGCTGACGAAACCCCTTTTGTCCTGTGAATACATGGTCAAAAAGTAGTTATCTATGTAGAAAACAAGCAATATTTCTTCGTTCGGAAGTCTCGTATAAGTGTAACTGTATAACGGTACTTAACTGTGTGAAAAACACAAATGTTGACTCCTTGGAATATTTAGTTTCATCAGTGCTTATTCAACCAGCCAGAGTTGGGTCCAAAGTAGCTTCTCCACAAAAAAGACAAGTACAACGTCACACACGGCAAAGAAACTACAAAATAATACGTTGAAACATCGACAAAACTACCCGTTTTCTAAAATCACATCTCGTTGTTTACCTAAAAAGGAATGAATGAGCGTCACTATTACCAAATTAAGTCTAACTGAAGCGATATCTTCGAAAGTCTTCTACCAAATTATTACATATTGGGGCAAAACAGTTATTACAAATCGGGGCAGGTAGTTTTATTACTAATTGGGGCAAAAGTATTACAAATCGGGGCAGTTATTACAAATCGGTGTAAAACAGTAATGTCTTTCATGCTTACGCAGAAAGCCAATAATAAAGAAATATTATATTTCTCAAAATATTTTGCACACGTTTCTTGCTAATAAGCAATTTTGACATACCATAACATCACAACCAAACCATCTGGAACTTACCTGAAAGAAGATATGTTTTTGTTTCCGACTCATACCAAAGGATGTGTGTTAATGTGCTCGATATGGAATGACTCAAGGCATAGGCGTATTTCAAAGTCAGTCAAAAAAAGTGTAGGAGTCCAACGTTATGATATTTCTTTTCAGTCTTAAGTGTCGATTAGGTTACTTGCACGTTTTGCTTTTGTATTTTAAAAGACTAAACTCTCCTCCACAAATTTTGACTGAGCTCTGGCTACGCCTCTGCAAGGTGAAAGAAGAATTATTGCCCATTTCGGTGTTTTATCATAAAAAAAGACCAATTCTGTGTTCCGACTTACGTCACTAATTATTTCGAATATCCTGTTGCTATGACTTCTGAATTCCCCTTTCGCACACTTTTAGTTTTGTTAGCCTCAAGGTGATTGTGGTTCACAATGTACACAATAAATAAAACAAAGCTTGTATGCTTTACAGCTATTGGTTATCCTCTAGATGATTCCAGACATAAACGTTATAACAAAACATCGGAACAAAGAATATATTTCTTCGGTGAATAAAAGTTCTGTTTTTCAATCAGTTTTTTCCGCGCTGATCGGACAATCGAAATGTCAGTTTTTGATTTTAAAACTATAACCTTCGATTATATTTTTTGTTTCCATTGTTCATTAGAAAATTGGCATCAATAGGCAAATTCAGATCAGTTAAAGAAAGAAGAGGAGTCCAACATTATGAGAATTCTTTTCAGTCTCAAGTGTCGATTAGGTTACTTGCACGTTTTTCTTTTCTGCTTTAAATGACTAACAAAATTTTGACTGAGCCTTAGCTACGTCTCTGGCAACTTTACCGCCCCTTAGCGGTGAATTTTTATAATTTCCCCACCGTATTCACCCGAATGAACGCCCATGATCAAAATAACCGGACGCCCGCCACTTCCACTCTACCCCTTCACTTCTCAAACGGGGCGCTGGCATCGAATAGTTTAAAAGAACCATTAGAACCGCTGAATAACCCATTTCTAATAACGGATGCAAATAACATACTTATTGAGACAATACAATGTTGTAGGGGTTAAAACATCTTTACTGAAAATTAAATAATAATGACGTTATGTTGAAAATAGTTGATAATAATTTATGGCTGCAAATAAATGACGTCATATTGGCATTTTAAATGCGTGCAAAAGCCTTGCTTCTATTTATTTAGAGAAAAATTGTCAAAAAATTACAAAATTTATACAAAACGTTTCGAATGTATAAAATATTTTCACAAACAAACTCATAAACTAATTGTATTTGCATAAATTAACTTCATTCTTTAATTATTTTTTTATTCATCACGTGCAACCTTGTTATAAATACTATTTACATACTATTTAAGTATTCACAAACAAACTCATCAATCAATTTACATACTATTTACAAGTTTGATACAGAAAATGTAGCAAAAATCTCATCTACATTGTTTGACGGATTTGCTTTAGTAATTATTCCATTTCTTTAAACATAGATGATAAGGGATTTTTATGATATTTTTAAGAGAATTATGAATTGTTTAAACCATCATCTTTACATTTCTGAGAAAACAGAAATTTAAATTATTACTTGAAGACAGAAATAGATGTCAATAAGTGAGAAGAAAATCACCGAAAAAAAAGTTATTGCAAATATTCGATCAAGGAGATTGTTCAAACTGAATTTGGCAACTTTTACATTAAAGAAACAGATTATCTCTTCTTCACTTTACCTGCTCTTTTTCTTCATGGAAATACTTGAGTTACAGGAAAAATCCAAATCCAACAATTTCATTAAAAAACAAATAACCGTAATCAAGCTTTATTGCTTTTATGTATCGAGCTTTTCCTTTTGTGGAACAATCTCGTTGAAGTGATATGTATGTCGAAGGACCAGTTACATGAAAGCAGAGGTGATCATTTCCATCTTCATCAATAGTTGTAATATTGATGTTTTGAAACGGTTCTCCATAACCGCTAAGAAAGTATATCTTTACAGAAAAGACGATTGCATTCTGTTGTAAATCGACCTCCCACCATGGTTGATTGTATTGTGTTGAATGAAATACAGGGGATGAAAAGGATGTAGCGCCATCATTGCCATTGGAGGTTACACTATATGCATCTGCTACTGGTGATGAATCTGTTGGTTTACCTTAAGTTAGATTGATAATCTGCAAACCTAAAACGGATCAATGAGTTCATGGTGATTTATAAAAATTTGTATAAACGCCTCTCTCGAATAACTTTAACAGCTCTCAAATAAGCCTCCTCCGAAATTGTATAGTTTCAAACGCCTCTTACGATTAAACACCCCCTTAAGCAAGTCCAAAGAAGATAAACGCCAAAACACACATAATTTTCTCTTGTAACCTATTAGATACTTTCATATACGGAATGTTCTCCCCGTTTGTATAAACGCACCTCCCAAATAACCGCCTGCTAAAAATGTTTTATTTTTAAATGAAATGAAATGGTTAGGTGTGTAATAATGTATAGCTATGATGTATGAAATCACATAGCTCTGTGGTTTAGAGATCAGATTTTCAGCAGCCAGTACATAGTGTGGAGAAAAGCAAAACGGGGACAAAAAATTAAAAATGGACTGGATGTAAGAAGTTATATATTTTCTCAACTTGTGTACTCAGATTTGGGTATGATATTTCGATATTCAAGAAGAGAAAACAGGTAAGATATCGTAAATGTGTATATCTGACGACAAACCTCATTCCGTCATTATCTACTAAGTATTCAGTTATAAATGAATCAGACCATATATATAAATGACTTTCCATGTGACATATTGTTTATAAACATTGGTGTTCTTTGCTCGATAATTACTGAATGCTTTAGTATAGAGTATTAATGATCAAGTCATTGCCTATGAACATGTGCGCGCATCTCCACAGGTTACTAAAATGTTCTTTATACCCTTTGAAATAATTTCTGGGTATTTGGTTCCCTGATGGGTCATTAATGATTATAAAAATAGGATTGTTTTCAATAGTTGTTTCTTAATTTTAATATCTTTTTTTCTCACTATTTTCCAAATATTCTGGAGACGTTTCTTAAGAAAAATACAGAAAATGTTGTTGTTGTTGTTTTTATTTCTGAGTTTACATTAAAATTTAATCATAATTTCCTGGATGGTTATTATTACTGTTGCTGCTGTTTATCTTTTTGGAATACATTTCATATTATTCCGATGTTGAGAAATTATAATACAATTGTTTATTTCTTTATTTTATACGCAGTATAAAAAACTGCATACGCAGTTAACTAAATATTACGTATAACATCTTCCCAACCAGAAATCATCTTTACTAAAGCAAATACGGATAGCTCAGATTGGTCATAGGGCTTACTATTTTGAATTTGCTTGGATCCACCCCTGATCAGAATGTTCCGGTAAAAAATCGGGATAATCGGAATTTAACATTAAGACCACAAGATTTTGAGCCGCCTGCCAAAAAACTGCTGGATCCGCCCCTGGCCGTTACGACACTTCATAAAACTTCATAAATTAGGAAAATCTAATATTCGAAACATTTGCCTTTTTACAATGTAACCAAACGCGGCGTTTTCTAAAACAACAGCCACCGACCAGCCACCGCTAGAAAAAACCGACCGCCAAGGTGCAACGCCGTCAAATTTTTTATTTTTTTGAAAAAATAAAGGCATGTGCCGTGACTTATAGGGGTTTATAAAACAACGAAATGAATTTCATTTTAATCCATTAAATGCAACATTATTCGAGGCTATCAATTTTGTCAAGATAGTCGCATAAGATATGCAAATGTAAGGGAATCCTGCATGACCAAATAGCAACGTACAAAACGATTACATTTTTATTCAAATTAATTAGTAAATAAGAAAATGATTAGTTTTGTTCAATGGCTCTAAGGAAGAGAGACATTACAAGCTATTCCGAAAGTTACAATAGAAAGTTACAATGGCTCAACAACATACCTGCTGTGTTTTATTCAATCTTTTTATTATATATAGATTAAGTAAGAAAAAGCAAGTTTGCGTAATAAGATGAACTTTGGCGGATTATTCTATAACTCAAAAACAGTATATTTACATATGTATATTTACACATGAGAGCTTTCACAAAATCTGCCTAAGTGAAGTCCGCTGAGACCATAATAACCATACAAAGTAAATAATGAAGCCTTTGTTACCTGGTCCTTCCACAATATCATCACCACTTGTTTTGCCTTTAAACTGCCACCAGCCAATCACAATATCATCAAGAGGCGGTCTGCTAAAGTATAAATTTGCCATATCTTGTTCATTAAGTGCTCTCTTGTAAACGAAAAGTTGAGTTATTTTTCCTTCAAACATATCCTTAGGGTCGTTGATAACGGAACGATCTAGATCTTGTCCGAGAACGAAACTGCCAGAACTCTTTGGTAGCACCCCCTTGAAAGCTGCATCTGTTGATATCACATCTTTGTATAATTTTGCATTATAATAGAACTTGGATCGCCCTTGACTATTCCATATCCAGCATATATGGTTCCATTCGTTAACTGTATAATCAATGCTTCCTGAGATATTGAGTCCGTTCGAACGCAAATATCCTTCAACGTAGTTTGGATACAAAAACACTATGAACGGATTTATAGGATTTCTAGTGTAATTTGTTGTGTAATCTGTTGTGTTATAGAAGAATAACCCTTTGAATTTAACTGGTAAAACACGTAAATTAATCCATAAACACACCGATATTTCCGACATTTCTGGCAATGACACTAAGGATAATGTTGGGATGTTTTCAATTGTTTGCCGCTTAAATTCGATGGTGAAATCTGTTGAATAAAAGATTAACTAAGGCAATTAATTTTGAAGAAAAATAATTTTTGAAAATATTTTGCAACAACTAAAGATGTTCTTTCATCTAATCTAGTTTAGTTTATGCGCAGAAATAAGTAAGTAATTTCCCTGAAATTAAATTCACGAAATCAACTATAATTCACGAAATTTAACAGCAGTTCACCATAAGAGATGAAACTTTATCCAACTACTTGTGGCGATGCGTAAGAAATGTGAATATCTTCTCGGCTTGCTCACAACGTTATTGCCTCGTTAGTTAATAGCAGCCTTGGCGACTTTGTTAACCGATACCCTAACCTAGCGGTGTCAACCAACTATCTGAACGTCCACATTTCTAACAAAATGATGTTGTAATACGTTTGCTCTATTATATCAGCGGCTAAAAATCACTTACCAATGGTAAGCGGTGGTAGCGGTATTACCGATGGTAGCGGTATTTCTTCATTGCTATACTATAAAATAATATAGAAAGTGTCCCACCTAATCAATGTGTTCAATAATAAAAGATGTTTAACTCTCTTTGGTCAATTTTTGGTCAATTTTAGTGAAGTTGTTTGCTCTCTTGTTTGGTCATTTACATTATAGTGAAGAAAATAAACGACGGATAATATGTAAACACTGTTAAAAAATGTTAAAAAATGTTTTCAACTTTTTCTGATTGATACAATTTTGAATTTTCTTTTTTATTATTTTTGTTCAGGAAATTCATCATGGTCATTCGAATATTGTAATTCGAATATTGATTCGAATATTGATTTAATACAAGTTCGTATTGTTGAAAACAATAACAAGTATTTTCATAATCGTTGATCCTGATATTTACGAGTTTTTCGTAATACATAGACTTCATAATACAGAGACTTGTAAGAGCACGGAAGAACACAGACGTGTTTTATATAGCTCCGTAAAGTAAAAGTTTTTGTGTCTCAAAATTTACCGGAGAATTAGAGTTTGCTGGCCAACACTATCTAAGGACACCCTGGTAATAATTTGGACAAGAGAAAATAGTTAGTTTGAAAGTAAAATTGCTTCAAAGAGTTTTATATTTATAAAGTTGAAACAGTCGCACTGTCATCCTTCTACTTGCTCCATATAGAAACCATGCTGTTAACATCGATTCGCTTTAGCATAATTATATGTATATTATGCTTTATCATTTCCCATTCAACTGACGAGCAATTTGAAATCCAAAACGCTGAAGGGTCGTTTATACGTGATCGAAAAGCATGTAAGTATTGGAAAGATTGCAAACACCTACTTGATCACGTCCAAATTCCAGGAAAAGCGTTATAAATATATTCGTAATCTTAACGAAAACTTGTATAAAAGCGATTCTCAAACACTTTCTTCAACATTGTCTATGCATTGGAAAATCCAGAGGAATAGCTTTCCATCTTCAGCAACCTGACTAAAGAATGTATTGACAGACATGCTTCACTTATTCGAGCCAAAATTACTCCAGCATCAACCAGCACCTTGGAGGCGAAATCCTGATATACAGAAACTAAAACAAGAACGCAACAAACGGCGGAAAACTGCTTTCGAAACGAACAAAGAGGTGGATAGAAACAATTTTATTGAAATTAGAAATAGACTTGCTTCTGTCATCAAATCTGCTAAAAAAGCTCAAAACGTCCGACCGAAGTTTGGAAAGTCAGCATGAAAATTGTGAAACCATCCTCTCAAATGACTGACATTAATGATATTGATGCTTTAAATAACCACTTAACCTCCACTGCAGAACGATTGTTGAGTAAAACTCCAAAACATAAGGATGAGATAATGGAAACAATTAAAAATTCGATTTTACCGAGGAGAACTTTCGTTTTCATGGGTAACCTACAGTGAAGTTACTGACACCCTACGTTCTTTGAGAAATGATTGTTCTACCGCCAATGACGAAATACCAATTTGGCTTATTAAACCGGTAATTGTTGCATCAACTTAAACGCATATAATCAATTCCTGTATCAGTAAACAGAATTTTCCAAAACAGTGGAAAACAGGTGTCTTCCAATGACTTTAGACCAATTACAATTCTCCCAGCTTTTTCGAAATTCTTCGAAAAATTGTTATGCAAGCAGCTAACAGAATACATCGATAAAAAATCAATCTATAGTAATACACTGTCTGGTTTTCGGAAGAATCACTTTACAATTACTCTACTACTGAAGTTAAAAGACGATATTGTTAAATGAATGAACAAAAGTGAAATTACGCTAGCCGTCATGGTAGACTTCTCAAAGGCGTTCGACACTATAATAAACTTCGACACAATTATACGAAAACTTCATCCAATCGGTTGATCAAAATCTGCCATACAATTATTATTGAACTATCGTAAACAATACATACAGGTAAATGATAAAAAATCTAACATATCTCGAGTCGTTTTTGGAGTGCCCAAGGATCTATTTTGGGCCCTATGATCTTTAACTTATACGTTAATACATATCCAACGTCAAAAGTGATCTCCAGAATTTACAGAACTGGTTACAGAAAACAACTTATGTTTCAATCGATCGAAAACGAAATTATGTTATTTTCTGGGTCCAGACTATCTAATTATCACAACTTGGATAATATCGACATCGATTCCATAGCATCAAACGAATCAAATTTTGAACGCGTTACATCTTGGAAAACTCTTGATATAACTATGGACCAACACATGGTTTTCAAGGAGCACATTCAATTAACAATACGATCCTGCAATGGAATACTCGCCAATCTCAGAAGGTTAAACCGATTTTCATCATACAAATTACGTAAACAACTTGCTGAATCTCTAGTACTGAGCAAGCCAGATTACAGCAACGTTCTCTTAACTAATGTAGCTCATTATCAAGTGAAAAGGCATCAAAAAGTCCAAAATTGTGCCACCTCCTTCGTTTTAAACAAATGGTGTAGCACACATGTTATAAATCTGGGTTGGCTGTCAATTCAACAACGAATTGAATTCTCATTCTTGAAACTGACACATAAAGGGCTCTTCGAAAAAAACACTGCCCAACTACCTCGTCGTAGAACAAAAATCAATCCGATCAAGAAGATTAAACAATGGAATTACCTTAGAAGGAGACGCTTGCGAAAGTTCATTTAAACAAGTATCATCATCAACTTTTAATAATCCGCCAAGAAATATACGCCAAGAATCAAATAACAATCAGTAATAATGAAATTCATAAAGAAATAAAAGTAATGAAAGTCAAGGAGTTTTTATTAGGATATGTCTTAGCTCATTTGTTGCAGTTTCATTATTGCTCATGTCTGCTAACGTGCTGTCGACCGATTCAATTTGAGTTACCTTTTACTATGATATCTGAGCGATTTTATCTTTTTCAATTTTTAACTCATTTTTGTTGTTTTGTCTATACCTTTATCATGAATTTTTTAAATATATATGGCCAGTATATGTAACCTATGTATATATAATTTCTTAATTTCTTATTTAGTTTGCTATCATACAACCACCTGTTTAGATTTGATTCCAAACGGTTTCTATATTGTCACATTTTGTTTCCCGAACGAAAAAGGTAAAAAGGTTGGGAAAATCGGGGTGTAATACAGCAGCGTATCTAGGGAATGTCAACAATTGTGGAGGAGCACGTAAATCTAATTTCTGTATGCAGTCTGTATCATCAATGGATTGCTCGCACATTTTTCTTTTATGGTTTAATGGCTAATATTCTCCTCCACAAATTTCGGCATAGCCTCTAGATCCACCTCTGTAATACAACGATCAATTGAAGTATCACATTAGAAATAATTAGTAAACCTTGAAATTAATTGGAATTGGGAAGAGAAAGAAATACATAAGTCAATAGGAGCGAATGTATTATAACTTACTACTAATGCATCGTAATAATCCCATCCATCTTCTTCGATGAATATGTCAGTTTCCAATTTGCTGAGTCGGTCAACATCTAGCAGCTCACATTTTTCTTGACCCTCGTGAAAATTAAAAGATTGACATTTGGTATTTGAAAGACATTCCAATCCACAGCAGATCTTATTGCAAAAGTTATGTTTCGCGATTGCATTTTTCATTAACACACTATTGGTGATGACTTTCTTAAAGAATGCATTTCGTTCGTGTTGATTCATTGTAATACCTGAGTCTACCATCTTGATATTACGAATAAATAAGTATAACACCAATGCAATCGATAAGCAATGCTCGACAATTTTCATGATTTTGGGTATTTTTTGATATTTTGTTTACAAATTATTTAATAACTATTTTAGAAACGATTCGAGCAAAATTTACAGTTCTTATCAATTGTTGTTTTTCTGCGATTAAATCTTTTCTGTTTCACAAAAACGCATCAGAAGAAATTAAATATGACTTTATAAATATAACTGTAAACTTTCAATATTTACAATGATCTGATTGTTACAAGACCTGATCCATAGCCTCCCAGAACAGGATAATGCATTTCATATTGCTGAGGTCACCTATACAGATGTCAAAAAAGCAATTCTCGGCCTTCGCAATGACTGTTCAACAGGTCCTGATCATATTCCGTCTAAATATCTTAAATTAAGCGTGGATGAAATAACCAGTCCATTATGTCACATCATTAACTCGTCAATAAATAATCGAACATTTCCAGAACAGTGAAAAATCTCAAAAATTAATCCTATTCCTAAAATCAGTCAATCAAAGTAACCAAATGACTACCGACCAATTTCTATTCTTCCAATACCTTCAAAAGTTTATGAGAAACTAATAATGGTGCAGATGGTCACTCACATAGATGAACTGCTCTCAGTTAATCAGTCAGGATTTCGGAAAGGACACTGTGCTGTAACAACATGCATCAAGATCAAAAATGACATTATAAAAGCAATGGACCGTGGTGAAGTCACCTTAGCTGTAATGGCCGATTTTTCAAAGGCATTTGATACTGTAGACTTTGAAATCCTGATACGGAAACTTCATTCCCTACATTTTTCAAAAGGCTCGATGCTTATCCTCGCTAACTACCTGTCTCACCGGTACCAATATGTCCAAATCAACGAAATTTCATCTAAAAAACTACTAGTCACTAATGGTGTACCACAAGGAAGCGTCCTAGGTCCAGTACTCTTTAACATCTATGTTCATGACATGCATACCAAAACAGCTGCTGAATGTGGCCAATATGCCGATGACACTATACCGCCATTCCAAACCAAAACAACTGAAAGAATGTGTGGATCAAATAACCAAAGACTTTAATGATCTACAGATTTGGTCAAAAGAGACAAATCTAATTTTCAACGCCAAAAAGACAAAATCAATGTTCATTTCCACCAAACAAATGGCAAAGAAACACCAGATCACTTTTGAGATCAAATCTTCAGATGGCAAAGTAATTGAACAAGTCTCTTCTTTTAAACTCTTAGGAATAACCTTTAGTGAAGATCTAAAATGGAACCTTCACGTCAACAAAGCTACAACATCAGCATATGCAACTCTAAAAACTCTGACACTCCTGAAAAGATATTTGCCATTCAACCTAAGAAAACAGCTTGCTGAATCTCTTGTTTTAAGTAAACTCGATAATGGTAACGCTATAATTAACAATGCACCCGCCTATCTTTTTAATAAATTGCAAAGAGTGCAAAATGCCACAGCCAGCTTTGTTAGAGGACGATACTCCAGATATTCAGATGTTGTTGCTCTCAAATGGTTACCAATAAAAGAACGAGCCGAACTTAGTCTTGCTAAACTTGCATGGAAATCAATCAATTGCCAAGACTGGCCAAAATTCTTGCCAATGCAAACCAACGAACCAACGAGACCAACGAGAAACTTTAAAGAGAACGTATTAAAACTGAATTGGAGCCACAACATCGTATCCACGTTCGAGCATGAAGCCTCAAAATTATTTAACGATCTACCACTGTCGTGTCGTAAAAGTATAAACTACAAAAGTTTTTGCAAAGCAACCAGGACATATTTATTAGACAAAGCATTAGCAAAAAGTCTATAAAAAAAAGAAAAAAAAATTAAAAAAAGAAAAAAGAAAAAAGGGATGTAAAAATTTGTTTATATTTTTTTTTTATTTTTTTTTATTCAACACTTACGCATATATTACTGCTTATCTTACGCTATTTCAGTAGAATAGCCAATTGTAAATATTTTGGAACTGAAATATAATCCGTTATTATTATTATTATTATTATTATTATTATTATTATTATTATTATTATTATTATTATTATTATTATTATTATTATTATTATTATTATTATTATTATTATTATTATTATTATTATTATTATTATTATTATTTACGTTTCTGACCTCTATTTGTTCGTCACTAAATAAATTTACATTAATCCAAGTCTTTTCCTTTAACTTTAATTCAAGTAGAAACGGTTCAAAGCTTGTTTTGGCAGTACTCTTAGTTACAGAAAAATTTGGAAACAAATTGATAAATTATCTATGAAATAGTTTCAATGGCTGCCAGTTATTGGTCAGAACCAAAACCTATGCTGAATAAGTTTTAATTTGCTTGTGGTGGTCATGAATAATTTAAAAATGCAAAATCACTTTGATAAATTATCTATGAAATAGTTTCAATGGCTGCCAGTTATTGGTCAGAACCAAAACCTATGCTGAATAAGTTTTAATTTGCTTGTGGTGGTCATGAATAATTTAAAAATGCAAAATCACTTTGATAAATTATCTATGAAATAGTTTCAATGTTTCATTTCTATTGTATATTATTTAGTATTGATCTACGTGTAAAAATAGATGAGTAACCTAAATAAGACTATGACAGCGCTTCCTCAAAAGACTTGCCTTTTAAAAACATTTTGAGCTTTTAAAAGTTGCATCAATGATAGCTGCCATTGCTGATGACTTATGTTTACCGCTATTTAAAGTCTGTTTGTGAAACATTATGAAAACATAATTCGAAATGTTATGTGCGGACACCCTTCATCAATTATTTTATCGACTTTGGTCATATACATAGAGTGTAAGCATGCCATGCATGTTCCTCTCATTAAATAAAGAAGCAAGGCGCAAGTTTCTGTAAGCGCTCTATCATGCCACAAGATTTTGGTGGGTTATGCAAAATGCCATATTAAATTGCATAGTATAGGAGTCGATTACACGTACCCGAAGTGAAACTCACTCCAAAATTACTTTAGGTAGCATGTTTCACTCCAATACAATGCAATTCACGTGGGCGTAAAGCAGCTACATCATAAATAATATGTTCAATTTAAGAAACATTATTTTCATATATTTCCTTGTAGGACGAAATATACATTTGGCGCTCGATATTTGGAACCCTGGATCTGTGGAACTTTCACCAAGTGGAACCATTTTCCCCGGTCCCTTGGATTTGCCTTATCAAACTTAATTTCTTCGGATAAGTGGAACCGCGGATAAGTGGAACATTTGCTAAGTGGGACCATTTTTCTGGTCCCTTGAGCCAAATTACACCCTCGTAACTGCAACTTTTTATAATATAATATTTTATAATATTTATAATTATAACACAGTACACCTACACATTATCGCCCACGAACTTAAAAAATACGCCGTGTATGATCACTAGTTTTGAAGGAAAAATCAAGAAAGACTGCTTTGAAGACTTCTTTCAAAAGACAATCTCAGGGAATCACAAAGGTGATATTGTATTTTTACTAAAAAACGCTCCTTCGTTAGATCATTGCAATAGTCGTCTTGCCGACGATTTTCGTAGTAATTACGAAAACGCTCGGCAATCAAATCGCCGAACAAGTCTGCCCTACGAGATAGATGGTCATTATACCAATAGAGACCTTATTATAGCCAAGTATATGCGTAGAGGTGACATTATAGATCCATGAAACCTGGCTTACGTTTCATACGAATATTATGAGAACTTATTAAACCATTTGCTTCCTGTTCTGTCATGTGGTGACAAAAAGTTCAAAGGTATTCAGATACATTTGTTTAGTCAAGGAATCAAGTCCCATTTTCTTGGTATTCGTTCTCAGTTAAAGAACGAGAAGATTATATTTCGTCTCAAAGAGACTAAGGGTGGATTAATCGAACAGATTGATCAAATGACTCATTCTTATATTTTGATCATATATCCAAGGATAGATTTACTCATCTCGTGGCTGCTTTAGCGCCGAAAAATACCATTTTGGCAATAACGTACTGGCAAAGGTTTGACGGAATTGAAAACGTTCTTTTATAAGACCCTAAAGATGGATCATTTGATAAAGAAAAATTTGCATAAAGTTCATTGATGTGTTCCTGATATCTGGTCTAGAATCTTCGCATTCTGTTCTCTTAATAGTTACGTTCAGTGTAAACAGCACCAGGGGTGGATCCAGCATTTTTTTGGCTGGCGGCTCATAATCTTGTGGTCTTAATGTTAAATTCCGATTATCCCGATTTTTTACAGGAACATTCCGATCAGCGGTGGATCAAGCAAATTCAGAATAGTAAGCCTTTTAACCAATCTGGGTGATCGTATTTGCTTCAGTAACGATAATTTCTGGTTGGGAAGATGTTATACGTAATATTTAGTTAACTCCGTATACATCCAATAGATCATCCAATTGAGTGCAGACGGGGGACGTTGTACTGGCCAGGTACTATCTTGTTAACCCCAAATACAAGCCCGAGCATTAAAGCTCACGGTTTTACTTTCTATTCCGTATAGGCTGCCTGCAGTATAGAAAAGCTATGAAACATACTCTTATACTTTTTAGCTTTTCATTTATTTGTGGTGCCCAACAATTAAAATGAAATATAAAAATATGAAATGTATTCCAAAACGTTAAACAGCAGCAACAGTAATAATGAACCATCCAGGAAATTATGATTAAATTATAATGTAAACTCAGAAACAACAACAACAACAACAACAACAACAACAACAACAGCCGCTTCTTGAGCTGCTTCCAGCACATCAACCGGTAGAACGAAAGATCAATGCACTGCATCCATCGATAATATTGTGGTCAAAGACTCTATCGATTCCGTAAATTAGTGTCGCGAGCGGCTCAAAAGCTGAAAGTTATAACCACGTTCGGTGATAAAAAATATAGGAAGGCGGCTCAAAGAGTTGTTTCAAAATATGACTTGTGAGTTCTGAGCGGCTCTGTCCAAAAAGCTCTATGATGAAGCGCTATTCGATTTTTGATAAGAAAGAAGGGAGGTGAACTTTTTAAAAAAGTGTTATAGAGTTATTTTTGGCAAAATTTGGAGGCGGCTCGAGCCGCCTAAGCCGCCCGCTAAATCCGCGCCTGAACACTATCCGAATGTAGCCTGGTTTAAAAGAAAAAGGCGTTTAAATCAAGAGCAGTATCTTTGTTCAATGAAATTCCAAGGGCAGTTCGTCAATCGTCTAATGAAAAATATTTTAGGAGTACATCCAAGGATTTTATTTTGACTGTGCTTTAGCGCTATTACTTTATATATGTAAATATATATATGCATATATGTTCCATCTTTACTTATTTACTCATTCATTCATTCATTCATTCATTTATTTTTTTATTTATTTATATGTTTATCAATTGATTGAGTACACCTTTGATTATGACTTTGAATTATGAATGACTTTGATTGAGACTAACCTTTCTCTGCTCCTCATTCAACTTGAGAATGATTGATAATGATACACAAAATAGTTTTCAATACATTAAATGTAAAAATTAGTAACTCTCTTGGACTACAGTTACACAATACAAAACACAATGGTAGCTTCAAAACATAAACCCCTTGAGAGACAAGTGAATGAACCTGAACATACCCATTACACATAAACATTGAAAATATAAATTTTTGATTGTTTTTTCTTTATACAGTGTGTCCACAAAAAATCGGGGCCCTAGTTTTAAAAGCAAATAACTTTTTAAATCTTTATCAAATCAATGCGATTTTTATACGGTTTTTCAAGTTTTTCAAGGATTCTGAAATTATAATTTTTCATTTGTGGTATTTTTTGTTTATGAAAATACGAAAAACTTTTTCATTCGATACGGTCATTAACTCTTTAATGATCAATAAACCGACTTTTAATGAGCCATAAACCTTTTGTTTCGTTGCAATTACTGCTCAGGATGCTACTGTGCTACGTTTAGCACGAAATTCTGTAAAGATCACCAATTTTGTATTCATTGTGTAAAGTGGGCTTAAAATCTTTTTTATGTTTTAATAATTTCATATTCCCAACGCCTTGTCAAAATTCTTTATAAGCAGGAAAACTTGTAAGTTTATTTAATCATGCAGCTAACCATGTAACAAACCTCTTGTTGACTACGTCGTTTGTTAGCAGCGTGATCGAAAGATGTACCATATTTTCTCGGTATTAAATCACCTTCTGCGATGCAAATGTTGTGCAAGACAATACAAGTTAACCCCATAAGTTTTACAGTTTCTTTGTTGCTTTCACATCTTCAATGAAGCACTCGAAACCTGCTTTTTAATCTACCAAATGCACCTTCTGTGACTAACCTAGCTCTGCTGTGTCTAAAGTTGAAATATCGCCTTTCGTCCGTCAAGACTGCTTCCCCGTGCGGCTTGACGATCCACGATCGCATTGGAAAGGCGCCATCTCCAAGGATTAAGGGTGGGATTTCAACGTCACTGATGGTTTGAGATACGTTTGGAATTATTGTTCCTTTACATATTACATCCCATAAATTCGTGGATTGGAAATACGTGGAATCGTGAGTATTTCCGGAGCTCCAATTGATGTCCAAATGAAGCGATATGTTGCGTCAACAAGCGCCATCAGCACAATCGAGTAGAAACCTTTAAAGTTAAAATATTGTTTCATTGATTCTGCACCCCCAGCAGGGCATCTGATGGGTAAATGGGAGCCATAAATAGCTGAAAATACATATGGAAACTGCCATTCACACCCAAACTCAGTCATACTATCGACATATTGTTGGTGAGTTTTCGGAAAGAAATTTGTGACTAAATCATCCCATAAACCTTCGACAATAGCGGAACAAACTTCAATGACTATAGTAACGGCCACACCACACATTTCTGCTATTGTACAGAGATAATCACCCCTTGAAAGTTTACATATTCCCAATCTCATATCCGGCTGGATAGGCACTTCTGTGATGACTTGTTTCTGCAAGTTTGGAGATACTCACCCCATAAGCTTCTAATTTTGCTAAAAGTAGTTCATGTGGGACACAGTTGAATGCTTTTAATAGGTCTAACAGAATTGCTCCAACGACATAACCTTTATCAAGCATACTTTTCCATTCTTCAATTATACGCATTAAAACATGCTATAATGCTTTCTGTATGCAGATAAAAATTGTGACAATCTGTTATCAAAGTATGACGTAATCTGCTTTTTCATTATTCTTTCATAAAATTTCGAGAAAATATTCAAAACACTTACTGGTTTGTAATTTCCTATATCTGATTTATCTTTTTCCCCTTTATCCAAAGGTGTGACTGTTGCTATTTTTGCACAATCGGGGAAAACATTTAATTTAATGCTTAAGTTTTTTGCCTTAGTGAGTGGTTTGATAAGGTATGGGCATGCCAATTTTGCTAATTTAGGAGGAATGCTATCTTCACCAGTCATTCTTTATATCGGTAAAGAGTTTTCCGACCTCATTTTCATTAATCTCCTTAAAATTGTATATCTCAGATTTTTCAGTAGCATTTAGATTAACACTAGCCTTTATTTTAGTAACACTGGGGTGGTCCTTATACTTTTGCATTATTTCGTTTATTGAGTTGTCATTATTCAATGGCTCAGGTTTAGTTCCGGTAGATTTTTCCACGATATTAATGTAATGGTTATTAAAGATATTTGCTAGCTCTTTTTCATCACTTACAAAAACTCCTCCGCAATTAAACATAAGAGTATTATTTGTAAGCGTACCTTTATTTGTTATGTACGGTTTCATTGTTTGCCAAAACGTTTTATTGTCCCTTATCCCCTTACTAATTCTGTTTACATGCTGCTTGATTGCTTTGTTTCTTAAATTGACATAAAGGTTTCTTTCTTTCTTATATTGTTTTTCATTTTCAAGGGTACGATCTTTATATATTTTTTTTTTCAGACGACTCCTGGTATATATAGCCTTTCTTAAATTTTTGTTCATAAAGGGTGCATCATTACCCCTTATTGTCTTTTTGCCTCAGGGGAGCATGTTTATCAATTATTTTTCGAAAATGTTTAACTAGTGTGTCATAAAGAACATCAGGATCATCATTGCTACATTCAAAATTATAATTCCCTACATCTGCAAGAAAGAGATTTTCATCAAAGTTTTTGTAGTTTCTATATGTAATTTGTTTCCGTTTTAATCTTACCAGATGTGATTTCATAAATGAGCGAGGTCTGTTATTTACGATTACATCAATAGATGATTCACTTGTTTTTGAGAAGCAGGTTTTATCTGTAATAAGATTTTTTAGACTGAAAGTGTCACAAAGACGGTCAAGAACTTCATAACCAGGATTCTTCGAATTTTGTGTATTAATATTTAGGTCACCCATGATTAACAGATTATCCTAACTTTTTGTCACATAAGATTCAGGTAAAAACTTGTCTAGCCTAAAAAATTATTTAAATACCATATAAAATTGTTAGCAAGTTGTACCTTTCCGCTTTCCAGTAGATGTATGCCATCTTTCCATAAGTTATCAGTCGTAATGTTACCGTTATCTATGTAAATATAACCAGTTCGCCATGCCTCAGATTTCAAAAAATCATAAATCCAATAAATTTTCTCCATATTTACTCTCGTACAAACGACCAGTCCTGATACGTAAACTTGCTGAGCTCCAAAGTCTTTGTACTTTTCACTAGATTCAGAGTTTTTTCCACTATTTCCTTTTCCGAGGATGAAGTTTGTTCCAGAACATCGTTTATTCCCACATGTACAACGACAATCTTGGGAGTTTCTTCTGTCAAAGTTGGAATAGAATGGTGACCTAACGTTAATATCTTTGATCCAGTGAACACTCTAAAACGTGCATCTCCGTATTTTCAACAATTATTAAACATTCATGTTTTGATTCCTTTGGGAATTGAATCAGTTATTATTCTAATCTTTTTTTGATTTCTTCCCGAACTTTTGTTTGTATCGCTAACATTGTTTTTACTAAATTGTGATGCAGCAACGTCGCGTCCTGGAAAACGGTTAACTATAATCGGAGGCCTTCTGTTTTGATTATTATTTTTGTTCGAGTTGTCTTTTGATTCGAAAGTGTCAACATTTTCAATAACATTAACTGGCTCTATATTTAACCCATTAAATCTGTTATAACATTTTAAGCTAAAAGTCGGATCGATGTAAATTGACTGTATTCCCATGTGTGTATTTTCACTATTATCGCGTTCTTCAAAAGGTCCCTTGGTGTTTGTTGCCAAGCTGCATTTCCGTTGTTAACTTGATTAAAACTTTTGCTAGAATTTCTCGATATACATGAATGATTTTGTCGTTCTTCCTGTGATTCCAAAATATCTGATATGATATTTCTGTGTGCCTTTAGCTCTTCTCTTAAGAAGGAAATTTCCTCAGTCATTTTGTTCACCAAAACGTCAAACAGGTTCTTACTTATGCTGGAAATTTTATAACTTATGAATTCCTTCATATCAACAAAGTATGAAAATACATTTCTGAAATCCTCAAACCTTTCAGCACTTTCCATTTCATCATTTAAAAGAGTATTGTCAAGCTCCAAGTCCGACATTTCTTCAAGGACTTCGTCTTCTGTAAGTTCTCCAGAATGTTTTACAAATAAATAACTGTTACCACCCTTTCTCTTTTAAATATACAGTATATTTTTCTCACAAAGATGTTTTAAAGCGAGTTTAACCTTTTCTGGTTCCAAATCTACTGTTTCTGTGATAATTTTATCAACATCCGCTTTTCTTCTTCTATGATGTATTTCTTTAATAACTTTTAACACTTTTTCTGAATCAAGTTCGTTTGCTAGTTCGTGTGCTTCGTGTGCTGCTGCATCCGCCATCTTGAGAAAAAGTTCGTTTGAAAGTCATAAATATAAGCTACTATTTTCGTTGTTTTTCGTTGTTTTTAATGATGACTTTCATAGAAGGAACTAAGGTCTGCATTTGAAATGATGATGTCAGCATGAGGTGGTACAACCGTTGGTATTTATAACAACACATTGTCTTTTTGTTATAGTGAATTATTGAAACACACGAATTTTTAAATTCCCGTGGGGAGGAAAATGTTTCCGAAATAAACGTCTGTTTTAATACTAATCGTGCCCAAGTCGCTGAGTAATAACATAACTTAGAAAGTTATTTATAACAACCTTGAACTTAGGGCCCTCTTCTCTTTTCGATATATGGACGTCGGCGAAGAAGACCTTGGTCCTGGTTGCTCATTATGCAAATTCATTGGCTTGCAATTTCTTGAACAAGGTTCGCATAAGATGCGACTATATTTCCCCATTTTTATCCTTTTTTTTCAAAAAAATCTGAACAGCAGTAGAAACACAGCTATGACCGTACTGACAATGTCATTATCCTTGAGACCACCTACTTGCTCAATAAATTGGCATGAATCAACCATTTGGCTTGTTTAGGAAGTTTTGTCTTGTTTTCATTATTTCATAATTACGTTTAACGACTTCACCGGAGAATTGCAAGAATAAGTAATTAAATCGGTAAAACAATATATAATTATTTAGTATTTGAATTTCAAACTAACCCCATGGAAGTACACGGAATAAAGAGATAGAAATACAATTTAATTTCGATAAAATCTATATTATTTTAAATATGGTAATGATTCTAAAGCTGGTTTTTCACTAGACGGAATATTCATTGTGGAGTGGCTTTTGTTTTCTCCAATTGATCACTAATTAAGCCATTTGATTGACTTGTGCAATAGTCCACAGCGGAAAAGTTGAAATTGATCCTACTTTTCTGCAACGCTTTTGTGGAATTATTAAAAACACTCAAGCCGCTAGACTGCAAGCCGAATATTCCGCCTAGCCGAAAACCAATTTAAATTCTACCCAGTTAAAAAAATTGGCTTACAACAAAAATAAACACCAAAGATAGAATAAAATAAGGTGAAAAATAAGGTGTTTGTAATGATTCGATAAGTAGTTTTTACATTCCCATGTAACTAGATCAACACCAAATCAGACAAACTTTGGTAATTTATTAGACAAACTTTGTTGGACGAAAAATTTGCATAACATCGTTTTTTCTAACAAGAATATATAGAAACAGTCGCTTCTTCTTGCTTGACATAAAGACCATTACTACTCGAATAAACGCGGCCGTCCAATAAACGCCAGCGTCGAATATATATAAAGGGCAGGCAAAATTTTTAAATTATACAATAAATTTTTGGGGGCATCTATTCCAGGTAATATGGTAGTTCTCAAATAGGATTTAACAAAAAACATCACAAATTCTTCATTCTCAGCATGGACACCTTATTTTAGAACAATTTGTTTTACAGTCACAGTTGCTAACAGTCTTGTATATTTCTTTACACTTTTGCAAAAATAGAAATGGCATCAAGAATTTTAATGCTACGAGTTGTCACTTCAGTTATACCCTAAGACATTATTTATTATCGTGTCGTGTAGCAAAATACATCGTTACCCACATGATGTCCACTTGGCTTTAGAGTTATATATCTTTTCTTCTTTTAATTGCAAAAATAAATCGTTATGAAAGTAAACTCTGCAGCCGCAACTCAACAATTTGATCTTAAAATATTTTTTTATTAATGAAAACATTTTAACTTTCCATCTATCCAGGTTATGTTATGTTGTGTGTATAAATAATGGCTCTTAGCTAAACCGATAAACAGTTTGACAAGACCAAACAACAACACTTTCAAAATCTTGCACTGCTTTATCTGCAAGTTGCTAGTACCTTTATGCAAAACTAGTAAACAGATGAAAAATCAAAACTAAATTCAGTAAAACAGGGCTCTTCCAACAGAAAAGTTTTTAAAAAATGGTGCATACCAACAACACGCTACTTCACTGAACACCAGCCCCTGTTCCAACCTCTAACCTCTGATGGACAAGCTCAATTGCGGAAGTCCGGTGAAAGTGAACGGAGAAGAAGGAGGAGAAGGAGGAGAAGAAAAACGCTGGTTTTAACATATATTTCGTCCTACGGGGAAATATATACAGTATACTCTCGATAAGTGATACACCGGATAACTAGGACGCCCGCTATGTAGTACACTTTTTCTCGGTCCCTTGAACTTGCTTACCCTATTCAAGCAAAAAAACTTCGCATAACTGGGACCCCGGATAACTAGGACGCCCGCTATGTAGTACACTTTTTCTCGGTCCCTTGAGGCAAAAACTTCGGATAAGTGGGACATGCAATGGAATGACTTCATATTTTTTTCTTGAAACAGAAGACATTGCATTGATTTTAATCAAAAACTTGTCAACAAATCTATTCTACACATTGGTTGTTTCTTCACGTGTGCAGTCATGTCTCAGCTAGGTCAAAAAAGGAAGCTGAAATCTACACCGATAACCAAAAAGTATGTTATACTCAAGGAAATTGATAAAGGCAAAAGTCTTACATCTGTTGCTCTTAAACATGGAATGTCCAAACAAACTGTTTCAAACTGGGTTAAACAGAAGAAAAAGATTTATGAAGCTGTTGATTCGAATTCGTCAACAAAGAAGAGGCATAGATTTAAACCGTCAACATACGAACACCTTGATGACGCTTGCTACAAATGGCTGGTAAATGCAAGGGCTCAGAACATTCCTGTGTCTGCCTCGGTTTTGAAAACCAAAGCTATTTGTTTTGCGAAAGAGCTAGGATTGACCGACTTTAGTGCATCAGATGGCTGGCTCGATCGCTGGAAGAAAAGAAAAAACGTATCCTTCAAAACAATATCAGGTACTTTTAACTATATTTCTTAAGTTCTTTGTTTAATACATCTACATATTCTCGCTGTCCTTTAAACATTAAGATACATGGGACTTTCATGCCTTTCGTGTCTCCTTGGTTGACTGCTTTTCCAGTAACGCGAACTGTACATCCATGGTGTTCATTGGCTTGTAAAAAATAAAAAATTGTTTTTGCGAATCTTCCACTTTTGCCTTTCATTAAGTGACCAACTATCGCATTTTTCTCTCCGTGAACAGCAACAGCATAGCTGTCCTTTTTGTTTCCTGGTTCCATGTGGGCATGTAACACATCATTTTCCTTTGGTGTCCAAATCACTCTGTATTCGTGAAAACCCATCACAAATGAATGATTTCATTTCCATTTCTACTTCACAAATGATTGGGATTGGCGTATCATATGATAGATCTTCCATGTTGTTTTCACTTGTTTGTGAGAAAGAATTAGAACACACGTGTCCAATGCAAAAATGCAAAAATTTTAAATTCGAATGTTTTTTTTAAAACCATTCGAATGAGATTCGAACCTATCAATCAGCCCACACATTTTTATAAGCAAAGGAAATTATAAATACTAAGGCTTGGATTAAAATGTCTTTTGTAGTTTCATTATCATTTTGAGGATGCATTTTTTACTTCTGTTTTCAGGTGAAGGAAAGGATGTCACGGACGAAATGACCGACCCTTGGAAAGAAACTACACTTATGACCATCCTTAAAAATTATGCAGAGGAGGATATTTACAACGCCGACGAGTTTGGTTTATTTTTCAAAGCTTTGCCAAACAAAACTCTTCATTTAAAAGATGAAAAATGTTCCTGAGGTAAACATAGCAAGATCAGAATGACTGGTCTAGCTGCAGCTAGCATGAAAGGGGAAAAACTCCCTATGTTCGTGATCGGAAAATCGCAAAAGCCGTTTTAAAAACTTAAAGCAATTGCCATGCCGTTATCGTGGCCAGAAGAAGAGTTGGATGGACTCAACGCTCTTTGAAGAATGGGTCAGGGAACTTGATGAAAAAATGGAGAAGGACAATCGTAGGATCGCCCTCATCATTGACAACTGCACAGCTCATCCAGAAATCGGGGGGTTATAAGCAATTGATATTTTTTTCCTTCCTCCTAACACCACCTCCGTCCTTCAGCCAATGGACCAAGGAGTAATCCGTTCTTTGAAAGCAAAGTACAGAGTGAAAGTGATCCAAAAGATGATTGAAGCAATTGACAAGAAAAAGGAACTCCCTCAAATTTCTCTGTTGGATGTAATGAAGATGCTGGTGTTGGCTTGGGATGAGGTAACAGAGAAAACCGTTCAAAACTGCTTCAAAAAAGCTGGATTTACTGAGATCGATGAAAACATGCTATCATCCGACGATCCGTTTCGCGCGCTGAATGATACCATCCGTCAACTGAGCAGATTGGATGAAAATTTTAAAGATTTGTCTGCTAAAGATGTCGCCTCTTTCGATGACGCAGTTCCTGTAACTCAAGGTTTGATGTCCGATGAAGAGATCTTGTCGGATATTCTGGGTAATGAGGTCGAGGAAATGCAAGACGAGGAGGATAATGGTCAAGATGGAGCTAGCCCTTTGGAGAAACCAACCACATCTCAATTACACGATGCCATTGATACCTTGATGAACTACGCCATGATGATTGACACGACCGAACTGAAAGCACTTACGATCAAAGTTTCTAGAATTGTCGAAAATGAAGTAATAGCTGGTTCCAGGCAAAGCAAATTGACAGAATTTTTTTCCGTTTAATGTAGTGTAATCTTATGTTATATTGAATGGAATAGAAAAGTAAATGCAATTATCACCATTTCTTATTTATGAATTTAGCCTCAAAGTCCTCTTGTTCGCTAAGTTTTACAAAAAATCTCTCGATAACTAGGACAAATTAAGCCTTTGTATGAAAACCCTACTTACAAGGAAATTCGGATAAGTAGGACGCCCGCTAAGTAGTACACTTTTGTTCGGTCCCTTGAGTGTCCCACTTATCGAGAGTATACTGTATAATATAAATACAAATATCAAGTTTTAGATACTGTCTGTCGTCAGTAAAAACATTAGAAATACTCGAGTATGGACGAAAGAGTCACTCGCTATGAAGGATGAAGAGTATGGACGAAAGAGTCACTCGCTATGAAGGATGAAGATAGTAAAGCTAACGAGTGGCGGTAGCGCAGTAATATAGAATTGAAAAAATCTAAAGAATCTAAAAATCTTCATTTCTAAAACATTGGATTCGTAGTTTTCTTTCGAATAAACTAAAAGAAGCTTCTTCTCTGATTTCAAGTGGAAATTTATTTTACAAGAGTGCTCCAATATAATAAAATCCACTTTTACCTACTTCTAATTTAACTTTTAGTAGATTATTATTTCTTGTTAATTTTTCATCGTTAAACTTTTTAAAATAATTGACAAAAATTCCACAGATAGTTCGATACATTTACGAACTGTGATGTATGCATTTCTTAATATCATGTCATGGATTTTGGGTAAGTTATCACAGTTGGTTATGCTTTTAGCTCTCCTGTCTAGCGGATCAAGTTTTCTTCAGTTTTGTGTTGTTAAAATTAAGATTCACTATGGTATTAAAAAGGAATTATTGGTGTGGTCATGGTGTTGTATATCAGACGCGCTGTCTTATCGTCGATTTGCTATTTGAAGGCATAAATGAGACGTAATCTCAAGGTGCTGATTTGAGCTTCTTGCTTGTTCCAAATAGCATAGCTTCAATTTCCCCTTTTTAAGGTTAATAACGAGGTCGTTTTCGCTGAAATAACTCTTTTAGTGTATTATCTCAAATAATTGATGTGTAATGTATAAATACTTTTAAATCAGCTGTAGTAGTAGGAGGGGATGAATATATACACCAAAACGCTCCTTTTTTCCATTTCAGTGGTCAAACCCCGCCTCTTAACCTCTCCTCAGCAACCTGTAAAAACATCTGTGATGTCATCAAAAATAATCGGATTTTCAAAAAAAAAAAAAATCGGATTTTTAAAAAATTTATTTTTTTTGAAAAAAATAAAATCTAAAAGTTCTGTCCACTTTAAAAAAAATTTCAGTAAACTCTTCGTAACATATTATCTCATCCGAAAGACAAGATCTCAATGAACGACACAAATAACGTGATATACCAAATTCCATGTAGTGATTGTGAATCAGTTTATATAGGAGAAACAAAAAGAACATTTGAGCAACGCATCAAAGAACATATGCGAGCCGTACGGAATGGCGATGTAACCAAAAACGAAATTGCTGACCACTGTTGGACTAATGACCACAAGTTTGATTGGGAGAATAGAAAGATCCTTGACAAGGAAAAAGGATGGACTGCTCGAAAAGTCAAAGAGACTATATACAGTGTCAAAAACAATTCCAGTATTAATAGTACATCGTATAATGTTCCTGTGATATGGTTTCCAGCTCTACGCAAAACAAATTATTGACATTGCTTCCTTCCAGGTCCGAAATATTGACATTGCTTCCTTCCAGGTCCGAAATAATTTCGATTCTAATTTCGATCCTACTGAAAACATATATAAACTTTACATCATTCATTTACAAACGCCCGATGATGACAGTAGTAACTGTCGAAACGTCGCAAACAAAAACAACCGGTCTATGACATGATAAACTCTAATTATATATTATGAATACTAGACTGACAAACAATATAAATATATTCAATTTGATAATAAAGTATGTTGAGTTATTTTAAGAATGCGATATCTAAATTGTATAACGCTGTTTCAGAGCCTGTAGCAGCGACTCGTGATGCCCTTGCTGATCAATTGCAAAGGGTTTGCGATTCTGTTACTTCTTTGTATAATCGGACTAGGGAGAGAATAGGCTATGGACAGCAGTCACCACTGATTACAGCAGTTCAAAAACAAGCGATGGCAGACTACGTTAAACTATGTAAAGAGTGGGGTGCGACTAACTTTAATGAGGTGATGGAGTATGCAGCTCAATACGGTCACATTGAGATCGTTAAACTATGTAAAGAGTGGGGTGCGACTAACTTTAATGAGGTGATGTGTGATGCAGCTGGAGAAGGTCATATTGAGATCGTTAAACTATGTAAAGAGTGGGGTGCGACTAACTTTAATGAGGTGATGTGTGATGCACCTGAAAAAGGTTACATTGAGATTGTGAAACTATGTAAAGAGTGGGGTGCGACTAACTTTAATGAGGTGATGTGTGATGCAGCTGAATACGGTCACATTGAGATCGTTAAACTGTGTAAAGAGTGGTTTTACGAAACTATACACGAGGAGTTATTCCGCTATCACCACAAACGTCAGTTTTCAAAGGCATTGTACTACGATTTGATAGAAGTTGCGATGCATCCAGACAGAGTATGGGATTGGTACTTTGATAAAGAAGAGAAGAAATTTCTAGATGAATATCTTCAGTAACTTGAATGATAATGGTTACTGAAGAATGTGATTATTTCCCTATAATAAAAATGACACTTTCTCTATTAAAAAGACAACCATGGATGGTTGATGATACAGAATATATGTACGTCTTACGTGAAATCGGTTCAGTTTCGAAGCTAACACAAAAGTGAAAGAATCATAAATACACGGAAGAGTTCTTAAAGCAATGGAACATTATATTTGTATACGGAACTTATTTATTGGAAGGGGAAGTAGACCCCTCTTTTTCAGCGAACGAAACATGGAGCTTGATGCAAGATCCTCATGTCACTCTCAGCGATAGCGACAAGAGTTTTAGGAGACGGATGGTTAACTTTATGTGCGCATTGAAATATATTCAAGACATAGATGGGCAACTGACATCAGATGATATCAAGACTCTTCACAAACTCATGATGCACGGAGAAAAGCACAAGAACGGCAAAGATGTGCTCATTGGAGAGTTTAGAAAAACGCCGGTATTTGCAGGCTTTCACCAGTTTGCTCCAGCTTTTGCTATTCCTATACTAGTAAAAGACACTCTAGATCGATACTATTCCAACGAATCAGACGATCCGATATTAAATGCCGTTAACTTGTTCGCAGACTTGATCGATATTTATCCGTTCGAAGATGGAAACGCGCGTCTGTGTAGACTCATCATCTCTCATGTGTTAATGAAGAGTGGACAAAGTCTATTTCCAGTTTTGTTGAGTTCGTTTCATAAACGTGGGAGGCGTCATTACGTTCAAGCTGTCAAAAGGTTTAGAGAGTGTCCTTCAATGTTTTATACACTGGTCTGCACATCTCTGGTTAGAGTCTGGGAAAATTTCGAACAAAATCTGGCGCTGATGGAAAAATTTGAAATTTATTAAGCGTAAGTTCTGTCCACTAGAAAAAAAATTTCAAAAGTAAAAAAAAGTGTATAAAGTATGTGTTAAATAATAAAGGATGTTGAGTTTTGATGAACAAATGGTGCATGCAGCTAAATACGGTCATATCGAGAAGGAAGTCAAATCAAAGTGTTTCACAAGCAAAAAGACCAAAATTACGCTCGAGTATGAGACATTGAGATCGTTAAACTATGTAAAGAATGGGGTGCGACTAACTTTAATGAGGTGATGTGGTGTGCAGCTGAAAAAGGTCATACGGAAATTGTGAAACTATGTAAAGAGTGGGGTGCGACTAACTTTAATATGGCGATGTGGTGTGCAGCTAGAAAGGGTCACATTGAGATCGTTAAACTATGTAAAGAATGGGGTGCGACGGATTATAATGATGTGATGATATAATGAGGAGATTATCAAAATATGCGATATTGCAGAATTTCTTTTTAAATTAATCAATTTTCTTTTTTTTTTCAGGTTTAAATGAAAACAAAATCACATTAATTTTTCCCACTAAAATTTCTAAATATACTTGTGAAAATTAGTTTGAAATTCATCACTAGTGGATCTGAGATTGTATAACAGTTATATAATTTATTTTTTAGGTCCTTTGTTGGTGGCATCATCTCTGGTATTATCTCGTATCTGCTGCCAGAACTCCTCCTCAAAACTTGACCTTGTCAGAATTACCTGGACTTTTCCGAAGTCTTTGAACTTGTCGGCCTTATCTGAACTTGACCAGATTTTTTACTTTCAGATATTTCCAAAAAATGATTTCCATTGCTCAATTTTTCATAGCTATCTTTGTCACGTGAGTATATATTCTTCAGTTGTCTTCATATATTCTTCATTTTTTTACTTTGACACATATCTTGTTACATTGTGCTAAGCATTTTTTTATAATAGATTGAGTTCATAATACATGAATAATTGTATTCAATACTCCAGTATAAGGACGCCAGATTGAAAACCTACAGTTATAAAGGATATCAGATTCGAAAAAGAATTCTTTGTTTGGCCCAAATTTTCTTTCTAAAATGTAGTTCTTGCCGCTGCAGGAGAAAGGCTGTGAAATTTAGTAAATATCACAGAAGAAAAAAACGGTTGAATTTGAAAACTCAAAAGCTATTTGACATGTGAGAAATTTCGCGCTTTACTACACTTTATAAATACAAATCGGCTTAATTACTTATTTTTCAACTGCAAAAGGCCTGAGTTACACTAAATAAATTCAATGAACAACTTGATGGGAAAAGATTGTGCTGAAGTCATGAGCATATTTACCAATTTTTTTATGCCAAAATAAAGCTAAAGGAGTGTTAGGAAAAGTCACTAAGTTTGAAGGTCTAACTATAAATACTTAAAAAGTTAGGGTGAAAAACTGATAAATGGACTAATTAAAAGAAAAAATCAGCAATATTAGTATTTCACAATACTGCCGTTATACATCTTCACTTTCCAAAAACAAAATGTGTCTAGTTTAAATACACAATGACCATTTTTTACGAAACTCATATGCACGGAAATAAGTTATGAAGTTGAAATGAATTTTCATTGATGTGTTTTTATTTGCTTTTTAATTTGATGTCGAGGTAAAAATATACAAAGTGTCTATATGCCTAGCAGGTTTTCGTGTCCGGCAGTGTACCATCCAAATGTTTATGTTGTTCTTAAAAGAATTCTCACACCTAAGGTTAAGAAAACAAAAGAAACTGCCGGACACCTAGATACAGCGAAAATATAGAATTCATAAATGGGAATAAATACCGTAAATGACTGAACAGACTGGGTACGTTTTCTATTTTCATATCTAGTTTAAAACTTACAGCCACTTTGAAACTTTCAGAATGGAGGGACAAGATATTCTTCTTCCTGTAGATTTATCGGCGTTTTCTCGGCAGGTGCGTATTTTTCGTAAAAGATGTATCTAATTAACTACTCCATAACCCTTTACAATTCGCTCTAAACGCCCATCAGAGATCTTAAAAACATAATTAGTAGTTTTGAAGTACTAATGAATATCGCAGATTTATATGGAATTCACATTTCTTCATATTTTTCTTTGATTTTGAAACATAAACATTCGTGTAAACCCGCCCATGTAAACCAAAATCCGCTGAAATGCAAGACACGCTTTATATCAAAGGAATGCCGACATTCTAACAATAGAATTCAAAAGAAGTCAGTTGTAAGTCTTTCTTTTGTTATATGTCCATGTTGAAAGCAAAATATATACTTGAACAACCAAATAGGTTTTCAAATAAACGCTCGCGGCATTTAATCGATCATTTAAGGTATTGTGTTTCCTCTTTTCCTCTACTTTTAGTCAAAAACCACCAGATTGTAAAAACATTAATAATCATCCAATAAAGGAAAAATAGGGTTCATAGAATTAAAAAAGTAAATAAGAATTACCGAAAACTACAGTTACTGCTGTTTCAGTTGTTTCCAGTCACAGTCTCCCTTCATTGTGTCCGCAAAACCCTATCAATTTGAAAAGTATTTAACGACGTAAACGAAAAAGACATAAACATAGCAGCAGATAATAACACCAACACTCACTCAAAGCAGCAATTGGTGATATCACCAGGAGGGTTACAAGAAAAACAAAATAAATAAATAACAAAGCAGCCTCTTGATGCTTCAAGTCAGCAATACTCTAATGTTTCCAATATTTAGATTTTTTCTGTTAGGGTTTTCTGCACGTATACTGATGATGGAGAGTAGAACGGCAACGATAGACCAGCCTGTACATAGAAAAAGGTCTGTAGGCAGCATGAGAAGCGCATATAAAAAAAGCTTTTTGCTCGACTACTAACTTGGGGTATAAAAATACCCTTCACACTATAGAAGGTTAACATAGAAACTATTCCGGGTATTATTTAAACTGATTCAACGTAGTTCGAAGGATCATTGCCAGGAAATAAGGTATTAGAAGTTTCAGCGTCGCCATAATTGACTAAACTAATAAAATTCGGCAACATAATCTTCTGGCACCCTCAAGACCCGGCCACAGCAACGAAGGGTTAACCAACTTGAGGCTCCCAGTTCTTGACTCGCTTCGATTGTTCTAGCAGTTACCTTGTCAGTTACTTTTGACTGAATTTCTACCAGTCCACTTTCGTTTCTCTGCTTTTTTTGCCTTTGGATGATCGAGTGTGTCTTGTTCTGGTGAATTTCCACTTTCTCATCGTACTTTTCAATCTGATCTTTCACTTTCTCAGTCATCGATGTCGTAATCATTTTTGAATTCTCATACTCAATATCACTTCTTTCGCAGGGATTATTAATTAAAAGACCCCCAAGCTTCACTGGCAGCGAAAAAAGTTTTCTTTCTTGATCGTTACAGATACATCCATTTAGCAATGCTTTTAAAAGGCAGCTTCTAATGACACCCTCTAAGGGTTGTAGATCGGCGGAAATATTCGGAACAGTCCTCATAAGGTATGTGAATTTGTGTTGGTAGCCGAACATAAAGGCTGTGTAAGCGGAGTGTGGATACGATTGTGCAATTTTTGACAGTATTTTGATTTCCTCAACCCACTGATCGACTTTTCTTGAAACATATTGATTTTTGAACTGACTGCTTCCAACAACGGCTCCCAGATGTCTATTTCCCTGTATTGTAATCATAACTCCTGTCAGATCGAAAATTTCTTGTGCTTCCTGTATATGCTGTTCTTTTATTATTAAAACGCTTTTCGACGCTTTTGGGTAGCAACCGATTGAGGGACCATGATTTACTATACTATCCCACCATCGTCGCAAGCTCTTTAACTTTCCTATTCCAGTAAAGTCATCTGCGAAAGCCACACATCGGGCTGATCAATGAGCATAGATATAAGCAGGCTTTCTAAACGCGTTGATCGTACTCGTTCATCGGCACTCCTTTGGCGTCTTTGACGAAATGACGTAGGGGCGTCTTTGTGTCCAATATGTTGCACCAAATCGGGATTTTTGAAATGTTCGTAGCAGTTGCCGCTATCCAATGAGCGGAACGATTTTGTTAGGCTCGATTATCCAGCCGCACCGTGGGTCGTCAAATCTGCCAAAAATTTACCAATTTCAACATGGATTTTTGGGTAAATTTTCGTCGCTCATTGCACGCTCCGGCCTCTTCTTATGCTTCATTTAAGTGCGACACAACGCCCTTCAAAAAACGCCTCTCTCTTCCAGAAAATTCCCATTTTGGTAAGAAAGGCATTCTTGGAATACATTAATTATTCACGAGTGCCGAAAACAACTTTTTTCATCAAGTGTGGTCGCAATTTGTTACGTCGTACTAATGAAATAATAAAAATGCATTTGTGGCCTTTTTTCCGTGGGTTACCACCTTAACATATTACGAATACTTTAATAATTTATAGAGTTTAAAACCAGAGATTTTTCATTCAATTAACATGATTTGCCGAATTACATGACTTTTACTTTATTCTTAACCGATGTGTTACGAAAAGATTTCACGAATTTTTGCGCGTTCAAACGTTTGATTTGCATAATAAAAAATCCCGTTTATCATATAGCATGCTATATTTTCGTATTTAAGGAAAACAGAATACATAAAAATTCACTTCAACGAACTTTTGAAGATGATGATCGTTTTTTAGAAGAGCAGGCATGCTTGGAAACATAATGGTGCATCCGGATTGCTATCTTCTGTTTGTTTGTTTGTTTGTTTGTTTGTGTTTTTCGAGAACAACAAAAGTTGCAATCTGTGCTCTGAACCGCGAGGAAAATTTGGCAAACGTTCAAATCTGTGATTTTGTGTTTGTCACACGCGGTTTTACCGAAACTTTTCTTAGACGGAAAACCATAGTTCAAACCATGATCAAATCAGTGTCACATACTAAAGTCACTGATGTGGGTGTACACTCTTTTTATATAAGAAATTGGGTTGGTCGAAAACCTAATTAGGTCCCTTAAGGAACTCAAGGTCCGCGTTGGGTAATAACGCTGAGTAAGAAAATGTCCCTATTTTCATGTCTCCTAATCCGGCCATAATGAAATATTTTAATGGATATAGTACGGTTTCCAAGGATAATTAAAAATGTCCAAGAAACATATTTCACGGCTGAAAATTTTTAACTTTCATGGCCCTTCTGCAGTTTCTTATAACAACAGAAGTCGGAGTAGCTATAATAGCAAACTTAGTGAAACGATGAACTTGATGCATTGTGGTTCATGTCTCTGATAGCGTCAAATGATTCATCACGTGATTGACAGGAGTAAAAAAATAAATATTTATTATCAATGGAAGAAAGATGCTGGGTGGCGTTGCTCCGTGACATTGAAGTAATAATTAAGTCTGCATATGTTTTATAATAAAATGCTGATTGACGTATCTTTCTTATGTTGCGAATGAATTTTAAAAACTTTAATGGCGGCCCATTACTACCCGAGACGTTTAGACTCTGAGCCCTTCCCATCAGAACTAGTTCCTGATAATAACTAATCATTCGAGCTGTTCCGAATGAAGTCTGTCATTACAAGACAAGGATGATACTATCACATGTTAAAATATCCGGAAAACTAACTGGAAAGACGAACGTAAATAATACAGATGGTGAAGTAAACAACGGGGAGTTTTTAGTCTGACCTTTCATCTGTAGTGGTTGGCTATTCTACCCGCCGACTTACGTATAGCATTGCTCCTACTTGGGATGGCTCCAAATGGTCTGATATACTGCTATTTAACCGCATCGGAGTACCCAAATGCAACATGACCAAGACTCGAACACGGGTCTCAGCAGTCGCACTCGAAGGTACTATCCACTACACAATACATAGTGGTCTGGGACAAGAGCTTTGGTGACTTTGTGGAGGCAAAAGACATCAAATTTTGGTTTTTGAACGTACACAAACCTATAGATAGGTTCAAGTAGTTAAACTAGTAAAGTTGGAAAACGCTATTGGGAAACATAATAGTCAAGCTTTGCAAGTTGCTTCTATCCCATAAATTTAGAGTATCATCCTAGCAAAAGTAACACGCTCAAATACTGACGTTTTGGAACCGCGAAAATCAAGGAATGTTTTAAAAGAGCGAGTAGGCTAAAATCAAGGGTTCCTTATATGGATTGACAACAGAGAAATGAATACAACAAGAATTCAAAGGAAAAGAGAACATTTATTCGTTTTCCTCACTACGCAACCTAGCTGCAGCATTTGTAACTTTAATGGATAGTTGATTAGCGCGTTCAACAATGTCTTTGCGTTTTCGACTAGATACATTGTGTGCAACTTCAGCAGCATATGTGCCTTTCAACATCATTAGCAATTCTAATTCCTAAATGAAAATCACCAACATACGTCAGAGGGAAGAGTGCTATTGAAACAACAAGTGTACTTCTAAAACTTTCAGTGGATGGAAGAGTTTAAGAAAAGGATTATGTTTCTGCACGTCAAATAATTAAAACGGTGTTGCTCCCTTATCACAATCCAAAGTTTCAATCCTCTAAGAAGAAAGGTACTGTGACGTACAAAGTGGGAGAATAGGAGTGTGCTAATTCATACTGCAAAATGTCTATTAATAAATTCCGCACAAGTAAAAAAAAAGCACTGAAAAATCCAAAACATAAGTGACACCTAAAAATGTAAAGTAGAAAGAATATTCTCTCACTATTGACTCAATATAAACTGGACTTCCCACAGGTTTTAAGAATTTTCTTGTATGAAGAAAACCATCAGGAATTAAATTAAATCCATAAACATTGATAAAAATTCTATCGCACTTATAATTTCTGTATTTCCCAGCCATGACTTTTGGTTCACATTTCACACTAATTTATTCCACACTCTTTTAAGGTATTATACCAATTGCTGACCTATAATTTTGACAATCCATGCGTATTAATAAACATTATTACCTTCACATTGTGAACAACAAATTTTTTAAACCCATCAGGCATCAAATGTCTGGTTTTAGCATTGCTGCCATAACCAATGCTTGGCATTAAATATTGTCCCTTAAATCTTCGACGTACTCTGTTGTCAATACCCTTGGGTTTTCGCCAGCTTGGTTTCACTTTCACATATCGTTCAGATTGGTGACGAATGAATCTTTTTGTTCTCTTTTTGACAATGTTACTTTTTGCTGCTGGCACAACCATTGTGACTGCTCTAAATAAAAATGACATCCTTGAGAATAACACATTTTCTTACAGGATGATTTAATAACAAAACAAAACAGAATAAAGCAACTTTCAGGAAACCTAGGATAAGAATGACAGATACTGATGTATATTATCACTTATGATCCTGATAAACTTAGTACTACTGTTTCTTAGTACTACTCACTAAGGCCCAGTTGAAAAGTAGATTCCATGAATGGGGTACGCTATGGGGTCCTGGCAAACAAAGTACAGACTAGAGAGAAAAAAGCCACTTGCAATCAACTTCCTGGCATTTTTTCTACATTTCAACGTTCAGTACTTTCCAGGGAATTAATCTGTAATGGGAAGTGTTTGGTTTAGAATTGGTGTCTTATCTTTATCTATTTATCTGATACAGGTATGCCCTTCGTTATGAATTACATTTCTCTTCTATCAATTTTCTGTGAAGCTCAACCACGTGTTTATCAAAAGAGAAAATACTATTTTACAGAGTATATTAAAAGCCTAGAGTGTTGTGATTTTGAGTTGAAATTATGGTATGAAATTCATTGCTTAAATGCTAAAAACTTTCCTGGACTTTATTTTGCTGTCACTATATTTCCCTTCAGACATCGCATTTTTTTATATTAAAATATATAATTAACTTCTGATAAGATGCTTGAAAACCAGTTCAGAGAGGCAATATGATCGTAACTATAAGAATTGCTTCAAAATTTCATCTACTACAACCAGTCCTACAACCAGGGCTCACAGAGCAAATTTCCGATTTGGCACTTCATCAACTCGTGGAAAAGAAACTACCATCATCAAAAATATTGGGGGTGGGTGGGTGGCACAACACAAGACAATAGATCACATGGAACAGGTGCATGGCGAACAGTAAACATGAAAGTTTAATTTTCACTGTTTACCACCCACCCACCCAGCTCGCATAATCAATGTAGTGGGCTTCAACTTCTTAGCAAAAAAGTGGTGAGCTTTGTTTTTACTGATAATTTTTGAACGATTTGTATCAACAAAATCCTAGATTTATCAGTATTATTGATAAAAATCTATTGCTTTCATCAATATTTATCAATAAATGTACCAATAATATATATAACTTGTTCATGATTTTCCCTCAAACTGAAGGGTTCTTTATAATATATATAATTCTTTCTTGTATCTGACCAGCATTTCCTTTTAGTTTCCACATCCATTTTACTGAATTTTAAAATATTTTTAAACAGGTGTTTGCCAAATATTTTTTAGACAACACTCATTAACCTACAAAGTTGTGAATCTCTACACCAACTTACAGATAAAACAACGTTCTATCTGTAAGCATCATGAGAATCTTTGATAGGGAAGACTTACAACATACGTCCAAACGTTGCATAATTACGCAACCTTTTCGATTTGAAGAAATTTGAAGTTCAGGAGGAGGAATCAAAATATTGTTAAAGATGAGCAGTGCATTCGTGGGGGAAAACAAACAGCATGATCAAACGTTGCAAACATTTTGGAAAAGTCAATGTGACATCATGCCGACTTGTATACTTAATGCTAATATAACCAGCATACATATGTATGTCTTGCACTTTTCTGTATGTATGGGCACATGCACAATATTATCATTCCAGTGTATGCGTAATAGATTTGCATACGACTTTCACATGGCTTTCCTACTTGAAGAATACATCAATTAGGCAAGCCTGGGTGTTGTTAGTCAACATGAGTAAATACATTCATCAGAGGGACAATTCCAAATTATTTGGCTTTGAAATTTAAATTGAGCTTATGCTATTCCTAATATTAGGTGGCTCAGGGATCCAAATTAAGAACACATACTCCTAATTAGGCTTCATCAAAACAAGACCTTCACTACATGTTCGAGGCCATTTGGTCGCAAGTTTATTTTGACACGTTATATAGCCAATCTGGAAACGAAGCCACTAAAACGATCTTTCGATATTCCCATGTATGAAGCTTTATTTGGAGGTAGGACACTTAGTTTTTTCTGTCTTATGTTTTTCCTAAATTACCAATCGCAAAACACATGCAAATGTCAACATTTCAGAAATGAGACTGTCGTTTCCTGATGATGAATGGAAAGAATATAAAATACGCTCGGGCAAATGCAGAGAAATAATTAATGATGTGTTGCAAACGGATACCAAAGTAAATATCCATTGAATATTCAGACAATTTAGTGTAAGATAAGCTGATTACTCAGATATATGTGGAAATACTTACTTGAAGATCAAGCTAGCTACACTTCGGTTGTTTTGATTTTAAAAAGAATCCTGCGATGCACTGGTGCTGAAGGTACCATCTTGAATTCAATTTACCGAACATGAGCAAAGTAGACACAGTCATCTTAACTTTTTAAGGGACAACTTTTTCATATCAGCCAGCGCCGGCATTTCATTTGTGATGTTTTCTTCTTCTTAATGTTTGGACGGACAAGTGCATAGATCACATCGGCGTCAATTATTAATACTGAGTACTACTTTAAATTATATAAATAGAGAAGAAACACACAACTCTTGAGCTAGCGCAAACTCCTCCTTCTACCAGAATTATGATTTCAATCAATTCTCTGTCAACTACCACCGGCGGCAACAGTACTCACCAATTATATATAAATGATTAGAAGGAAAGGCAAAGAAGGAAGGTTTTTTCTCTCTTTGAACAGCCAAGAAGAAAGCTAAAGATAAAACTTTCCATTTCAATTTTCGCCCGCCCCACTTTTATGGGAATGCTGTTGCACAGATGTATGATGCTTGGAAGCTAAATGAAAAGTGAATCATACATAAAGATTTAATCAATCTTGTATGCAGTAAGTATGGAAGTAGTATTGTCATCAAATTTAGGTATCAACCTTGAGCATTTTGTTGACATGATTGCCAATAAAACTTTCGCCATGATATACTTGACGACAAACATTCAACGTCTGTAATGTTCTGTCAAGTATAGCCTATGGCCCACTACTGCAATTTCTTTTTGACAGAACTGCTTGTAGTTCCTTTTTCTAAAGTCAAATATTTAAATTATGGTTTTCTAGAATCAGTAGGGAACTTCTATGATCCTTTCATCCAATTTTTGCTTTAAATGAGTTATCCGTAGTGTGAAAATGGCAGGTGTTTCATCCTCATTTTCTGGATTTTTTAAAATGTTAACTGTGATAGCATCATGTACCAGTGAGATTTTTTCTGTAAGGTCATTTACACCACAGTAAAACGTAATGTAATATCAGCCACGTGGGTGTTAAGTACGTGTGGCATAGTGTGTTTTTTTTATTTTTTTATTTTATTTACTTAGCACAGATGTTAACATACAGGGGGATATCACCTTAACATACAGGGGGATATCACCTTAACATACAGGGGGATATCACCTTAACTCACAAAAACGAAGGATCTAAATTCATGTCTATTAGTGTTCAAGATGTGTGCGTAAAAAGTAATGGGGAAAATAAAATTCACTAAAAGTTCTGGGGATGATAATAAATTAGAGTTACCGTTAGTTACCGTATGCATGTTCAATAGCTGTTTCTGTAATAGCAACTTTCCAAATCTCTGGAAAAATGCTAGAGTCACTCCAATTTCATTTCATAAATCTCTGAAGATATAAGGATGACATTAACCCAGAACGATCAATGTCTGAAGAGAATCAACACAAGGAAGTTCCAGTCAAAATTTCCTGTCTTCCTTCCTTCAAACCAGAATTGGTCAAAATGAATATGCAAAAATAACCACCCAATCAACCGCAGATTATTTCGGAAACCAATTCCAGATGTGCCAATAGCGGGAAGATTGCAACACTTCAGGGAAAATTTGGAGAAATTGACTCGAAACCCAAATATTGTGAAGCTTAATAAATGAGGTTCGAGGTTCCATTGATTGCCAAACCAATACAGAAAAAATGACCTCACGTACCCGCGATGAGCTTGCCAGATCAAACGCTTCTTATTCAGGGCAGTGAGGGAAATGATAAACAAAAAAGTAGACTCGACGACAAATCAGTTTTTGAGCAATCGTATTCCTCGTAAGGATGGGGGAACAAGTCAGTGATCAATTTCATCCTGTTGAATCACTTTTTTCCCTTCTAACATTTCAAAATGGAAAATGTACGTCTTCTGAAGCATTCATTGCAAAAAAACGACTTCATTTGTAAAATAGATCTGAAAGAAATCAAGGGAAATCAAGGTTTTATAGTGAATCAGAAGAAGTCCCTTTTTTTTACCCAATACTATTACCTCTTCAAACCGACATAATTTTGAACCCGGGACGGGAAAAACATCCACTTGCTCTACAAGGACAACATCAACTAGCGGCCTGGTTAGTTTCAGGAAAACCTTGGAAGCAGAAGGAATATCGTCAGGACCCGCTGAACTTATATCGTTTTCAAGAAGGAAAAAGAGGTTCTCGGTCAAATTACGAATCGGCCTGGAGAAAGTAGTCTAGCTGGTGTAGTGGACAACAAATTGATGCCATTAGACGCTCTGTAAACTTTATTATTGAATTCTTACATGAATTATACCAACAGGAAAATTTTGTTTTAATTTGATATTCCGTGATTTTCAAAACTTATAAATCTTTGGTAAAATTTCTGGACACAAAGTAGTAACGAACAGTGCCAACACATTTGTTCTCGACAATAAGTTTTTCTTTTACAGGAGCTCCCCGTGTTATTTTGAAACAACTAACTAGGACAAAACAGTTTATTTTGTATTTTCCTAACTCTCCTAATGATTAACCAAATAGGAGGCTGGATAAGAAGTGCTGGATGATGGTGCCAAAACCTCTTGAAAAGATTCATTCAATTTCGATCCCAAGGCTTCATCACTCCACGTGTATAACCGTTCTTAAATAATGACCGACCACTTGATGTCAATTAAAGCTTTATTTCGAGAAGACACTATACTGCGAAGGGCTTATTATAATGGCTTATTAATGCTCGGTTTTCCAACTGGGCGTTAACTTGCGATAATTTCAACACGATAATTTATGATAATTTGCACTTAAAATGCGTCAACTTACGAGTTATAAAAATATTTCCGGTTCCCACTGGGATTTAATTTGCATTAATAAGCGATATTTTTTATATGACAGTTTTCAAACTGCATCTTCCTCTTTATAACCTTTCTTAGTTTATCATAATAGACTGGGGAATGAAGTACTTCTTCGCTCCGCTTTTTACTCTATATACAGCATAAATTTTTCTATAGCTTCAATCCTTAGTTCATAGGGGACCCGTATAATTATATAATTATAATTATAATTGCTATTGAAAAAAATTAAACCGCGTGACAATTTTTTGTTGATATCAGATATTTTTTATAACAGAGTAAAGAATTAGAATGCGTCTATTTTTGACAGAATAAAAAAAAATGCGTTAGTCTTGAGATATCGCATTTTGTCGCAAATTGACGCAAATTGTCGCAAATTGACGCGTGGGTTAATTTTTTTAAACTTTTTCTGTTACTAAATATAGAAAATTATCGCAAGTTGACGCCCAGTGGGAACCGAGCCTAAACGTAACTGGACGGATTTTCATTTTAATTATTTTATTGGCCATTAATGGCGTTCATTTCCATGACTTGGCGTTAAAAGGGCCGACGTCAGATGTTTGTCTGTGAGAGTTTGCTGTGGACTTTTCAAAACTTACGCCAAATATAGGAACGCCCTTAAATTTGGACCGGCTTCTCTTTTGTGTAGGAAGAATAAGCTTCCCCTTTCTTTACAGGCTAGTCAACCTGTTGTTCAATCGAATCATTATGAACTATCTTTGCAATGCCAATATGATTTGAAAATGACATTTGTAGGGGCAGAAATCTTGTTTTTTGGGTAATTTTGTGATCAATTTCACCATTTTCATCTTTCATAAATTTCATACAATAAAACAAGCTGCAAGATTTGAAGTTACAACGAGAACGATAGCCTCAATGTTTATTATTATTATTATTGTAATCTTTAAAATATTCTTTTGTTTGTTAGTTTACCATACAACATAAACAAGTCCAGTAATGAAATAAACAAATCCGGCATCACACACCATTATTTATTTATTCAAAACACAATAAATATATAAAGTCGTCATGGAAACGGCTTTAGAATATTACTATTTTCAACAAATTTCGTTGAAAAACAATATAGTCCTAAGGACAAGATAAAAAAATGTATATACAAATTTACAACGACGACTTCCAATGCACCCTCATCACATTCTCAGAACTTTTAAATCGATGCGTTTAGCACCGTAATGCTCCATTTAGCGCCCCTCCTTGGCCCTCAACTGAACAACTTTTTCAAATTCTCACGATTTAGCGTCTTAAAGTTGATATCGTGCATTTTTGGTATTTCAGAGGAGAAACAACCTCCTCCAACAATTTCATAGTCTTTTTTACTTGCATTCTAAAAACGAGCTTTTACACAAAAATTGGAAAATACTATTATATTCACTAGGTTTCAGAAACCACTACTATTAATTAATTACAATTGCAGTTTTTTAGAAGCTTTGACAATAAGTCATTCCTTACCATTGGTACCTGTATGAGTCGAGTCCTTCCTGATATTTCATTTTACAGTTTATGTCGAATTCACTTCAACAAACGTAAACTCGCAGAAGAGAAAATTATTATGACCCCTCATAATAAGATATGAGCTGAAACACCAACGTTAAGATTCAACCAAATGTTCAAACTAGTTCAAATCGGTATAACCAAAGACTTGCTTTCTTCCTTCATGAGCTTGTGTGAGTTCCAGCTATATTATTGGATTATTTTTCAGCAGCAAACACTGCATACGTCAGCATCTGCTCCCTCACGACAAAATTTATACCAACAACAGGCAGTGAACAGAGCAATTATGAGAAATACGCCCCAGAAAATCATACCAATTGAAAAGAAAGTGTTGGCCATATCCCCAATTTCAGCTTGCATGACTGAAAAAATAATTAAATAGTGTTATGAGCAAAATCAAAGCTTAGATCAGTTGTACAAAAACATAAACAGATCTGTTCCCAAGGATGTACAAAAAAATTCACGAAAAACAGTTCTACCACTGAATAAATAGAAACACCTAGCTTTTACATGTTCCCGAAACAGTGGCAGTTAGGCCATGTCACAGCATAAGGGACATTACTATGTATGGCATTCCACGAGTATTCTTTCTTTTTCTGCCTTGGCATTCACAACCTCAACATGATGCATATTGATGATTAATAAAATTGATAAGGAGCTATCTTATTCCAGATGGGGAAAAACCATGCATGAATCATTGAAATGGCCTTAAGGCACTTCAGAACTTTGCTTGGTCAAAAAAAAATCCATGTTTAAGTTTCTTAACTTAAATAAATCATACCATATTTTCACAGTCATTTATTTTGGTGAATTTCATGAATTTAGCCTGTGCTTGGAAAAATAAATCTTTCTTATTATTGGAATTTCAAATATTTAATGTGTTTCCAATTACAAATACAGATGTGTAATGGAGGCAACATTTTCACATAAAACAAAACTTGCTGAAAATACCTGCTGGTGCAAACTGCAATAACCGATGTTTCGCGACACCCATTGCAGGACCAAATGTCATGACCAAAGCAATCAAACCACCAGGAAAAACGACCAATAAACGCAAAGGTATGCAGGGGAAACAGAACGGGTTTCCAATCCAAAGAAATAAAGGCATCATTCCTAAATGGTAAAAGTCTCTGAAGAAGACAAAGTTTGTAGAATAGACCAAAAGAACTTTTAGATGATGAAAGTCAGTCCCTACCTTTGTATAATGCAATGAAAGCTAATCCAATCAATGAGAGGGCTAAAATAGGCTTGGAAGCATCCATATTTTGATCATGAGTTAGAGGGCCTTCCCAAATTAAAGATAGAATTTCCATTACTAAACATCCAGCCGGAATATCAAAAACAACGCTTTCCACGATCAACAAAACAGCATGTATTTTTAAAAGGTTACTAAAATACACGTTCTCAGACTCTTTCAAGGCTAATGGATCAGGAACGCGACAGCTTTGTATTATATTTGGCAACAATGCAGTAATATGAATGAAAAATATAGCAGCACCGATGCAACAAAATATCAGCAAAATTCCACGGATTTCTAAAAGTTTCTTCCATTGTTGTTCGGGTGTTTGGTCTAACACAAACTGTGTTACATTTGAAGTGAAATTTTTTGTAAGTACTAAAGTCATATTGTGAATTGTGTTATTGGCTGTTTGATTGGCAGCGATAAAGGTACTGTTAAAAACTGTAACATTTACTGGCTTATAAGATGTACTTGTAATATCAACAATATGTGTTTTTGAAACAATCCACACACCAAAATGGTTGCCCACGTTTAAACCCATCAGTGTAAACCATATCACAAATTCTATAAATGGTGGCCATTTCTCGTCCATTTCACACGAAATACACATCTTGAGTTATGTGTTATTCGCAAGATAAATAATGTTTATAGTCAATTTACCAAAATGTTTTAATGGAAAGTTCGAAATTCAATTAGCAATTTCAATTGACCTATAAAATACAAAATAGCATGAAACAAATAATACATTGTACTTTGAAAGTGTGTGTTTTGGCATTTTCTGAATCACTTTACCTCTCTCCGTCATTGTTTTAGACATGTTTGAAGGATAAAAAAGTATATAAAATTTCAATAGCATTTTTTTAAATCTATCAATTCAGCTACAGCACATTTATCAATCATCCTTCCATTGAAAACAAAATGCGCAAAAAAAGAGTTATAATATCCTCTATTGAAATTTGTCCAAATAAAAAAACAAAAAACAAAAACAAACTGTCCGAATATTCAGTCAGTAAAAAAAGTGACTGTGATGGAGTTTCTGTTGTATTCTATTACATGCATTCAAAGAATATATGAATCTGAATTCCGTTTAGCCATAATAATTTATTTTAATACATCTCAATGATTAGATATATAATCTATCTTATGTAATGATACATGTTAATGTATTGTAACATAAAGTAAATAATTTTCTGCATGCATTCCTGCCAGCATGGAAGTATACACACGTTTTTTTCCCCATTTACAAGTCACATGGCCCATGGACGTCACAATAAGATAAAAAATAAATTAACACTAAAATAAAAGATGGGACAAAGACAGGACGAAGAGACAGGTTAAAAACAGTCAATAAGAGAAAATTATTTTTTATTATATAGCTAGTGTGTTATCTCTCAACTCTCATGCTAAATAAATTTAATTGTTAATAAAATTGTTTTGTACAAGACAAGTACATATAAAGTCAACTAGCTAGATCCATCTCTCCAATCACAACCTAAAACATTCACAAAAGTTTTCAGCCTCAACAATTGTTTTCCTGCTTGAAAGATATATATAATATATGATTATTTTGCTCTTTAGTATATTTATCTCAATTGGCAGACGGATTTTTAAGTGAGAGCGCAGCTTGAGATGTGGTATTTTTGTGTTTACGAGAGAATAAGAGTATCAGAGTCTCGAGGTTAACATTCACATCTTTGTTGCAAATGAAAAAATAAATAAAACACAGATGTTACCTTCGCACAAAATCCAGGGCAATTAAATCAATTGGAATCTCGAGATACCGGACTTTCAAATACATAACAAATAATTTGAATGCGTGTTGATACACAAAATAAATAACGCTTGCTTTCATCATTACCTCCTCCCCTTTATTTGCTGGCTGGCTGTTCATTTGATTTTATCTTCCATTTTTAACTTTTGAATTGATTGATTTATTAATTATAGAACTCCACCGTGGTCACTTGTTATGAAAATGGCGTCTGAAAAAATATACGGGATTTTTGTTATAATAATAAACCGATTTTTAAAAATATTTTACTCAAGAAAACATTCAAAAATTAATTTTCATCTTTATCTTTAAACTGGTAGCCATAAGAAATGTATTAACACCTTCTGCTTATCAACCATAACATTTCAGGAGAAGTACCCTTTATCTAATTCTTCTGAGTCTTTAAATAAAGATTTGTTTGTTTTTTCCTGCCCAGTTACAGATCTGTATATATAGCTCTTCATTGATGTCATCTGTCACTAACTGTTTGCCTTATGACACAAGTTAAAACAGCAAAGAGAAATATTTGAATTTAAAGTAAACAAAATGTAGATTTCTAGTATTAAATTTACTTCCTTTTGCTTGCGTCCGTCGTCTGCTACTCCTCTAATGAAAAAGAAAGAATTTAATTCAATCTTTGTGTTTTTATATCTCTTTATAAGCAGCGTATCAGCACATTTGGAGACATCGACTTTACGCACAGGGCATTATCGGGCAAGTTAGATCAATGCTATATCTCCTGTCTTCCTGGTAGGAAAATGTCCACTACCCACCACAGTTGTGCTAGTCGAGCGGGTGGAAGAACCAACAACCATGATGGAAGACCAAAGACTGAAACCTCTGGGTTACTTATTTTCATAGAATATACAAGTTAACATGACTCTCTATGAACCGCTCATATTTTATAATTCAAGATTGTACTTCAGTTGTTGAGAGTTTGTCCAGGCACTGTCAAGATTTACTTTGAAATGAACGTTTTTTGGTTCAACAACAACTCTTTGGATGTTCTGTTCCATACTTTGTTTGATCGAAAGTAGAATGAGTTGCTTGTGCTCCTCTCATACCATCTCGTGGAATCCTCGGTATAAGTTGATATCGGTGCCGTCTTCTTGGTCGAGTTTGATGTCGGAATGTTATCGAGATGATGCTTGGATCGTAGACATGGAAGTGTTTATAAACCGCAATCACATCATTTCTGAGTCATCTATATGCGAGTGTTGGTAGGTCCAGTCGTATAGTCTTAAGTTTTAAAAAATATTCAATGAGTTTCGGGACTCTGTGTTGGACATTCTTCTCTACCACCACACCGATCAGTTTTTTCAAATGTGCATATTCGATATGTAGACGAACGGAATGATGGATACAGAATTTTAAAGAGGTTCCCATCTAGATAAGTGAAACTTCATCTTTAAAACACAGGTACGAATCTATGATCACTCCAAGATCTTTTTCTTCAAAAAATTACTAACGGTTACATTTTGTTTTGTGGAAAAATGTTGACTGTTTCTTTGGTAACTGTTTCCTTGGTTACATCTTGTGTAAATAATACAGACGGTCACCAGTTTCTCAAAAACCAGCTTCACCAGCTTATCAAAAAGGCGACAAACCCTGGATGCATATTATTCGAACTTTTGTAAAAGGGGAGAAAATATAAACTAAGTTGTATATATATTTACATTTCAGAAAAAATTCGCATCTGTCTATTTTGATAACAGATTGTTGAATATCTCCCAAATGTAGTAGCAGAAACTTATTTATTACATTCTATAAAAAGAAAAAAGGTTTCAAAGCTCTGTTGCAGTTACGCAATATCAAAATGTCACCTTTTTTAAAGAATTTTGAAGAAACAGAGAATTAATTAAAAATTATATTTTTTTCAACAAGTTGTTTCTTCCACGAATGTTATTATGGACCGAAGAATTCATATAGAATCCTTTGACGCAAAATAAAACAAGATAGTGAGGAGAGCTATCAAAAAAAATATCCACTGAAGAAATTTTATATCTATATTTATATCTATATTATGCCATATTATTATTATAGAGCGTTCAAAAAAGCACATAGTTACCATAGTTACCTCGAGATGAGTAATTGAAAATATGAAAATCCGTACCCGCCTAGTGGAGATAAATTACTTCGCTTTGTGGAGTGGAAATGAGCAGTAAAGCTGTGAAAAATTGCTTTCTCGAGACTAATTTTTTAACTTCTTTCTGAAAACTGATAGGCTTAACAGCTGATTTCCATTCAACTGAACGGGTGTTGGGGAAAGATACACTTTGTAAATTTAGCTCAAACCAAGCGAAAAAGGTGATGCTTCATTTGTGCCGACTATGAGAATAATATGAAAATCTGTACCCGCGCCTAAGTGTAGTAGAGATGAAATTATTTCAGCGAAAACAATCCGCCGTCCCACTTCGCTTTTGTGATGCAAACCCTATGCCTGAGTCTATAATTCCGATCTCGCATTTTTGCGCCAACATACGCCGATATGTTTCCAGTAAGCCTGTGTGTAAAAAACGCTTTCTCGCGACTTATTTGCAATCATATATAGATCTTACCTTGCTATTCCATACACGAAACTTTAAATTTATCAATGATATGATTACACCCCCAATAACCTTCCCTCAAAATTTGTTCTTCAAAACAAAAAACATCCGAATTGAATGGATTCTTACCTGGTATGATTTTGAACAGATTTTAAATAATTCACACGCACTTGATTGACGAACTCATTTTTTTCCTTCCTTTTGAAATAGAGAAAAGAGGTGTTAGCAGCACACAATCTCATTTTGGCAGATGTTTTTTTCTTTCTATTTTATTTTGTCCATCTCAACATCACCAATCAATAAACTCCATTTCTTTTTTACACTTACTCTTTTTATAGAATTTCTTTTTTTTTTTTTCGTTTTTGAAATTTCGAATATTTTATTTATTAGATTTTAATAATCTAAAAATGTTTTTCTTTTATCTTCCTTATTCTTTTATTGTCTTTTTGAGAAAAATAGTCATGCATAAATTAACTATACCAAAAAAAATCACTTTTATGAAAAGTTGCATTGATTGGTTGAAATAATATTGAAATGGACCAATCAGTGACCAGTATATGGAAGGCGTCATAATATGAACTGCGGTAGTTGTGGAGGAGAATTGTATACCACGAATGACGCTTTAAACAACCCAGAACCCAGGATTATAAGGAAAAAAGAAAAGAACCTGGGTTCGATGTTGTACTTTTCTTGCTTTAAACAGTGGAATACTTCAAAGGAGGGAAATACTTTGGACTGAAAAAATTCAGAAACATCGACTGTTCTTCCTGGATAATCTTCAGCCTTATGTTATTTCACTTCTCCATGTTAATTGTTATGCATTTTTTGGTAAGGTTTTGAGACGCTACTTTTTGGGGTCCAACCTGTATTAATGTTTCTTATTGGTTCGCCATTCTTTGATTTCATTCTTCACGCCCCTATTTCTTCAAGGAGTGTTAAACAAATTTGCACTCTCTCTCTCTCTCTCTCTCTCTCTCTCTCTCTCTCTCTCTCTCTATATATATATATATATATATATATCTCTCTTGGTGTCAACTGATTTATTTTTTTTACCTTTTTTCTCTTCACTTAACTTTCTTAAGATTTTAAAATTTGAAGCTTTAGGTGAACATATTTAATGAATGAATGAACGAAAATGTGATATGTTTTCTTCAAAACTATTTTCGACCCTTCTGATGTTAAAAATTCACTTAAACCAATTGATGTTGAAATTTGTGGTTTTTTTTCCACCTTGCTACTCTTAAAAGTTTCTTAATCTTGACATCACACATAGAAGCGTAGGATTAAGGAGATAACTAATGTTTTACATTCCGATTTCTTAAAATCTAACTTTATGCTGTAAACCTTGATAAATTCATCTGGGTAAGTGAGTGCAAAGATTCAGGTATGCCTCGGTCTTTCAGACGATTTAGAGAAGCTTTTAACCAAGAAGTTTAGCTGGTTAGAATCGGTAGATATTTACACTCGTAGTAGTACGTGTCAATCTGCTAATGATATAATATCAATTGATAAAATTTTCGAAATAGTATCAAATCGAGCTCCTTTTTAAACGAAATCCACAAGGAAAACAAAGCTATTGTTTCACTGATGTTGCCTTCTTCTCGTTGCCGTCAAATTTGCGCAAGCTACCTGTTACTACTGATTCCAACTAACGTACATATAAAGAGATTCTCTAACTGAAGATTCATGTCGATAAACATTGTGCCCTTCATTCAAAAATAATAAACCAAACTCACACAAATTTACATACACGTTTTGTGCCACGTTTTCAAAAAGTGAACCAATGCTCAAAGGAAATGAACATAGATGGTAAAAAAAAAAAAGGAAAATAATGGCGCATGAATTATTCATCAACATTTTTTTGGAAACCATCTGTTTTGAATGAATTGTCAAAAAACTGTTCATTAAAATAGGAGATGGTTTTTTTATCAGGTCAAGGGCAAAAACATATTATTTCCTTACAAGGGATTTAATGTATAGTCCAAACCTATAAATTTTGTCGGGGAAAGCGAGGCTAGTCAAGTTACGCCTCGTTCTTACCAACACTTTCCACCGTAAACTTTTGAGTGAGTGAGGGGAAATTGATGAACATACTCAAAAATCTCACAATACAATGCCTTAATCGTTCCGGGAAATCAGTCTAAACTGTCAAACTTCCATCAACGGTATTGATTAATGTTTAGGCAAATGTATTTTTTTGAATTAAATTACACGTTGAATAGCTTATGTATTTTTTGTTATTCGCCCAGATTGTTACCAGTTGTGTGTTTCTATGGCGACCATTAAATCATTCAAACGATAAATGGGATATTTTTTCAACTTCTGGTCTTTAGTTGTATAATGAACAACATATTGCACGGCTTTTCTCTTCACCTGTGGAGCTGCAAGTGTTTTTTTCACTTGAGCGCAGTGCAATGCTACAAGTGAAAAACAGCAATGATGGAGTGTCTTTTGTTTATTTTTATGTACACAAAAATGTTCTCGAAAAAAAAAAGTTCATCATTTCTTCGCATTTCTTCCCAGCATGCCTTGTAAATTGTCATGGACAGTTTTTCTAAAACTATTTCCTTGCAAATGTGATGGTCATCGCGTGGGTGGGTGTGATCTTGAACCCGTTCAAATTGTGTCTCGCGGTTCCAGCTTGCTCAGCATTTTCAAATTCAACAAACGCGATGTCATGACGACCAGGTACCAATCGAACTTCTTTGTATCCATTGAACCTGAAATAACATTATTATTATTATTATCATGATGAGTTATAGACTCTCGCCATTTTTCGAGATATTTCGCGATACGTACACCCTTGCTATCTCGAACAACATTCATGTCGAGGTGGGCGATTTTTATCGCTGCAGCGAAAAGTAGAATGGTTTCTACTTTTCGTTCCATCTGCATTATCCGCCGAGACTTCCATTGTTTTCGAAGCGGAAAAAATCGCCGTGCGACATTTTCCACCTAGTGGAGAATTGGCTTTACTCGATCCCTGAGAGATGACTGCACAACCGGATGTTTAACAACACGTCTTGTATATAGCCCGATCACAACCGGATGTTTAACAACACGTCTTGTATATAGCCCGATTTCTTTACATTTTTGGCCATTACATTAAATGAGGTCCTTATTCCGCGTTAACTTTCTGCTGCAAGAACGCAATTTTTTGAGCTTCGCGCACAGTGTGTGACGTCACTGTGTGATTCTGTTGATAGAGTGATTTAATAATGTTTTACAACCAAAACAAAAAGAAACAAAAAAAACAAACAAAACAAGGTTAACTCGACAGATTAAGAATAGTTTTTAAAAACATACTGTTGAAATAACATGGACAACATCATCTCCGTCGTTTCATCAGGAAGATTCGATAAAAACAATATCTGGTTTGGTACTTCTGGTGCATTCTGGGAAGCAGCAGCGCCTAAAAAAGAAAAAACATGTTAGATCATAATGAACTGCATACAGAAAAACTGATACATACTAACATTCTGAGCAGCTTTCTGAACCATGCTTTGATTGAACTGTAGCTTATATACACCATTGGTTGTAATATGTCATGTGATCAAAGTAGGTACAAAATATTATAAATAAAGATAAAAAAAGTAAAGAAAAAAAGACGGATTCGGACTATGATTGAGGAGAGTTTGAACTTCAGATGTTTGACTGTGGTTTTAATGGAACACATTCTTCAACATTTTTAACAGAAAAAAAATTGCAGCACCTGTTTGAATGATTGGTACACTTTGTCGTAGTTGCTTAGCAGGTTTCTTTTTTGCTAAACATAAAAATTTGATATGATCAGAAAAGTATAAGCAAATCAGACTTTTTCAGGTAATTGCTCAGGTGCACTCTAACACACTAACTAACACACTAACACACTAACTAAAGCTAGAACACTAACACTAAAATGCAAAAAAGGATGTGGGCCATGAGACCAAAAATAATACTTCATAGCAGTTAAATAGTAAACATTCTTAGGTAACTTTATCCTTATTATATTTACTAGCTTTTTTGAATGTCTCTCCTCACATCTGAAAGGGGAATTTGCCATACAGACTTGGAAATAAGTGAACTATTCCAAAACTCATAAAAACAAATTGACAAATAGACACATGAAAATCATGTTTCGTTGAGCTTTTCTTTCAATGACCTACAACCTGTTATACCAGGAGCACATGTTTGAACCAGTTCAATTGATGAAATTCACTTACTCTCCTCAGCTTTTCTCTTATATTTCTTATCCCTTGGCACAAAAGTGTTATCAAGCTTTGCAATAGCATCTGATTTGGATTTTGCATAAGCAATTCTCTGAAAGAAAAAAGAACAATTTATTAATGTCTAATTTTTACTTTTTATAAAACTATGATTACACTAGAATATTTTTGAATGTGTTTATACATACCATTGGTTTATCATAGAAAGGGAAACCTTGCATCGACCTCAATGCATTTGTTGCACTAGGGATATCTTTGAAGGCTATAAATGCCTGTCCTCTCATTTTCAGAGTCTTCAATGCTACAACATCTAAAATTGTTCCAAATTGTGAAAAGATGGCATACAGGGATTTCTTTAAGTCTAAAAAGAAAAAAGGACAGAGCTGGATCATTTCATTTTCAGTAATTCCCAGAATGATCAAATAACACTGCAAAACAAACAAACAAACAAACAAACAAACAAACAAACAAACAAACAAACAAACAAACAAACAAAGCTCAGTTGAACCATACCCTATATAATAGCTGGTTGAAATCATTCAAAGAAAGATGACAACATACCTTCTTTCGACAACTTCTCGTTCAAATTATTGATATATATCGTCTGGCTTGGTGGGATATCCATTTTTCAATAATTTCTATAATGAGCATATATATTTGTAAAACATTTGTGGCATTTCTGAATTTTTGTCAACATGGCCCCTTAACCTAAAGAAATCTAAAAAAAAAAAAAAATTCTGACATGGACATTATCTGTAGGGGAGAGGGCGGTCTTGAAGTTAACATCTGAAGGTTGTTTTCTAGGGACAACTTCAAATTTTGACTCTCCGGACCTTCTCTTCTTAAAAGTCGTTCAGTGTTGCTATTGTTGGCCTTAACCTCAAATGTTGTGCGATCCTTTGGCTATTAAAATGAGTCGGTTGGTCGGGTATACAAGATGAGGGCCACTCACACATTGTTTAACGTTTTGACCTCCCACCTCAATCTCTTTGTGTTGAACTACAATAATGACCAAAATTTTATATAAGGTAGTTTCATTTAAGTTTGACAAAACAACTTTACAATCCAATAAATGAAAAAGGTAACCTAATTTACGTCCAAAAGGATGTAAGATATGAAATACGATATCCAAACAACATTAGTAATAAAAAGATAAAGACATTTCTTTACTTTGAAGATAGATAAATGGAGGAGAAAAGGAACAGGAGGATACATCTGTGTTCGACCATATATTCTTTTATCGACAAAACAATTTTCAAAACAATTTAGAGATAAAACACGGAACAGTGGAATAACAAATGAGATATCGTAAAAACCACGTGCCGTAATAATCCCAAAGGAAACACTAGAGGTGATATTTCTTTCCTTTACCCCTGATTACCCTTGGAACTACTTGTAACATTTTCATAACTATTACATCACGATGCAAACAAACTCTGATAATCAGCTGGTTATTAAGCATGTCGAAAACAAAATATCGCACCGGGGAAGGGAAAACCTCCCTTATATGGAAATCTGCTTTCAAAACGGGGATTTAAAAGTCATGATTTGAAGTACCATAGCCACTCTTTTCGTTCCAGTAGTAAACAAGGAATGTCAACAACTTCATTTTGGTTGTGTTTTTTGTGTTTGGATTTGTTTAAAGAGGTTTCAGACTCATTTTGAATTTACCCCCAATTATTAAGCGATATTTCAAATTTAAACTATTGGGTGAAAAGTACTTACTGTAAGCTTCCTTTTTTAAATGTTTTTTAATTTTTTTCCGTTGATTAATCGCTTCAATATTAACGTTTGTCGAATATAGAAGCATGTCGAACTTAGATGAAAACACCTTATTGGAAAAATTTAACAGATTCAGCGTCGCTAGTTGCGTGTTTTGTATGCTATATTTTTTAAAAAACGAGCATTTGTTGGATTTGATTTTGCTTTTCAGAAAAATGGAGCAAATATAATAAAGATGCAATTGTGACGCATGCGTTGGAAAACGGGCTATTTTGAACTTGACATATCTTAATTGGGATATGATATCTTAAATAGGACAGTTTTTTACATCCAAATTAGGGGGGCGAGGGGGGAGTCAGGAGGGAGAGAGGTGAATGGGCTTGTAGCTGACTGGAAATAACAATTCAAAAATAATATGAGGGATTCAAAGAAAAGAAGAAAAAATAATAACTACAGTTAACGCCATTACAAGAAACTAAAGGAAATTAATAAAAATTGAAAAATCAAAAATAACACAGCGCCACAATTGCTTTGCCATCCTCACGCGCGTTTTACCGACGACATCATGTTCTGTAAATTTATCTATTTTACCGATTATGTTACGACATAGTAGATATACAAATATGTATTAAAATAGCATAGTCTGTAAAAATACATTATGAAAATAGTCAGCTTCGTTGGTTTCTTTTTATGATGGGTAAATTCTGCTCAAAAATTCATTTATAATAGAAACTTCAATCCTGTTTTGTAAGGTCACATCACACCAAATTGAGTTTCCGCGCCTACGAGAATTTCAAAATTTCAGCTCCGATGTTCCGCACAATAGTGGGCATTTGCACAATGTTGGGCACTGAGCAATGTTGGGCATCAAGTAAATCTTCCTCATCACCCTTCTGCACCTCTTTTAAAATGTTCATGAAACCCAAAATACAACGTAACAACGCAACAAAGGAACCGTGGTCAAAATTGGCCGATAATATGTCTCCGACGCCCAACATTGTCCAACGGAGCTGCTGTGGATCGGGCCGTATGCGTAACTTAAGGAGATTTGAGATTCTTTTTTGATTCTTTTTATTATTTTTCAAAATAAAACGTAACAAAGGATCCATGACCGTTAATATGTCTCCGACGCCCAACATTGTGCAATCCACGGAGCTGCTCAATATTGGGCCGTGTGCGTTACTTAAGGAGATTTGAGATTCTTTTTTGATTCTTTTTTGATTTTTCAAAATAAAACGTACCAAAGGATCCCTGGCCCATAATATGTCTCCGACGCCCAACATTGTGTAATCTACGGAGCTGCTCAATATTGGGCCGTGTGCGTTACTTAAGTGTCCGTTTGAGATTCTTTTTTCAAAATAAAGCGTAACAAAAGGATCCACGACCGTTAATATGTCTCAGACGCCCAACATTGTGCAGTCCACGAAGCTGCTTAATATTGGACCGTGTGTTTTTGAAGTCACTCCTTTCCAAAAAATGTCTCATGAGGAGCTAGACATTTTCTTGATTTCGTGTGTTGTGAAGGAAGGATTTGTACGGGATGTTTTCGGGCACCACGACGACATCGAGGAAAGCATATTTAGAGACAACTTTTCTCTTTCACTGTTGGACCCATCTGTGAATATAGAAAGGTTATTTAAATACTGTCGTACTAAAGAAAGTTTCAACGCCATCAAAGAAATGCTAGCACTAAAAAAACAAAACCCAAACTGGATATGTGGGACATGTATGGAAAAACTGAATGGGAGAAGTATTGCTTGTGAACGTTGCTTACTTTGGAGTCATTTCACTTGTGTAAAGCTGAAGGCCAAGCCAAAGGGAGATTGGTTTTGTTCCATTGCACTGGGTAAAGCAGGTACAATAAGAACATTTCGCAATGAATAGTTTTTATTTAAGGATAGCCCAAACATAATTTCGAATACCATTTTATATTCTAGAAAAAGAAAAGATACAGAAAGGTATAAACATACATTTGAACGTAATGTTAAATGAATGAATGCCACAGTTCATATATATTATAAATTATGATCCATTTTATAGCTTCGTTATAAAAACAAGAAGAAGAGGAGCAGGAAAAATAGAACACAGATGAACAACCTTCCTGAATATTGTTTATGAAAATGGTTTGCCTGGAAATCTTTATAAAGATGCAGTTAATGCAAAAAATATTTTTGCAGGCCACGAGCACAGGATGGCAGTACCACCGAAGCTTCCACAAACTTCGGGAATCCAACAAGGTGTTTAATGAGGAATATAACAAATTTGCTCATTACGATACACCATCACATGTAGCAGTTTTTCTGAAAAATAAGTTTTATCTGAGTTGTGGCAAACAAGACGTTGACATTAAGCAGTACATGGTCATGAAATTGATACCAAAATATAAAAAAATATGAAAAAGAGAATAAAAATACTTAAAAAAGCAGTAATGCAATGTTACTAAGATTACCTTGTGTTATAATCCCCTTACTTAGCGTAATTCCTTCAGATAATGGCCTCAAAACTGGAATGACGAATCTTCAGTGCAGCCAATTTAAATATAGCCAGTTGGTGACTGGTTTTGCACTAAGAGCAATCATGAGCCAAGTGAAAGTAAGCCATAACGAATACAGGTACGTAAAAGTAACGCACACGGCCCAATATTGAGCAGCTCCGTGGATTCCACAATGTTGGGCGTCTGAGACATATTATCGGCCATGGATCCTTTGTTACGTTTTGTTACGCTCCATGAGACAAAAGCTTTTTTTTTTCACTCTTTTTTCAATCTTTCTCGGATATGATTTTATATTTTCCCCCTCGTTTCGATCTTTCATGTAAGATACTATTTGATCGTAAGTATCTTTACCCATTAATACGATGTTTTTCTTGCACAATTGATTTTCTAACCATTTTTCAAGAATTGGCTTGATGTAAGATAAAGAAGTTTCGCTACTTTCACCCATACTCTTACTTTTCACATGCGCTGCTTCTGGCGATTTGAGAAAACGCACGTGGTGCACCATAGTTTATTGAGAAACAGAGACAGTAAGAAAAATTTACCTTACAAAAATCTATTGAAATAACTCTTTGTATTTGCGTTTAACGAAGCATGAACTTGCACACATATTAAAAGGGAAAGTTGTGTCAATGTAAAAAATAACAGACACACTGATATTTTTTTCTGCATAGATTTATATAATATTATAAAAAACATAAATGTATATAATATACACTTAGTTAATCAGTTATACAAATTTAAGATGGAGAGCCAATTTTGCCATTGGAAATGCTAAAATAAATCCATTATTGTTATTATATAACGTATCATAAATTTTTTGTTCCTTTGTATAAATAAAATTTAAAAGCATTGGAGTGTAAATTTATGTTATTTGTTTCAGAAACACCTAAGGATAAAGCTACCAAACGACAGTGCAAGGTTTCGTTTTCGACTAATGAAGATTCTTTTTTGTCATATGGTATCAAGAAATATGGCCCTGGAAAATGGACAACGATTTTACGAGATCCGGAATATAGCTTTCATCCTTCACGTAAACCTTCACGTAAACTATAAATATGATATAAAATCACACGTTGTGTGTCAGATGGGACAAATTTATCCAAATAAGGTATTAATAATCAAGTATATTAATGCACCATTTACAGAAATTGCCTTCTTTTACTCTTTCTTTAATTACAGTGAAGATGTATTTTAAATTCAAGAAAGGTACCTTTACAAAATGTGGCGATATCATATAGCCCACGCTTTGGACTCTGCGAAATGCCCTTTACGAAACTATATAAATTGTATGAACCAACGCAGGCTAGGAATTTTCAAAAGCTTATCAAAACATTCAGTGAATATTTGGTATTTACCAGTTATTCACGAAAAAATGGATCTCATTCCCAAGAAATACAAAAAGGAGAATTTCAGTTATTTTTAATGCGAAGTATATCACTTGAAATTAAGTATTATTTTGTTGCCGAGGCATTCGTTCGGCTCACCTACACTTCATAATGAGAAGCTTCATAAGAAGCAGTTCTTGCTGTAACTCTATTAAGCTACCTTATTATAACTATTCTTGTTGGTTATTTGAACGTTTTTGTATATTTTGTTTGAAAAAGTTTAAAACCCAGTATTTCGGATGGATTTTTCGTTTTTAGTTATTAATAATATTTTTTTCGATGTAGACGGGTTTTTTTTCGTTTTTTTCTTCTTTTCGATCTTATAATATTTAAAAAAAAAAAAGATAAGTATCCATGGTTACAGCTCACACATGTATATTTCTTTTGTTTTAAGCAATGCTGTTTCTTTATTAAACCATGTTTACACTTAACAAAGTTTAAAACTCGGATGAATTTTTATGTATCTATTTTGTTCGTATTACGAATTAGTTTTGAAATTCTGCTACCGTTTTGCACCATATGGTTCTTGTTATTATTATTTAGCTTGCACAATGTTAGACCAACTGCTCAATGTTGGGCTTCCCATGTTGATCGCCCAATATTGAGCAGTTTCTAACATTGCCCGGTACACCGACATCTGACAACTGACATGATCAACAAAATTGTTACAAGAGTCACATTTTTTGTTGCAGGGAACAAAACCAGGATTACCGCATACGTTAGCTGTTTTAGTGCTGTATGGATCAGCTCGAACCATTAGTTGTCGTAAATTCTTTGTTAGTTTTAGCTCTTGCTTCAGAATGTGTTTTAGATTTGATTGAATTAAAATTTCTTTGGATGGCTTAGGGTTGTGATTGCGAGCCGCTAGATAATACAGTATGCCTTGTACTGTTTTGCTTCATTATCGAATTCGTCGTCAGATGACAGATCCTACGTAGCCGTGTAGCAACACCAAGTGAAATACCGTCCTTGGATTGTTTTGGATGACAAGAATCACCATGGAGATACATATCAAACTGTTGGTCGGTTTATACTATATACTATGGTGGTTAATTGAATGTTGGTTAGTTGAAACTGCAGATCGAGAAAGCAAATGCTTTGGCCACTGATTTCCATTGTGAAAGTGATACCACTATAGCTAAGGTGTTGATAAAATTGAGAAAAACTTATATATATATATATAAGTTAGATCTGGCTTTACTTTTTATGGTTTTAAGTATTCTCCATCGTATTGTTGGAATTTTTCCTTCATCTTTTAATGACCACACATACTTTGACAATTCTGTGCTTTTCATGTATTTTCAGTGATTCATATCTTTGACATGGTTTCTAAAACGTTCTTTAAACGTAGGCTCACTTAAACCAATATAGATCTTGCGATCATCATTAGTGTTATTTGTAATTTCAGCTTGGTATATAAGCGATGGAGTTAAACATTTGCCTTCCATTGGACACTCTAATTTCTTTCGACAATTGCATCCATATTCTTTATTACTGGGATAAAGGATATGTTTATTGTGTCCAGAAATTATAGTTCCAATGTTTGGCATGCAAGAATAACTAACTTTGATCGTGTTTTTGTTGAAAATCTTGAAGAACGTATGTCCTCTAGGGAAATGTTTCCATACTAAATTCAGAACCGTCTTACCGACATTTGTTTTAACATTCTTTGAAAAAGGCGGATTGAACCAAATTACTTTTCGTTTTCTCTTCTTTTTCTTTTCTTTTTTGTCTCTTTCTAACTCCGTTAACAGAACATTAGGCATATATATTGGTTCAGTTATGAATCCACTTTTTCTTAATGCATTCTTGTATGGTGTAATCGACGTGTCGTATATTTCTTTGGTCGAGCATAATTCCGATATTCGTTTGTTGATAGATATAGGAAGTTGCTTAAGTATTGGTGGTGGATGGTTTGAATTTTTGTTAACGTATACTGGGGAGTTATTTGGTTTCATGTACGGTTGGTATTGGTTTCGTGCTAAATCAAATTGAACGTCAAGAAAGTTAACTAGATGTAAATTAGTTTCAATCGTTATCGAAAGTCCATAGCTTTTGAACAGCTTTGTAATTTCTTTCTTTTTTCTTTCGGTGTGTGGACCTGACATATTTCTAAACACGCCCAATCCATCGTCACGGTATAAACCAATTGACTGCTTATCTACTACTATCTGTTTGAGTTGTTCTAAAATAAACGATCCGACTAGCTCACCGATTTCTGCACCGTCGTAACAGCCCATAGGTACGTCGAAGTTTTCTGATCCTGATTTCTTTATCCATGGTTGTTCATTGTGGAAAAGTAGTGTTTTACGTGCTTGCATTATGATTTTTATGTCGTCATCCGAAATATCGGTGATTGTTTTGGCAAATTGTAATGCTTGTTCAAGTAGTTCTTTTGAAATCGATGGGTAGAAGTTTACTATGTCGAAAGTGACAAAAGCACATTCGGATTTGTTGTTGATACTCTTGAACCAATCTATCACAGAATCAGTGTTTTTCCACTGGTTTACTTTTGTGGAAATTAATACTTTTTGGTTAATTGTATCCAATATCACTTTGCTTATCTTCCCTATGTCAGATTTCGATGGGTTAATAAGTCTACACGTTACTTTGTTTGGAAAATTTTCCTTATGATCTTTGATCGTTACGTATGCTTCTGTTTCTTGCATTTTTTCCATGCGATCTTCAATCTGTAGTGTTTTTGCAATATTTTTGGCTTCTTTGTTAATAGTACTAATTTTATTTCTGTTAGATTTCTTGTATTCTTTCGAGATGTTTTCAACCAATATCTTTTTGTAGTCGTTAATATCCATTTTGTAAATATTTCGTGACTTATCAGCGGGTACAAAAACTTTATTATAAAACTTTATATATATATATATTTGTTTATAATGAAATTATTTGATGACTTACCAAGTGCCTTCTTATTAGACATTAATCTCTAGTATTAAAGAATAAATATAATTTGAAGGAAGACACACATGAAATATTATTTTCTAATGGCGACATCATTTTGATTCTTTATAAATAGCGTTTTTATTATAAAGTTGTTCTTGGAAAATGAATCCATCTGGAATGAAAAGATCAGGCTTAAAATTTGGAGAAGCTCCAACCAAAAAACATGCCACACTCGAAGATGAGCAGATTCAAAAGTTTTTAGAAAAGCAGCTTGATAAAAAGACAACCCTTTCTTTGTAAGTGTTTTATCATTTTCTGTATTTTCCATTGTGTTATGTACAACGGCTGTCCTCTCTAATTCGTCATTCAAGAATTTTCCAGCAATTAACTGGAGTTAAGTTGAGGCTAATCAGTGCAAGTTCCTGATGAGGCAGCTTCTAAAAAAGATTTTCCAATTTTATCATAAAATGTTATAATGTGACTTTTTTTAATTTTTCTAAATTTTATCAAGGTTGGGTGCTCATCGATTAGAAGGCATAAGCCTCCATACCTCAGATTTTAAAGGCGGGAGCTTGCACACACTGATAGTTGATTGTAGTCTTATTCAGGGCACAGATTTCAAATGGTTGGTTTCATCAGATCAATCATTATTATACATACATTCCAGTACTGTCCGGGGTTAATAAATGTTATAGTAGAGAAGAAAAATTATTAAATTGTAAAATCATTATGCTAGTGTGTATTTTTATATTTTTTTCTATGTAGAGAACTTGGAAGAAATGCAAAGTTTACTAAGCCAACACTAATGAAAGATGACACACAGTTGAAAGCTGGTAAAAAATCTCTTTCACAATTTTTGTCATTAACACAGCATGAACAAGAGATTGTAGTGTTAAGAGAGCATGGTTTATCCGATGAGGAAATTGCGTTGAAACTTCAAAAGGAGTCAACCAACAAGGTAAAATAAATAATTTTTTTATGCTTTGAATATTTCAAAATAATAAACAATAACATAACTCTATAACGTCTTTTTGTGTATACCATAAATGGTTGCTTTATCACCGACCACTCTCGATTAAGCACCTCCTCTTTAATTCCAGACTTTTAAATGACCACCACAATGTGCTAAATTGAATATATTTTCTGAATCATACAGGGCGCTATTATTTCAATTATTATTGCTGAAAAAACAGGTGTTGTGCTTTCAGACATTTTTTATCTTGTAATTAACTAAATCTTCCTGTAGCGTTAAGGCTTTAGATTATTAGCCTGATGATGTTAGTACGGAAAGCTTAGCAAAAATAAAATTTTAACACATTACATTTTGTTTTTATTCTATCCTATCTTCAGTTCTTTATTGACCCCTAAGAATGTTGATTTTTAAGGGCCTTGGCGCAAAATCGATTATTTACAGCAATCACTATAATGATTATGATTATGCTTGAAATACAGTATTCAACGATGTGTTTTCATGTTTACATAATAAATCCTAATGTGTTGTTTTACTGGCTTCTTGTTTTCAAAATCATTTCATAGCAGGTTTCAAGTACCATTATCGATGAGCAGATTAAAAGGATCAATGAAAAGATTAAAACTCATGAAGGAAACCTTAAGAAGACAGAAAGCTTCACAGATGCTGTGTCTGTCAGTCGACGAGAGTTTGAAGTAAATGAAGCTATGTACAATGGAAGTCAATCAATACAGCTGAATCATCTAATTAACTTAAATAAAAAGGGTGCGCAAACATTATTATTTATTCAATAAATTTGAAGGAACTAATGTTTACATTGAAACCATAAACGAACGGGTGGCCTCATGGTGTTTGCTGCCAGAGTGGGAGCTCAGGGTTCAAATAATCCTGGCCGAGTCATACCAATGTCTATATAACAGTGTAAATAAATCCATTGGGCTTAGCTCTCTGTCCCCGTGCGATCACATACCTCCCGTAAAGAAGCCTGGTATTCCGAATGGGGGGCATTTAATGCTCTAGGACCTAGCATTGGTAGCAGTTCTGTCAGAAAGGCTATATGGCTATATAACAATAAAATTATAACAGATTCAACTAAATCTGTTTCTTTGAAAAATATTAGTAATAGCACAACTACATTGTCTGTTATCATGTTAGCATAATTACATAATTACATAATTAGCATAATTAGCATAATTACATTGACTTTTATCATGTCTTTCAACTACATTGCCGACAAATATTTTAACAGAATTTGTAATTCAAGATGAAGTATGTTGTTTCTTGACATGTGTTTTCAGAATATCCTGCAAACGATCCCGTCATTGCTACCTTGAAAGAATACGAAGAAGCGAAGCAACGTAATCAAAAAGAAACAAATCTTGATGAAAGTGATGATAGTGATGATAATGCATTCATTGGTCCTCTCATATCCAATGTGAACGAACGGGTTCAACCATTATCTACTGAGATTATTTTTGCCAATCGAATATCTCTACACGAAATCCATGACTTAGAAAAATTTAAGAATTACAAAGCAGGAATACCTAGTAAGGTAAAGGTTTTTATGTTGATAAAACATATTCATTTCATTTAGAAAGACCTGAGAAAATGAATTTTTGGTGTACATGTGTGTAAAAATAAGGCGTGAAAAAAAGGTTTCTACCTTCTAGTAGTAGAATTGTATCGTATATGTAGGAGTGTGCTGCATTTATGAGTGAGTGGTGAGTTATTCTTTGTCCTATAACATGTCCTTGTGATATTTATTTCAAACTTCACAGAGCTTGAACTTGCAGTCTTTCTGATGTTTGTTGTTGCTACTACATTTCAGAACCTGTACATTAAAAACTTATCCAAGACCGTCAAAGAGAAACACCTGGCATCTTTGTTTTGTCGTTATTACAAGAAAGATGAAGCGGATGTTCAATATAGATTATTCACCGGAAGAATGCATGGACAAGCTTTCGTAACTTTTACAGGTGCTACCTTAGTAATATTATTTCAAGTTTGCATCTCTAGCAGCAGATGTAGAGGTATGTCGAAATTTGTGAAGGAGTATGTAAGCTATTAAAGCATAAAGGATGAATGTGCAAATAAGCCCCATTCTGCTCCTCCACAATTTTCGACATCTGCCACTGACCTCTCTTCCGATAGAAATTGTTGTTGTGCAAGAATTTATCATACAATGAAATGTAAGTACACTGTTTATTATGATTTCCAAAAAACTTATATTTGTATCCATATGATGGTAATGACCTCGAATAGAAATCTGTATTTTTTTAGATGAAAAATCTGCTATGGAGGCATTGCTACTTTGCAATGGATATAAATTGTTTGGAAAGCCTATGATTATCGAATATGGAAAAACCAAGAAATAAGACTGTATGGTGTTTATGGTGTTGTGGAATTGTAATTGTGTTGAGCATGGAATAATAGTCAAGGTCAGTTTAGCGATCAAAATTTTTTCTGACAAAGTAGTATGCACTTTTTTGATTATATGCATCTATATAAACTTCAACTTATTTTTGAAATAACTGAAATAAATGAAACCTGAAATAAAAATGCATTTCTGTAATCTTTCCGGCATAATCATTATACTGTAAAAAATGAAAAAATGTAACCTCAAGATCATGTTTAAATTGAGAGGCATCCTGTTAAGACATGATAAACTCTGTTTTCTCATGACATATATATATATATATATATAATTTTATAACATTTCGATACTTCACTCCGATGCGCTAAAAGAGCATCGTATCAGTCTATTTGAAGCCATCGACTGAATGCACACTGGGATTCGGGCAAGTTAGGGCAATGCTATATATTGCAAGTCGGCGGGCAGAATAGCCAACCACTACGGATGGAAGCCCAAGAAGTTAAAACTCCTCGTTACGTTACTTTTAGTGAATTACTGCGAATCTTTGCGATCAAGTCATGAATGCTGAACAAACTCCTTGGTATGATGAAGCTGAGAAGGTATACAAGAGGTAAGATTCATTATATTTCATCATCATCACTGTTTTGACCTTTTTGTTTATTACGAATATATTTTGCTGACAACACCGCTTTACTATAAATTCACAGCGAAAAGTCTTCTAAACATGTTTAAAAGAAAGAGGCATAAGCTGGCTGATCTTGCTTAACCCAGACAAAATTTGTAAGATTTGCAGCTTTTCGGTGAGGTCAGTGAAAAGATGTGTTATTGTGGAGTGGACGAATCCTCTAGTCCTTCTTTGTTGACGTTGATTCTTTTTGCTTTCAGGTTTCAAAAGTCCCCCTACTCAAAAGATGCTGGAAACATCAGATTCCTCGACGTTATATACTACTTAATTAATGTCGATAAACATTCCATTGACCGATATCCACCCGATTCCCGATGTCTGTTTAACGGATATGTTCAATTGTTTATGCGTGACTTGGTGAAAGAAGTTAAATACAAAACGTTTAGAACTCATTCGTTTTTACATCAGCCTTCGACAGGCACGAACATTATCCTAATTATTCGTTTAAGCCGAAGGCGCTTACTTAGTTCGGGATTTTTGGTGCAGTGATTATTCGAGGGAGGCGCGCGCTTTTTTATTGATAAAGAATATCAAAGTTGGAGTTAGAGATTGCAAAAGGAACTTTTAATCAAAAAGCGTTTCCATTAACCATTAAGACCCCGCATTATAAAATGAACTGCAGCGCATACTCAAGGGTGGTGCTTTCTTAAATACCCCCTTTCATGGTGGCGCTAATTCGAAGGCGGTACTAAATCTAATAAAGCCATCCCATTCATTCGAATTTTTTTCTCTTGATTTTCGGTCTGTATTTTGAACCGAATCGGTAATTTCATGTCAAAAGTGGTGGACGTGATACGAAATACTCGGAAACCAGTGACTTCTTTTATTAAACGTAATTTTCTCAAAATTTGTATTTACTATCCTCGTTCATGGGGGCTTATTCGGGAGTGGGGGCTTATTTGTCAAAATGGGTTTTGGGGGAGGGGGCTTATTCAGGAGTGGGGGCTTATTCGATCATTTACGGTACTGTTTTACCAGTAGAAACGCATGTTTCTTTTATGAAACGGGTTTATACAAATACATCGAATTTCGTTATTAAATATCATAAATATTCAATTACTCCCAATTCTTCAAATAAGCCCCCACCCTAAAATCACTCGTGATAACAAAAAGCCCAATTGAATGTCATTGACTTCTTTTTCATACACCCTCTACATACAGACTCTACCTTCTGTGGCTTCTGAATTATCATATGATCAAACAGATGATGATGATGAAGATGATGACTTGGCAAATTTACGGCGAAAATCTTATGAAGTGAATAAATGGTAAATTCCTTTTATGTCGGTCTTTTATGTCGGTCTTTTATGGCGTTATTTTTGTAAAGTCCACAGCCATATGTATCTTTGTAATACATACTCTGAATTAATCACGGCTAATTCGTGAGCATGCGTACTTGGGCAGGTTTTGAGGCAACCTCGTCACTAGGGCTTTGTGCCTTTTTGATATACTGGATTTCTTCGCCGCCATCAAGTATATCGAAAAGATTGGTTTTGAGGTGAACGGCCAAGGTTGTAGCCTGTGTAGTGGTGTTAGGCCACAGACTTTAGTTGTATACCTACATTCGTATTGAATAGACGTATAGAAAAGAAGAGTCATGGTCCTTATATATCCAAGTGAACTCAGGACATTACACATGGCGAAGAGAACGGTTAGGAACATCGGAAATATTCCTACAGTATGCTTTTTATATTGATAGTGATTCAAGAACTTTAGACAAAAAATGTGCAGATTGGTTGGAAGACTTGTATATAATGCATATCGCTGCACAGGAGTTTCCAACGATCTCCAAAAGAAAGCTTTGCTGCTACACCTTGGTAAACAACTTAAAACTGTGTGGAAAACCCTTGCTGGTATAAGTAAAGAATATCACTCTGTTATGTGCAATTATTGAAACCGTCCAAGTGTTCCGAATTTCAATTCGTTACTTCGTGTTACTCTAAATCTTCAAACAAAAGCTGATTATAGAGGACAACCTTTCTCAAAAGTATTCTATCACAGCAAAAGAAGTGCTCGCAGTCGTGTGGTGTGTTGAAAAAATTGCGTATTTACTTATTTTCATGTCATCATTGACCGCCATCTGCCTCAGTTTATATTCGCAAACAGTAATCGTGAAACTCACACTGAGCGTTGGCAGATGAAATTTCAAGGATATCGTTTTTAAATCATCTACAAGCAAGGTAGTAAAGATATCGCCGATTTCATCAGTCTTATCAAAAATCAGTCATACACAGAAAAGTTGATGACGCAAGATCACGCGAAGTTTGTAACAACCAATGTTGTTCCATATTCGAAGTCGCTGGAAAATATACGAAACGAATTGTTGAAAGATGACATAATACTTTATGTGCAGAATGCTTTACGTGGCCGAGAATATTTTATTTATTTATTTATTCATTTACTTATTTATTTATTCCAAATATTTATACAGGATGTCAGTATATATAACTGTTATTAATATAGGCCATGTGTATAAAATCCGATGAAAAGAAATATTCAGGATTTTGTATTGATGCCCTTCATATGGAAGGGATGTAAGGACATAAATTACGATAGAGACATAAAATTGAGAAGGAAAAAAATTGGGAATTAGAAAAAATAGAAGAATCAATATTTTTATTTCTTGTTTTTATTTAGATAAAAAAGCAGGCAGTAATACATTAGAATAAATATGGCGAATATGGCAAATATGTCCACATGAAAATCGAAGTGTGAAAACAATGTTCTAATCCTTCGTGGAAATCGCATTCTATTATCATCATCACTAAGACAAAATGTCTTAATATGGTACACAAATTGTGTTGGTAGAGTGAAGACAAAACAATTATTCCGTACGAAAGCTTATTGGAAAAATATGGACAAGCCAAACTTCACTGTTGGAGATCAAGTTCTTCTGAAACGCGGGAAGAAGGACAACAAATTTAAGAGTAATTATTTTAACGACATATTCACTGTCATTGTCGTTATTGGTACTAAGGTAACGGTCCAGAACAGCAGAACATCTCAGACTTATAAACGTCATTTCACATTCATCAAATTACACCGACCAAATTAATACCCGAACAACAAAAACAGAAACAACGGCAACCTCAAACAGTATCCACTTCGCAGAAGAAATAATAAACATCGACAAAGACATGTTTATACATAAACAAACGTGAACAATGAGTTTACATAACATCGTTACTTTTATTTTAACAGTTTTGTTAAAAAAAAGGGGAAGTGTAGTGGTGTTAGGCCACGGACTTTAGTATATCTAAGTTCGTATTGAATAGAAGTAGAGAAAAGAAGAGTCGTGTTCACATATTCCTAGTGAATTCACGACATAACATAACCTTTTCAATTTTTCAATAAAAAAAGGTATGGTTACCGCTCAGAGGCGTAGCTAGAGCTCAGTCAAAATTTGTGGAGGAGAGTTTAAGTAGAAGGAAAACGTGCAAGTAACCTAATCGACACTTAAGACTGAAAAGAAATATCGTAGCGTTGGACTTCTCCAGTTTTTTGACTGACCCTGAATACGCCTATGCCGCTAGTAGCAGTACGCACAGCAGTTCACAGTAATATGGAGTTTACGCCAATACGACGAAACAATTTACGGCGCGGTTACGGAAATCGTATTCTTAGTCGCGTCCTCTGAAGCCGCGACCTTTTGTTTTCTAGTTACGCAGGAAACGTTTGCGCTGGGAACGCATAAATGGTAGATAAAAATATAAACAGATGTTAAAAAGTTTTCTTTGTGAGAAGAATGTCTAGTTTAAAAGAAGCAAGAGAACAATTGTTGAAAGCTATTAATGAAAATTTGCTTACTGAAGAGGAGTTTCTTCTTCTGTATGATATTAATAGAAAAAATAATCCTGATTATGATTACAAAAGCTATAAGCTTTCTCAGAAGCTGAGTGCTATACAGAATTTCGTTTCCAAAAACTGACATGCACAGACTGAAACATGCGTTACATATTCCTGATGAAATTATTTGTACAAACTACAATCATGTAAGAGCTGATGGAATGGAGGCTCTTTGTATTTTACTCAAATCGTTTTGCTGACCTCATTCCAAGAGTTGGCAGGCCAGTGCCACAGCTGTGCATGATATTTAAACAAACTTTGGATTTTTTGATAACAGAATGGGGTCACTTACTCAATTCTTTAGACCAACCGTGGTTAAGTCCTCCAAAGTTGCGAATCCTCGCAGATGCTGTGTATGCTAAAGGTGCTCCACTAGACTGTGTTTGGGGATTTATTGATGGCACCTTGAAAGCCTGCTGTCGGCCAAGCCAAAATCAAAAAATGGTGTATAATGGTCACAAAAGATACCATGGATTGAAATACCAATCAGTCACTACACCGAATGGATGATCGCAAATTTATTTGGCCCTATAGAAGGCAAACGACACGATAGTGCAATTATCGTACCATGTAGTGCTATGCTGGCACTCTTTGGCCTCCTGCCACAACTACAACAGTTTTCACATGATCAAAATGGAAATATCTTATGTTTGTATGGAGACCCTACATACCCACTAGGGAGACATCTTCAAGTACCTTTTGGTGGAGCAAACCTGACAGATGTGGAGAAAGCATATAATAAAAACATGAGCAAGGTTCGTGTTTCAGTTGAGTGGATATTTGGTGATATACTGACACATTTCAAGTTCAACGATTTTAAGACAAATTTGATACTTGGATTGAGCCCAATTGGGAAAATGTACATTATAAGTGCTATATTGACAAATGCACATACAAGCCTCTACAGTAACATTACAGAAAATTACTTTGACTTAGAACCACCTACATTGGAAGAATATTTTGTGTAGAGGATTGGATTTCATTTTGGAGAATCACTTATACTTTGGCAAGATTATTTTTTTTGCAGATTTTGTCAATCACAAAAATTTCACCCCACAAAAAAATATATCTTGTTAAGGTATAAGTAGTGGATATTTTATATGTTTAGTTCAGCATCTTGAAAACTGGCTTCTTTCAACAAAATAAATATGTACAATATATATACCTATATACATCTCTGTTTTTTTTGAAAGTTTTTGTTTGTTGTAAAAAGTTCATGTGATAATCAACAAAACAGGAGCTAGTACCACTCAACAAAAATACAAAAAACAGCAATTTGAAATGTCAAAATTTTTCTCCTAACTTTGCAAGAATCATAACCATCCCTGATTTTGCTTATTGCATTGCTCAACGAGTTGCTCATTACAGAAATTATTTTGTCTTTCTCTCTCTCTTTGGAATTCAAGCTCTTGTCGTTTTAATTCTAGTTCTTCTTTCCTAAGTTCAAGTTCATTTTGTGACTTTTCTTTCAGGAAATTAATCGTATCATTCCCATTATTACGTTTACGTTTTGGAGATATATCATCGACGTCATTTTCACCTTCTCTTTTTTTGGTTTCAGCCCATGTTTCCATAGATTGAGGACGAACTGAATCTGCTGCCTTGAACTCCTCATGTGCCTTGTTTGCTCGTGCATCACTCTCAGCCTTTGCAGCTAATTCACTCTCATTTTTCAGTAGGGTCACATCCCCTATTAAAACATCAATTTCCGCCACTTCTACCTCAATACCTGATGCTTTCTCTTCATTGGCTTTTCTTCGAGCATTTTAATAATTTGTTTAAATGATCACGTAATGATCTCTGATCAACCTTGAACTTCGGTTTTTCCAGGGAATTCAAAATACCAGCTATGGTGTCCCAACAATGTCCTCGTTCTCTTGAGCCACCCTTGTGCTGGAAGGTGTTGCTGTCCAGAAGTTCTCTTGCGAAATAAATGTCATGCTCGTTGGTCCAGCACATTTTGGTACTGTAAATAAAAACATGAGCAGAATAATTAAATAGGAAATATATCTTATGTCAATCCTTAGCATATTTTTTTTATTAAACTTTCACTAAAAATATTGCACTGAATTAACTCAAATTTGCTAGCTGGAGTCGATGTTTTTATCTCTCAACACGTTGTTAGCTATGATCTTCTCAGCCCAAACACAGACAAACTTTTCATCCCAGAAGATATAAATCACAGACCTGAAGATATAAATCACAGACCTGTTAGACTTGGCTTTGGCAGAAGTTGATAAATTTTGGGTATTTTCCTCCATTTTTCATCAAATTTGATGCGAGTTCTTCGCGTTGTGTTGAGAAGGATGAAATGCGGTCCTGCGGTTCGATATACGAACTAGTCCCCTTGTGAATTAGCAATTAAAGTTTTTTAATAAGTATATTGTAAAATATTTTGAATGTATTTATGCTTGAAAATCGCAAGAAGCGTGAACCTTCTAGTCGCATATTTTTTGGTTTTATTTCTAACCAAACCTAACCTAAATTGTTTTATTCTTCTGATATATTGAGCACTCTCGTTGTGAGTACATCACCAAACGTCAAATATCAGAGGCGTAGCTAGAAATTTAAAGTAGAAAAGGAGAACGTGCAAGTAACCTAATCGACACTTAAGACTGAAAAGATTGGACTCCTCCACTTTTTTGGACTGACCCTGAATACGCCTATGAATATATATTTTATATATATTTGAGTTCAGAAATTGCGCCAAAAAACTAAAGTCATCAAGACTGGCTTCAAGCACATAACGAGTCTTTGGTGCTTTACTGAAGTATTAACACAACATCATTTGGGAAAATGTGCAGTTTTGTTGTTGTTATTGTTGTTGTTATTATCTGTAGCTGTTTATCAACAACGAATGGTGCGACTCAGTAAGTGGCAAGACATTTCCAACAATCAATCCGTGTACAGGAAAAGGAATTTGTCAAATACAAGAAGGTGATAAGGTGAGCATCTGTAACGATACTAATACTAGCATGAAAACAATGCAAATTAATTAATGAACTAATTCCGTGTTTGGTCTCAAAATTAATTTATACAAATATTCTTCTTTTTGCTTGGTCAAAAAATTAATTAATTCATGTATAAGGTTTGGTCAAAACATATAGAGCTATCTATGAAAAATATATGTGATTACATATATTTTTCATGTTCCAGCGTTTTTTATTCATTGTACACCTAATTAAAAAAGCGATCGCAAAAATCGGATGCGCGACTTTTTTTACTGACAGCACAACCACCTCAAAGTTTTCCCAATAAAAGACCCATATAGGCGAATTAAGTCAGACCCCTGCGACTAATGTAATGCATTTCAACCTTTTACGTCCGTCTTCACTGGCGTTATATTTGAAAAGATCACTGTCAAACCGACACAGACAAAAATGCAACGCTGGCTCTTTTAACGTAACGCCATTGAAAGTCGACGTAGAAAGGGCCACTAAGATATTATAATTGGACCAAGGTTAAAAAACTGATATATAAAGAAACATCCTGCCACCTTCCAATTTGTGGTAAGTTAGTAATTTATTAGCTGTATATAAAGCTAAATCTCTAAATTTCGCGGCTAGCTTTTTGATGCATCTACATTTTCTGTCGTTATCTCCAAAACATTAGTTGCTACTGAGCATGTGTCGTGGCGAAAATAATCGTCTGTCGTGACATTTCCCCCTTGGTGGAGATTGGAGATTGGAGAGTGGAGCATTTTGTCATTTTTGATTTTATGAGAAGGGATGGGTTCTGCACCTTTCCTTTACAAGTCGTTCTTTGGCCACATAATTATTTTGCTTCGATTTTTTTTCTGTTCCATGTAAAGGCCGATGTCGATAAAGCAGTAACAGCGGCCACTAATGCCTTTTCGTTGGACTCGGAATGGCGAAAGTTGGATGCTTCACAGAGAGGGAAATTAATTTACAAACTGGCTGACTTGATTGAAAGGGATACTTCATACATTGGGGTACATGATATCTCTATTTTGTTGTTGTTGTTGTTGTTGTTGCTGTTGTCTAATCTGTTGTTGTTTATAATATTTTCGTGTCCTAAACGTATTTATTAGAATTTGGAATGTCTGGATAACGGCAAACCATACAAGCTTGCGTGTGGAGATATTATGATGTGTGTCGGGGTTCTTCGCTATTATGCTGGTTGGTGCGATAAAATTAATGGCAAAACCATCCCAAGTGGTAAGCGGTCCCTATGATTGTCATAGCCTCGAACCCAGGGTTTGTCTCTCGCAAGTTCATTAAAAGGGCAATTAACCCTGGGTTTGAGGTTGTTTGTGAGGTTGATAACAAGAAAGGAAATATTACTTCAAAATATTCTGCAAAAATAACATTTAAAAATAACATTTAAAAATAACGTGGTGGTAAATTTCACAACTTAAACGATCATCACGTAACCGTAAATTCTCCTCATCGAATAGAAAATGACTCTCCTTCTCTCTCTGCCTCTCTTTGTGATGGACGGTTTGTCGGATATTTATGTCGGATATTTTTAGACTATGGCTTGTTTACATTTACGAAACATGAACCTGTCGGCGTCTGTGGAATGATTATTTCGGTAGGATTATTTATGACGACATACGTCATATCTCCGTTAAATCCTTAATAAGGACTCTTCTTGCTTCATAATATTTCAAATCTTCGTGTGGATCAAAAGAAATTGGTGTTGAGGAAAAAATTCGGCGTTGGGTACAAAATTCTAGCGTGACGTCATTATTCGAGTGGTATTTGGTACTAGACTCAATTCGAACGTTTTTTTGTTATTTCTTGTTGAGTTTTTTGCATTTCTTTGGTTTTTCTTTAAAAAGGTGAGGTTATGCGACAGCCTCGTTCCCGGGGATTTCTGTTTTTTCTCGATATACGGGAAAACGGCGTAGAAAGTATATCGAAAAAAAGCACTGGGAACGATATGGAATAAATTTATTGTCGCCTTCTTTTATTATGAATTGTACTTTCCGACGATCCCGATTTTTTTTCTTCCCGTTTCCAGTGGAACTTCCCATTAGCCTTGATGACATGGAAGATTGGACCAGCATTAGCCTGTGGTTGTACGATGATCGTGAAGCCTGCAGAACAAACGCCTTTAACAGCTTTGTACTGTGCTCAACTCATCAAAGAGGTATAAATGGTGTGACTAAAGATACAGTAAATATTGAATATCTACGCGGGAAGAAAGCTAGAGGAAAGACGTGCTCTTGTGTTGATAGAAAAAAATTTCAAAAGGTGTGGCTGATTCAATTTATAAGCAATATAAATACAGATAGAAGAATGGAAGGTGACCACAGAGCTAGCTCAATTAAGTCGGGAGAAGTTTTTATTGACCTGCAGTTGGAAAAATTAAAGCTAGAAGAAATCAAATCAAAATTGTATGATGATGTTTTATCCAAGATACTAGAAATGGTAAGGAAAGAAATTCCCACAAAATCAACGATAAATGATAGGAAATCAGTAAAAAGGCAGAGATCAGAAAGCCTAGAAGAACTTGCGATTCATTTGAAAAGTGAAGTTGAATTTTTAAGGGAAGAAATGAAAACAAAAAACTCTATCATAAATAATCTTGTTGCGACGAAATCATTGTCGCGTGACAAGCTGAATTTTTCTCACAGAAACTCAGAAATTAATTATACGCAGCAAGTCGATGAAAGCTTTTCCTTTGATAATATCAAATCTAAACAATTAGTTGAGGATCAATTAACTGCTGTACGGATGAAAAAACATAATGACTATCTCTCACTTAAAAGCTCTGAAGAGAATACAACAATTAAAAAAGTCGCATTCTCTGAGGAAAACATCAAAAATACAAAATCCAAAGGCAGAAAAAACGTTATTGTATGCGGAGATTCAATGGTAAACTCACTTGATAGTAATGGTGTCTCTTCAAAAAATAATAATGTTTCGATTCGAAGTTTTCCTGGTGCTACTTCGCTAGATATGTTGGACTTTGTTAAACCACTTGCAAACAAGAAACCTGATATGTTAATATTTCACGTAGGAACAAATGATCTTACAAAAAATATTCATAATACAAAGGACAATGTCACGAAATTGATTCATACAGTGAAAGAAGCTTCTCCGAATACTGAAATAGCCTTTTCGAACATTTGTTTACGTGAGGATGTTCCAAACATCAATGGTGGACGACAAAAATTGAACAAGGACCTTCATGATATTTGTACTGAGTATGGTTTACCTATGATTAACAACGACAATATTGACAGCAGTTGCCTGGCGAAAAAAAGGCTACATCTAAATATGAGATTCGGAATCCCTCGATTAGCAAAGAATATCAAGCAATTTCTTCAAAGTTGAACAGTTACAGAGACAAGTCAAATAGAAGATTTAGACGATCAGCATCAAGACCTAAAACGCCTGAAGGATATACGTCGTAAGCACCCAAGTAATGTTATTTTTTCATACCTAAATATTAACTCAGTTAGGAATAAATTGGATTCGTTAGGGTCATACTTAAGTGGCCTAGCAGATATCTTGTCGATTGGGGAGACTAAACTCGATAGTTCATTTCCTGAATCTCAATTTTATCTCCCAAACTTTAAAACACCCTATCGACTTGATGTCTCGGGTCAATGTGGTGGTCTTTTAACGTTTGTAAGGAACAATATTCCCTCACTTCGTCTTTTTGATTTTAATTTTCCTGTTGATATCCAAGTAATTCCAATTGAGTTGAAATTGGGTGGGAGGAAATGGCTATTATTGAGTGTTTACAAACCACCAAGACAATGTTCAAAATATTTCTTAACTAAGTTACAAGAAGCTATAATGTTTTATTGCAAATTTGATTACATCATCATAAGTGGTGACCTTAATCTAGAACCAACAAACCCAGAATTATCTGAATTCCTTGAAACAAACTCCCTATTCAATCATGTAAAAAATAAAACCTGTTGGAAATCTACTTCGTGGAGTTGTATAGACCTTATAATTACCAACAGGAGATATTGTGTGATGAATACTGGGACTGTTGAGACTGGATTAAGTGATCACCACTTGCTTATTTATACGATGCTTAAAACTAGATTTTCAAAACTTCCTCCTAAAATTATTGAATATCGCCTATGGAAGAATTTTGATCATAACTTATTTAGGAATGATTTAGTAAAGTCCTTTGATTGTATAGGCACATATTCGAAATTTGAGCAAATATATACTCAAATTTTAGATAAACACGCTCCAAGGAAAACTAAAATCCTCCGTGGAAATAACCAGCCACACATAACCAAAAACCTCAGGAAGGCCATCATGCTAAGATCTAAATTGAAAAACATGGCCAATAAAACCGGAGACCCTGAGGTTAAGGCACGTTACAAGAAACAGAGGAATTTAGTTGTTAATCTAAACAGACAAGCAAAGAAGTCTTACTTCAGAGATTCCATGCGTTCTAATACCTCATTTTGGAAATCTGTAAAGCCTTATTTTGATACAAAGCATGGGATCACTGAGGAAAGAATTCTTTTAGTTGAAAATGACGATGTTGTTAGCGACGAAGGTGAAATCTCTTCTGTCTTTAACTCGTTTTTTAATGGAATCACTGAAAATCTTTCGATCTCAGATATTCCAGAAATCTCAGTGACCGAAAACCTTGATCCACTTACCGCAGCTATTGCAAAATATCCTGCACATCCATCTATAGTGGCTATTAAATCCAAAGTCAGTATTTCTTCACCTTTTGAACTTCGTCCAATCACAGAAGCTGAAATGATCAAGGAAATTCTCTCTCTGAATTCTGGAAAATCTGTTAGTGGTTCAATTTCCATCAAAGCTCTAAAGTTGGGTGTTTTTGAATGCGCTGGGACTTTGACTAAAATTTTCAATGACAGTTTAGTTCAGGATTCGTCTTTTCCAGATGAGCTAAAGTTTGCTGATATCATCCCGGCCCATAAAAAAGGCAGTAAAACCAATAAGGCAAACTACAGACCCATCAGTTTGCTTCCTGCAATCTCGAAGGTGTTTGAAAGATTGATTGCTAATCAGTTGAACCCTTTTGTGAACTCTTGGTTGTCAAAGTACCTCTGTGGCTTTCGTAAAGGCTACAGTTGCCAGTATGCTTTGCTCAATATGCTCTTAAAATGGCAATCAACTTTAAACTCAAACGGGGTTGTAGGGGCAGTTCTGATGGATCTTTCCAAGGCGTTTGATTGTTTGCCACATAATCTTTTAATAGCAAAACTCTCTGCTTATGGGTTCGGTAAGAAATCACTCAAACTTTTGCACAACTATCTAAGTCGTCGCAAGCAACGGGTTCGAATAGGTTCTCTTTTTAGTGAATTTTTAGCTATCATTATGGGCGTTCCCTAGGGCTCAGTTCTGGGTCCAATGTTGTTCAATATCTTTATCAACGATCTTTTATTTTTGGTACAAGAAGATATTTGCAACCTCGCTGATGATAATACCACATATGTCTGTGGTAAGAACATAAGCTCCGTAATTGAACGCCTACACAATGACCTGGAAATTGCCTTGGACTGGGTCTTAAATAATGGCATGGTTGCTAATCCTGATAAATTTCAGGCAATCTTCTTAGGTGCCAAAAATGAAAGTATCACAGTTAGTGTGCGTACAACAAACATTGTTAATTCTAAGTCAGTGAAACTTCTAGGTGTTACGATCGATGACAAGTTAAGTTTTTACCCTCACATAATGGAAGTTTGTAAGAAGACTTCCAACAAATCAAAGGCTTTAATGAGGATAAGAAGTTATCTATCTTAAAAGCAAGCCGATCTTCTTTACTCTTCGTACATAATGTCTCCGTTTAACTACTGCCCCTTGGTGTGGATGTTTTGCAGTAAAAGGGCACACAATTTGATTAATGCAACTCATCACAAAGCTCTGTGTGTAAAGCTAAATACATTCGCATATACATTAGATGAGTTGCTACTTATGTCAAATAGCATTCACATTCACACCAAGAATCTTCAGCTCATGATAATTGAGATTTTCAAGTCCCTTAATCAATCAAATCCCGAATTAATGAGGGAACATTTCATCTTAAAGGGGAACATGTATAATCTTAGACAAGGCTCTTCTATTGTTGTTCCCAAAGCACAAACAACAACAGCCCTAAATTCCTTCAAATTTCGTGCATCCTTGGCGTGGAATCACTTACCAGCTAATCTGAAGGAAATAAAAGACCTGTCTAAGTTTAAACATGCCCTCAAGGGACAGAATATCTATTGCAGATGTAAGAACTGTATTTGATTGATAATATTTTCTTTTTTCTTTTTAATTTTTATCTTTTACATATTTTAGCATGTTGGACTGGATTAGTTACATTTGTATACTATTTTTAAATCCAACTGAAAACAAAGAATAAATAAAAGTAGGATCCTGGTAACTGGAACTTTCAGTAACTCGAACCGTTATAGAATTCCCCTTGAACTAATACTCTCTCATAAAAGAATCTCGATAACTCGAAGAGTGTTGATCGGTTTCCACTGAAGCTGGAGATATCAGGAGTTAAATGAAGTTGGTATGGCATGGAGCAAGTATACTAAATTAGTATAGGGAAATCGAATTACGAAGGTTCATTTTCATAGAAATCATAGGTGAAGGGATCTTTCCGAGTGGGCAAAATCTTCAAAAAACCTCTGTGGAGAAGTAAACAGCAGTCGATGTTGCTTGCCATTTCTATAGAGCACTCCTCCACAGATATGTTTTGAGGATTTTGCCCACTGGGTTTTCATATAAATACGTATAATGGAAACTTCGAATTAGGTTAAATCTCATCTTCGCTCATGGTTTCTATGTAAATGACAACCTCGTACCCAAGGCCGTTGTCCGTTGTCCATATCAAAAAGAGGATCCAAACGGCCCTGAGTACGAGTATATATAAATTGAATCATTTTGTACTTGCCCCCATTTTGGAATTATAGAAGGTATTATTAAATTATTGCGGCTTGATGCTAACCTAATATAAAACATTTTTTTTAAATTTTAGTCTGGGTTTCCTGCTGGTGTTGTCAACGTGATACCCGGTTATGGTCCCACAGCTGGGGCCGCCATTAGTTCACACATGAATATCGACAAGGTAGCGTTCACTGGTTCTGTCGAGGTATGTGTTTATCGGAGAGTTTGATGGAATTATAATGGATTATGGATAGCCTCCTGTCTTTCCCGTCTTTCTGAATACAACTTTCCGAATTTCAGTTTTAACACCAATTTTTTGTCAAACTATCATACCCTGCCTTGTTTTAATGCTTTGTATAGCTTCCAAACGAAGTTGATAGAATATTTGGCAGAATATCGACGTTTAAAAAAATCTTCGGGAAACGTTCATTTGTACCGCGTCATACCGTAAAGGCAGATATGGAAACAGCGTGGGGAAGTGGGAAATAGAAAAGCTATGCTTAAGTCTCATAAATGCATTCCATCGCCTGTTTGACATACTGCGAATCTGCGCTACTTACTGGTAATCCCCAAATTCGTAGGTTGGTCATATAGTGATGGAAGCTGCAGCGAAATCGAACTTAAGGAGGGTCAGTCTAGAACTTGTCCTCTCAGTATTTTTCCTGACGTAGACCGTAAGATTAATACAGTTGCCCTTGGTTGTACCCCCGTTCATGAAATTGCACCTACTTTTTTATTTTTTTTAATTTATTAATGTTGACCCTGAATAGCCTCTTCAGTTCTAATAGAACTGTTATCAATGAGGATCCTGTGTAGGAGGTCCTAGAGCATTTAAATCCATTTGGGTTACGGAAGCCGCAAGTATGCTTCAACCGCTCTACTAGGTAACTCCCTTAGATATCAATAATGTGTAATATATTGTTGCTTAACTTTTGACATTTTCCATAATTGCACTGATGTTTGCAACCATTTTGAATTTTGCACCTAAAACTCTAGTTTGTCTGGACAAACAAGATTGGTACTTGGTTAATACTATAATCTTTCATAAAAATTATTGAGACACCCTATTTTGAGGGGAAAGCAGATCCGCATGACGAAACCCCCTTCGTCCTGAATTCAATGTTGAAGATGTTTTCACATTTAGCTGATGGAGATAAAAGGCCATCCAAGTTTCATATAACACACCATCATCGATTCTAAGGGGGAAGGAAGGCCGTCTCAGAATTTTTGTGAAGGATTGTAGGCCCATCCCATACATAAAAAAACCGTTCAACTCAGTACAGAATTGTGGAATGGCATTTTCCGTGTAACCTTGAGATGATTTCATGTCCTTGTTTTTTTAGTCGATTGGGCCGTCGGCGTCGCACATGAAGGGCTAATAATGGTCAAGTTTGTGCAGCCGCTACACGAACTGTCATTCACGAAGATGTTTATGACGCTTTTGTGGCTAAGGCAGTAGAGTTGGCACTTAAACGAAAAGTAGGCGATCCTTTGGACGACGGTACTCAGCAAGGTCTCAGGTATCTAGATAAGCTGATGAACTTGCGCTCAAAATTATGTTGTTATTGTTGTTGTGTTTGTTGTGTTTTCAAATTAACCGTTATACAACTGGTAAAAGAGGATCTGACTGAAAGTAGTGCTAAAATACAGTCATATTATTTCTCTATAACCGACACTATCCCGACACTATCGGGAAAGGTTAATAAGGGGCACTTTTAAATTATTCTATAAGTAGAGATTTGAACTTAACGGAGAAAAGGCATCCTATTCCTGCATGTCCGCTATAGAGAGGTTACACTGTATTTTAAACCGAAACAGGGAAACAGGGAAATCTGGGGAAAAAGTTGTAAAATATACTCCGTTACCCTCCTTGTAATCATAATAGTCATTAGTTTTATTTTACACTCACTTTAATCAATTGATTGTGAATAACGGCTTGCGATTGGTTCGAGTCATAAGCCATAAGTGTCCAGACCAGCGAATTTTCGAATAATTATATGTTTCACTGGACTATAGTCGTGTATGATCTTCAAGAAGATCTTAGACTTGATTAAATCTGGTAAAAGCGAAGGAGCGCAGCTGAAATGCGGTGGAGAGCAGATTGGTAACGAAGGTTATTTCATCCAACCGACTCGTTTCCGTAAATGTTTGCGGCGTATAGGGCTGTATCAGTTTTGTCTGTGCTTACTGCACCCGTTTTGAAAAAAGCCCAATCAGGTGTAATTGTTTCGAAAAATAACGTCATCGTAGGGCGTGCGTAAAAGACAAATTTGGTGCAGATTTACAACAGTTCTCATGTTTAATTTATTTTCAAGAAAGAAATTTGAAATACTCTCAGTTTTCTTGCACATAAATAGTTCTTGCGCATTACCTTTTCTTCTCGTAAATGACGTTCGCAAAATTTAATATACAAATTTGAATGATCAGAGAAAAACGTCAGTGTGTAAACAAACCTCTGCAACTTTAAAACTTGGTTCTCATTGCATGCTAACAATGAAATAAGCATGGTGAGCCAGTCCGTTTTATATTAGGGCTACATTAAATTCGTTTTGGGGTTAAGTTAGCCAACGCACCGACTAGGCCAGTTAACTAGCTCCGCAGAAACACTCCCTCAAAGATTTTCACTCGATTTTGTTTCCTCAAAGATTTTCACTCGATTTTGTTTCCTCAAAGATTTTCACTCGATTTTGTTTCCTCAAAGATTTTCACTCGATTTTGTTTCCTCACAGATTTATCTCGATCTTCTTTATTTCTTTGTTTAGATATTCTGTCCAGTTCAACAACTGATGAAATTTAGCAGCGTTGATGAGGTCATTAATCGCGCCAATAACACGTACTACGGCTTAGGTGCTGGAGTTTTGACTAATGACATTAATACATTAATGAAAGTGGTTAACAGAATACGGGCTGGAATGATTTGGTAAGCCTTTATGAGAAGAATGGGACAGTTGTCAAAGTTATGTCCAATTACAAGCGATACTTGGGGTTTTAGCGAGCGAAATTATCGGTACTCGGATAATCGTTCCCCACATAATTGTTAATGTCGAAAATTCTTCTCCTCTTCCAGCTCCCATTATTCAGTAATCTTTACTCTTCTCCTCACTCGAGCGTGTTCATCTGACAGTTTTTCCTTTCTATAAATTTATGGTGAAAAGTCTTATAAAACTGTTTGAAAGAACGAGGCAGAGCTTGACTCTAGCCTCATTTTCTCAAACAAAATATATAAGGTTTTCACCATAAAGTTAGGTGAGGAGAAATTGTCAAATGAATTATATACTCTGTCAGACCCATAAAATAATATGATATAAGCTATCAGTTAAAACATCATGGTACGGTAAAGGATAAAAGCAATGAATCTAGGGAACAATGAAATTTTATCAGCGATAAACAGGTTTCATCTTCTACCTTAACAGGCCTTTTTACGCCGACCCTAACTTAACACCGGCCCATTCAATGTCGGTTTTTATTGGCGTTATTTTTGTAAAGTCCACGGTCAAACTCTCTCACAGCCAAAATTTTAACGACGGCCATTTTATCGTCATTAAAACTAACGACAATAAGGGCCGTCGTATAAAGGGTCGATCAATGACCAAAATCAAGACTTCACAATCAATTCAGAATAGTTTTTAAATGTTAACTGTTGATGTTGTTGTTGTTATTGTTGTTATTTTTCAGGGTAAACACATATTCTATTTGGACATCGCAAACGCCATTCGGTGGCATGAAGCAATCGGGCTTTGGTCGAGAATTGTAAGTGTGGGTAGTTAGTGGGTAGTGGGTAGTGGGTAGGTAGTTCGCTTTACTATCCTTTAAGTTTCCCCCTTAAAGTAACACTCTTAAATTCGAACTCTGCTGATTAAGAGATTTAATAAAAAATGTCTCATACAACAAGTATAATGGCCGGTTACATGGACAAACTACCTACTTGTCTTTGGTCTCATAAAGACACCCCCTGTTAGTTAATTCTTTCATTCCTTTTTTCTATAGGGGGCCGTTCAATAATTACGTCACGCTAGGGGGTGGGTGGTTCTTCAGGTTTTTCGTGACGCAGCGTGACGGTAAACGAGGGGGGTGGGTAGTACTTATTTCAAGTCCGTTGCGTCACGGTATAAATTTTTTTTTATTTATCCTTATTTCAAAACATCGCATTGAACGCTAGCCTTATGCCCAAACATGCAATAACGAAATTTCCAAAGGGAATTCCATACGACTATTCTTGCCCTTCAACCAAGGATATTCTTGCAGACCGTATTTGCAAACACTGCGGTCTTTATTTGGGAAGTATCAAGTCAAGGCAATACCACTCAGCATACTGCCGAGCAAAGGATTCGCTACCAGTTGCCAACAGAACCGAGGCGACAAAAGTACGACCGCAACGAGTCGCAGCCCGTCGCCAAAATGAATTGTTGTGTGCGATGGCCTTTCAAGAGCTTGAATGGCACGCAATTGATGATGTTGATTTTGACGACGAGTCAGATATTCCAGAGGTTGTTCCCAAAAGTGGAACCCCTGTCCTTAATGATATGGATCCAATCTGGACAAGTGATTGATCAACTTTTATCTAAACCGAAGAAGCGATTGACTTGATATTTACATTTTGTTAATTTGTTATATATTCAAAAGAAAACTTGCATTACTCTAATTTTTCATGTGTTGCATATGTACTGGAATTTTGTTAAGAGGGGAGGGGGGTTGTCTCTGCCTAGAGTGACGTCACGCAAGGGGATCTCACATGAAACCGTGACGGAGCGTGACGAGGGGGGATGGGTGGTTCTAAAAACCCAAATTTAGCGTGATGTAATTATTGAACAGCCCCTAGGGGGGAATACGGTTTGAAAGAATATACGGAAGTTAAAACGGTTAGTATCCACTTTAATCGAATCATATACAAAGCATATGGTATATCGTAAATTCTCGGAGAAACGCCCCACCAACCGCAAGAAAACAACTATATGTATCTCTGTAATACATACGCTGAATTACTTATTCGTGAGCATGCGTACTTTAAAACTTGGACAGGTTTTGAGGCAACCTCGTCCCTAGGGCTTCCTGCCTTTTCGATATTCTGGATTTCTTCGCCGCCATCAAGTATATCGAAAAGATTGGTTTTGAGGTGTAACCTTTTCAAATTTTTAATAAAGAAGTTCTTGAAGGATCGTTTTCCAAGTTAGCTACCAAAGCCTTTCCTCGGACGTACTGAGGAAAATACGACGGTAAACGACTGTTTCTGTTGATCGTGAACATTGTTTCCATTTTATTTTTCTTCAGGTATCAATAATGCTCCGAAATGTGTAAGCCCCTACCATCACAGCTCAAGGAAAACCGGCATACGACAGAAAAAAAAGAAGATATGCACCATATTTCTTTCCTGGTTCTATATTTTCTTGGTATTTCGATAGAGTTTATTATGCACCAGTTTTATTTATGTTTTCTTATATATTTCCTACTTTCAAATTAGAGTATAGGGAATGACAATTAAAATCATGAAACACAATCGATAAATAACTCCATGGCAATGTGTTGTTATAAATATAAATATAAAGTCTGGTTCGTGACGTCAGCACTGCGCAAAAACAAACATCATATACAGATTTCTCCACGTGCAAGACCTCACCTGCGTATCAACTCCCTTTCTACTAACGTAAAAATGGGACCACAGATAAGCTAATGGGCCGATGATGAATTTGAAGACGACCCTACAGACTCTGAATACTGTAATTGTGGCTTATATAGGTGTTATGCGTTTTGTGTAGGTGTTATGTGTATTCTTCAAAGAAAATAAACCATATTGGTCCCTATGATATTCTCTTTTCACTAACGGAAACGTAGGACCACAGATAAGCCCCCAATAGTTGATATGATTACCGCTAGTGGCAGGTCAAAGCAATATTTTTGCCATTACATTGCCTTTGTCTTTTTTCTATTTGTCCTTAAAAATCCACTTCCACACGTCATATATCAAGTTTTCACGGACGTAAATGTGATGCTGAGTTAATTTCAGAGGATTATGTTTCCCATATAGTTTAAAGTAAAATCTATAAACTACCTATACATTTATAAACAACTTTTCTAAGAGTTCTCAACAAAAAGTTTGTGTTACGAGATTTTACCTGGAACTTCGGTTGTGTAAATTGTAATAAACCGCATATTTAGTGATTTTATGTGAGAGAAACACGAAAATCTTGACACCATTTTTCAAACAGAGTTTTTTAAACAGAAATGGTATCAAAAATAATTTGGTTTTTTTTAGAATTATGTTTTCTAGACAACGATTTTGTTTTCTTAGTTGAAATAACAAACATTGGTAATAACGTCTTTATCTGAACATTTTGCAGTCATCAAAGTGAGTTATACGTTAACTCATTCAGTGTTTTTGTTAAATTTGAATTCTGCTACTTACATTCATTTATGAAGGGAGATAACCCATTGTTTTGTTGATACATCTTTTTCAATTTTTATCCTCCAAAGCCAAATTTTTTATTTGATTTTTTATTTTATTTTATTTTTATTCTGTTTATCATTACAAGTTTGATTAATTTTTTGTTTTCTTCACGTAAAAGTCAACCTGAAATAAGAACAGTGGAGATGCACAAACATAAAACAAAAGCATATAATGGGAAACGTTTATGAGACTGAATTTTCAAATTTGTTTTTAATTTGCTTCATCAATTCTTTATTTTCCAATTCCTTTCGATTTTGTTTTCACCACACTGATACATCATTTGGATAGTTCCTTTTTATATTTATACGAATTTTCCTGCTTAAATTTACTTATGAAAGCAGACAAGGCATCTATCATAGGAAAGGTTTCAAAAGGATGATTTCATTACTCCAACTCGTTCCACAACATCAAATCGAAAACATCAGATAACGAATGACGATTGATCCAATCAGAAAAGAACGCACCTGTTCTTCATCAAAAATAAAGTCAAAGTTGAAAATGTAGCCAGTAATTTTTTAAAACATTTGTGTATATCTTGATGAAGGGGCCATGTTCGAATGGAAAGTTGACTGATGATTTCTGAAAATCGATTCCATCTTGTAAATATGAGCATTGTGCATTTCCTATTTATCGATTCTTAATTGATATATCTCGTGTTGCAGATTGGCGATTGATGCAAGCAGCTGTTTGTTGGTCAGTGCCGCGAGGTAGCTGATCTTTCATTTACCCGTGTCTGTCTGTCGGTCATTCTGTAATGCTGCAATTCTCTGCGCCCGTGTGATAACGCCCTCAACACTTTCATGCTTCCAATTCAAATAAAAAACTTTTAAGCACGTTTCTCGATAATTAAAAATCAACTTCTCTGCTGCCTATTAAAGATTTAATATCTAATTTGTTAGTATCGGATTAGTGTTAGTATCAGAACCTTATTTATTCTTTCCAACGCGCCCCTTCACCCCAAATTTAAACGCAGTGAATTTTGGGATCAACCGGGATCAATTTCTTCACGAGTTAACAGTAGTCGTTTGATTTGGTGAAATTTATAATCTGTCCAACATTCATAATCGTTATTAAATTCAAGTATAAAAGCTGACAAGTTTACTTGTATGCAAGTATACTTCTTCAAATATTTTTCAGTCTCTTTTATGGTTTAATTTTTGGTTTACGTCACGAATTATGGTAATAAAGGGACTGACGAACGCTTGCATCCAAGAAAGAATTGGCCAGGCAAGTACATTAGTTGTTTATATTGTAGTTATAAACTAATCAAATTTTTTAATTATTTTTACTGTCAAATACTTAACAGAACTGGAGAACATCAGAGCCGAAATTTTCTGATTTTCAAAATCAGTCAGTGCAGTGTCAGAGCATTTATGATAAACTTTCATCGTATAATTTCTTAAAAAAATTCATGTTAGATATAATCATACTTGCCCAAAATAAAATAGTACAAAAAATAACCTTTGATGTTTTTCTTTGACTAACAGTATTAACCGAATATGCTATATTCGCGACATCAAAGAGATGATGAAAAATGTAAGTTTTATAATAGGAGAAAAATATAATATCTTAAATTTCATCGTATAGCTATATAGAATTTTTAAAAAATCCATCTATAAATCCATCATTCCAAAATTGACTATCTATCATTCTCCAATTGATAAGATGTAGCAACGACAGTTACACATCAACTAATAATCTTTATGGGTTCATTTTAAAATGCTGATTTTGAAAACATGTAAATTATTACTCTAAGCAGGTAAAACGTACAGAGCTTGCAAATTTGGTTTTAGGCAACACTCGATAGCGTACAAAATTTCCCGTCACTCTGTACGTCAACGTACAGGTAAAACTGTGAGACTACGTAATTTTCAGTAAAATAAACAAAGCTTCTACTTTCATTACAAATGAAATAAACAACAATGGCTCTCGTCTTTGAAGTTCAACAACTGTGCTACCATTTTTATTTTAGGAAAATAAAATTTCACTGGAAGTGAGATTATGTCAACAAAACAAAGATGTATTATACTATGTAAAATACAATATACATTTTTTACTTTTCAAACTTTCAAAACCCTTCCACGGGTGAGTTATTAAAAACAAAGGAAAGAAACCAACCGGCAAAGTATAAATAGGAGTGTAAACCTTTCAAAATTCTGAACGTAAATTTTAGAAGAGATTTCTTTCAAATTCAAATTCCATCAAAACATAGATCGAATTTTAGGACCCTGGTTACACATTGTGAAATTAAAGTTTTTAAATCAAATTCGGCAACCGTGAATTAATGCGATTAAATATGGTATACCAAGGTGGAAGACGTCCAATATTGAACTTTAATGATGTATGTCAATCAATCACACGTACACAAAAAGAAGTAAGTTTTGTGTACAACCTCATACACAAAAGTGAAAGATGCATGTACGCTGCTTCAAGTAGTTGTACGTACGAGTGCACGTACACCGATTTGGCAAGTCCTGTCAAAGCAGTTTTCGTTTTGTTGTTTTCATTTCATAACGAAAAAAAATATCGTCAATGTGTTTCACCAGGTGGTTTTTATAATCAAAAATATCCAGATGGTAAAAATTATTAAACCATATGAATTCCAGAATTCTAATATAGGCGCTGGCCGTAATAATTTCTATTTTTTTTAGTATATAACTTGACTCATGAATCCGTAACAATTTGTTTTGGCGTAAATGTTGTATGAACTTAAAGTTTCACCCACAAAAAATAAGACGACATTGTGTTGGAGTTTCTATCGAATTTCATTAAATTGGAGAATTCAAGTCAAAAGTCAAGCTGAAAAGAATATTAAATTAATCAATTCACTTCATTATTGCTCATAATGGTTTTTAGAAATCAGTGGGTGAAAAAAGGAGAGGAGAAAAACAGATTTTTCAACTAAAACTTTTGTCCTATATATATATATATATATCTTATAAAAACAGCGTGTAGGTGACTCTCCATGTGACGAATTGGTGTTACATGTTTTTTTATAAGAACAAAGGTTATAATAATATAAGACTTCGAATATCTAAAAGTTAAGAACAAACTTAGAAACGTTTGTTCTTAAGAAAATATTTTAACATATATATCATCATCATGTTGGTTACATCAACTCAACTTCATCAAAATTTAAAATGTCGACCAAGTCCATTGAATTTCAAATTTTGGGTATTGAATAGTTCAAAATTGATCAGAGTTGAGTGCTCTTATAAAAACAGCGTGTAGGTGACTCTCCATGTGACGAATTGGTGTTCTTTGCTCCATAATTACTGAATGTTTCAACATTATGACAACAAAGCTGACTCACTCTATGACCGAGATGGATGCTAAACTGATAATAAATGATACCTTATCGGGAAAAATTAAAAAAAACGGGAAAAAAAATAATTGGTCCCTGTACCCAGATTATGGAACCCCTTAACTATTCGGTACCCACCACCTATCTCTACCTCATGGATTTTGTGTTGCTGTAAACTTTCCGCTCTTTTAAAAATATTTTTAAAATACTCTTCTAAAAATACAACAAAGTCATTATTGGATTTACTTCAGGATAAATTTTTGCGGGTAGACAAATGTTGAAAAAACACTTAAATTTACTGTTAGATTATCAATATCAAAAAAAGACTTAAACTCGCTCGTGACAAATAATAACACAGAATAAACACAATCAAAGACACTGATCACAAAAGTCAATTTCGTAAAATCTTGGAAAACTACCTTAAAATTTGCATGTAATTTTGCTGTGATTGTACTTCACCAGCTTGCATTTTTTATTGTTTTTAGTGAGATTTATGATGACATCAATGTGTTGGAAAACACTGTTTTTACCTAATTATTGCATTTATTTTAGGAATTCAAATACCTGGCAAAGAACCGCCACCTCCTTTGAGGGAGGGCCACCTTATTTGGTGGAAACTAAATTTCACTGAGGTGAACACCAAAGCTTAGCTCAAACTCATAACACGTTCCTCAAAACTCGTAACACGTAGCTCAAAACTCTTAACTCAAAACTCGAAACTTAAATAATTGTTTTTATTGTCTCCTTATTTTCTGCTCCCTCCTAGCAATGATCTCCATTGAAGCAGATCGCGTAGCAAATGGTAGTTATTATGCTACTAAAATCTGCCAGGTTTTTAATACAAAGTTTTTTAGTAATTATGCAGGGAACTCTCGAGGATGGCTTGTTCTTTTCTAAGTGGTATTCCAATGTTTTATACTTTACTTCATTGTATCAGTATGATTATGGCCGGCGATATTGAATTGAATCCTGGTCCTTTTTTTCCTGCAAAAATAGTTTGCTGATCATTTAGTGAAGGCAATATTTGTTTTGATGAATCTTCTGGGAAACTGCGCATGCAATGCATTATGGTCCATTTACTATTCAGTTATAAAGAATTTGTTTTTTTGGTCGCAATGGGATTTAGACTGCATATTAACACTGGGAAATGGACTATAACGAAACGTTGGGCTTTTAAAGGTTCATGTCTTTTGATGACCTTATGGACCGAGTAAGATTTAATGATGAAGGCCTGACACTAACTAGGTATGGGGAGATAACAGGAATATTAAATTCTAATACCGAACACTTCCTCCATTGTCTTCACTATGAAAACGGTAAATGAACAATATTTATCGCAAGTGGCTTCGTTACATCTATATTTTCAGTTAACGGAGTTACTTACATTTTTGACTCACACGCTCGCGATTCAAATACAGGTTTACCAGATCATAATGGTGTTTTTGAGTTGATGAAATTCAATTCGTTTAAGCATGCGGAAGATTACGTTAAAAACTTATATTTGCTGAACGCGAATCAACTTGAAAGTGTGTGTTATCAGATGCTAAGTTTTGTTGTTTCAATAAGTAGCGCTGCTTTAATAAGGGCTCAAAAAGTTCTCAGAAACGAATAATCTCGTTATGTGAGAAAACGCCAATTGACACTCGAGAATGAAGCAATTCAAGCAGGAAACAAATAAGGAAGTAAATTTTAAACACGGGTTTCTAGTTTTATTTTGTACAGACCGATAACAACAAATGGAAAAAGTTATCTTTTATTCCAACAATCATGTACATCAACAATTAATAGTACTATTTTATGAATCTGTTAATATGTATTACATAATTTGGGTGTGGAGCTGACTTTCAGCCGACTTTTACAAAGAAATAATAATTTTAAAAGCATTTTATTTAAAGCACTTTCTTATTTTTTGAAATGAAATGAAAGTACCCGTAATAACATTCAAGTTCATCTGACGCTACAAAAAACTGCACTGAAAAACCAGCCTCGAATCCAGGGTCTCTTGCGTTTTCGATATACGGCCGCCGTGTCCGTACCGATGAGTTTATAGCAACTTTGAACCCAGTGTCCCAACAGTTATACGAAAATTGTCTTGTTTAAACCTGACACATCTAAACGCGCTGACCTTCAAGCCCCCGGCTTCTAGTTGTTTTTCATTAACATTTCGATTTCATTAACAGATTGTGATTTTCATCAGCAGCATATTGATTGAACTTCTTCGAATCAATATTGAAGTTGCGTTCTTGTTGAGTTTTAAAATTATTATTATTATTATTAGTAGTAATAAAGTTTCCTCAGGATAGCCTCTTCAGTTCTAATAGAACTGTTATCAACGAGGGTTCTGCGTAAAAGTCCCTAGAGCATTTAAAGCCCCCTTTTGGGCTACGGAAGCCGCAAGTATATTTCAAGCGCTCAACCAGACAACCCCCTTGGTTGAAAACTCCTTTAAAAGGTTTCCAATAATGCCCTGCAGAAAAGATGGAGATTTTTGTGAAAGAACTCACAGTTTAGAGCTGTATCCAAAAGCCGTTAATTCGGAGTTTTTTCCTCTCATATTATTGGATATATCTAATCGCGTCCAGTTCAATTTTATATCTATTCTATTTTGAATGATCAATTTTTAATATACTGTTTGCATGTCCGACAAATTGATTGCTAAGCTGAGTGGATCGATTCATACTGTTATAGTCCCTGGCATGACTCGGTCAGGATTGGAACCCTGACTTCCCCCACTGGAGGCGCACACTCTACCACAATACCTACAGTCACTAACCTTATTGAGGAAAAGTGACTACTACATATGCAAGCAGTTAACTTTTCGCTCGTCTACCAGGTTGTTTTACATGCAATCTCTACGCTAACTTTACTTTTGAAACACGGAAGGTGTACTACACTTTCCCATTATTTGAAAATCATTTCCAGTGAGTGCCACATTTCGTACATATCCTGTAGAACTGGTTTCCACATCTCTTTTGTTGAGAATACTAAAGCTGGTAGAGGGGCCTTCACAGTTGGTTAATAGCCCAAGTCACACTGAGAATAGTTCAGATTAGTTAAGGTTATTCATAGTGCCCTATGTGCTCTAAACTTTCTAACTTAACGAGTTTCTTAAAATTACGTTTATTGTTAATACGGAATAGAAAAAGAAAAAGCCAAATAAAGGAATGGCAAGTTGAGGCAGCCAAATAAAGTTTTTTTATCACAAGTATGTCAATAGTTTGAAAGTCTTCTGCAAAACCAGTAAATAATTGATGAAGTTATAATTTTCAAACGAAACAAAACACATGGAAGTCGCAAAAAAGCAGGCATTACTTAAACTTATTTAATTTAGAAATTATCAAGGGCATTTCTTTGAGAAGTTTTCATGGGCATCATCGACTTACCGGTTTTTCCTTTACCTTTGGGAGTTTTACTTTATCAATAATGACGACCATAATGAAGAATTCCTTTACATATAGTTCATCTGATAAATTCTTCTCAACTAAGTTTATGGTGAAAACTTTATAAATTTTGTGTAAGAAAGTGAAACTACAGTCAAATTATACCTTAAATTCGTAATGAGAAGAAGTTGTCAGATGCACATACAGAGGCGTAGCTAGACGTCAGTCAAAATTTGTGGACGAGAGTTTAGTCATTTAAAGTAGAAAAGAAAAAACGTGCAAGTCACCTAATCGACAATTAAGACTGAAGAGAAATATCAGAACCTTTGACTCCGCTTGTTTTTGACTGATCCTGAATACGCCTGAATATGTCATACTCCTTATGAGATCATCAATTGTATAAAAAAATTCGATGGTGCTTCAATATTTACTGACTTTATTTTTGCAACAATTATTATTTTATAAGAACAAGTAATATTTTATAAGAACAATTATTATTTTATAAGAATAAGTAATATTTTATAAGAACAAGTAATATTTGATGCAGACTGATTGTTTCCCTTTTTTCGAAAATCTCATCAATTTGTTCTTTAATGTTTTAAATGTTTGTTGTTCTTATATTTGTGACGAACAAAAAACGTTTTGTTACACTTACACGTAATTGTGCTTATTGACCAAACTTTCCGATATTGAGAGAGTTCATTGAGAGTTTGTCGGGTTTTAAGGACTTTAAAAAAGTCCAACCTCAGATTGTGTTGAGATGGTTCTCATGTTTGGCAAAATCTGAGCTTGGTTGTTCTTATAAGGTTGTTGTTATAGAAAGTGTACTTCAGTTCGACATTTATCATACTTTCTCTGACCAATGTTTTTATACCAACAGGTTTCTGCGTCAAGAGTCGACGCTGTCAACAAGCAGATTGTTTATCACATGTTTTTTCTTAATCCTCTGTCGTCAGGACGACATGGAAGAAAACAAAAGTTTCGAGGAATTTATGCCTTGGACACACGGTGTAACAGTTTTGTGGCGATTGTAATGCATCATTGACGTTATAATGGCGTTTATTAGCATCAACTTAACACGTTTAAATGATATCGCGGAAATGAAGTCATTTTCATTGTGATGTGTGCTAGAGGATGAGTGTGCGTTAAAAGATCTGGTGTGTAATGAAATCGCTGTTATACTTAATACTCGCTGTAAAGTGTTTATATATCACATACAGTGAGTCCGCAAAAAAGCGGGTTTCTAACATTTAGGAAGCATATATTTATATTGTTTGTCAGTCTAGTATTCATAATATATAATTAGAGTTTATCATGTCATAGGCCGGTTGTTTTTGTTTGCGACGTTTCGACAGTTACTACTGTCATCATCGGGCGTTTGTAAATGAATGATGTAAAGTTTATATATGTTTTCAGTAGGATCGAAATTATTTCGGACCTGGAAGGAAGCAATGTCAATATTTCGGACCTGGAAGGAAGCAATGTCAATAATTTGTTTTGCGTAGAGCTGGAAACCATATCGCAGGAACATTATACGATGTACTATTAATACTGGAATTGTTTTTGACACTGTATATAGTCTCTTTGACTTTTCGAGCAGTCCATCCTTTTTCCTTGTCAAGGATCTTTCTATTCTCCCAATCAAACTTGTGGTCATTAGTCCAACAGTGGTCAGCAATTTCGTTTTTGGTTACATCGCCATTCCGTACGGCTCGCATATGTTCTTTGATGCGTTGCTCAAATGTTCTTTTTGTTTCTCCTATATAAACTGATTCACAATCACTACATGGAATTTGGTATATCACGTTATTTGTGTCGTTCATTGAGATCTTGTCTTTCGGATGAGATAATATGTTACGAAGAGTTTCCGTTGATCGAAATCTGCATTTGATGTTGTGTGTACGGAATATTCTTTGTAAAGCATTACTGATACCAGATACATAAGGAATACTAATAGTGGTCACCGGTTCTTGTTCTGTTGATTCTTCGGTGTTTGAAGTTCGAGTATTGTTTATTCTATTTTCAACTCTTCTAACAATCGTCCTGTCATATCCATTTGCTTGGAGAACCGATTTGATATGTTTCATTTCTTCAACACGATCATCGTCATTACTAACAATATCTTTCGCCCGATTTATTAACGATGCAACAACACTTTCTTTGCAACTTTGTTGATGGTTTGAGTTACAGTTTAGATATTGGTCTGTATGTGTTGGTTTACGATATACGTTCACTGAAATGCTTCCGTCTTGATTTCTTTTTACAAGAGTATCCAAGAATGGGATGCAATTATTCGATTCCTGCTCGATTGTAAATTTTATTTTCGGGTGCAATCCATTTAGATGTTGATGAAAATTATTCAATGAATCTCGTGTCACTATAGCGTAAACATCGTCAACAAAACGTTTCCATACTTTTGGGGGTTTGTCAGCGGTTGTTGTGGCTGTGGACTCAAACGCTTGCATGAAGATTTCAGCAACTACAGAAGATGCCGGACCTCCCATTTTAGGAAGCATATCTGTTGTTCTTTTCGCTTAATTTTTGCGGTTTTTACACCAAATGAAAGATAATATTTTACTCTTTCTAAACCTATTCCCTTTTTTACTTAAAAATATTTTATAGGTATCTGTAACAGATTTTAGCATGAGAACATGCAATTAAATAGATAATGATCAATTAACACTTGCTTGAATTGGAATTAATGACTCGAGTAATATGAAAAGTCATAAAAAATAAGTGATTGTTGTAAAGTTGTATTTACACTGAAAACACATACTTTTTTACAAACGTAAAAGACTTCGTTGCTAGAGACCTTTGACAAAGATAAGAACAATAAAGGATAACCTCTGAATAAAAACTAAATATTCAATTACATTCAACGTGTCCGCCATTTCTTTGAATACAAAAGGTTTACCCTGTTTTTCATATCAGTAAACAAACGTCTTATTATTGGTTGGTTCTGTCTCAATAAATTCACTTCGTCCACTATTCTTCTTCTCAATTCGACTAAATTGGCCGGTGGGGTTGCAAAAACTTTTTGCTTTAGGTAGCCCCAAAGGAAAGTCCAAGGGGGTTAAATCCGGCGATCGAGGTGGCCATTCAATTGCGTGGTGAAGTGCGACTACACGATTTGGAAATCTTCTTCGGAGCAATCGACGTACTTCAAGGGTCCCATGACCCGGAGCTCCATCCTGAAACCACCAAATATTGTGGAAAACATTGGCAGCATATTGCCTAAACACATACGCAACACCCGGGAAAGCCACATATTACAGCATCTCTTTGTATGTTCGCCCATTTACATTTCCATTGAAAAAATGAGGGCCAATAATTTCCCCATTGCCACAAAGGCCAACCCAAACATGAAGCATTTCGCGCGAATTACTCTTCTCAAATTTAAAATTTGGAGGAGGGCTGACCTTTGGGCGCGTAGCAGCGGACGTTTTGTGTGGTGACCGTACCACACATATAGAAAACAGCTTCATCACCGATCACAATATTGGGAACAAAACGAATATTATGTACTTGCTGCTGAAACCACTGACCAAATCGTAGTTTTCTTCTAAGATCACAATTTTTAAGCTCCTGTACGATGTGGATTTTGTATGGGTGCCATTTGAAATCTTTATTGACAATATTGTTGAAAGAACTCTTGGACAGTCCAGTCGGGTTGTTCCTTCACGAAACGCCTTGTGGTTGTTGTACCATCAGCTGCCGGACTTGCTGGGTATTTTGTTGTGTTCTAACAGTTTTCCTTCTGCCACTTCTTTCTTTGTTAAGGTTATGACTTGTTCCCTTATTGTCATACTTCTTGACATTTCTCTGAATTGTACTTCTTGAAGGTGGATTTCTGCCAGAAAAACGCTGTCTATAAGCTCCAATAACAATTATATAACTTTTTGCTTCATGAAATTTTCTTACGATGAACGCTCTTTGTTGCACTGTTAGCTGCATGATTAAATAAACTTACAAGTTTTCCTGCTTATAAAGAATTTTGACAAGGCGTTGGGAATATGAAATTATTAAAACATAAAAAAGATTTTAAGCTCACTTTACACAATGAATAAAAAATTGGTGATCTTTTCAGAATTTCGTGCTAAAAGTAGCACAGTAGCATCCCGAGCAGTAATTGCAACGAAACAAAAGGTTTATGGCTCATTAAAAGTCGGTTTATTGATCATTAAAGAGTTAAAAGTTTTTCGTATTTTCATAAACAAAAAATACCACAAATGAAAAATTATAATTTCAGAATCCTTGAAAAACTTGAAAAACCGTATAAAAATCGCATTGATTTGATAAAGATTTAAAAAGTTATTTGCTTTTAAAACTAGGGCCCCGATTTTTTGTGGACACACTGTATAAAGAAAAAACAATCAAAAATTTATATTTTCAATGTTTATGTGTAATGGGTATGTTCAGGTTCATTCATTTGTCTCTCAAGGGGTTTATGTTTTGAAGCTACCATTGTGTTTTGTATTGTGTAACTGTAGTCCAAGAGAGTAACTAATTTTTACATTTAATGTATTGAAAACTATTTTGTGTATCATTATCAATCATTCTCAAGTTGAATGAGGAGCAGAGAAAGGTTAGTCTCAATCAAAGTCATTCATAATTCAAAGTCATAATCAAAGGTGTACTCAATCAATTGATAAACATATAAATAAATAAAAAAATAAATGAATGAATGAATGAATGAATGAGTAAATAAGTAAAGATGGAACATATATGCATATATATATTTACATATATAAAGTAATAGCGCTAAAGCACAGTCAAAATAAAATCCTTGGATGTACTCCTAAAATATTTTTCATTAGACGATTGACGAACTGCCCTTGGAATTTCATTGAACAAAGATACTGCTCTTGATTTAAACGCCTTTTTCTTTTAAACCAGGCTACATTCGGATAGTGTTCAGGCGCGGATTTAGCGGGCGGCTTAGGCGGCTCGAGCCGCCTCCAAATTTTGCCAAAAATAACTCTATAACACTTTTTTAAAAAGTTCACCTCCCTTCTTTCTTATCAAAAATCGAATAGCGCTTCATCATAGAGCTTTTCGGACAGAGCCGCTCAGAACTCACAAGTCATATTTTGAAACAACTCTTTGAGCCGCCTTCCTATATTTTTTATCACCGAACGTGGTTATAACTTTCAGCTTTTGAGCCGCTCGCGACACTAATTTACGGAATCGATAGAGTCTTTGACCACAATATTATCGATGGATGCAGTGCATTGATCTTTCGTTCTACCGGTTGATGTGCTGGAAGCAGCTCAAGAAGCGGCTGTTGTTGTTGTTGTTGTTGTTGTTGTTGTTGTTGTTTCTGAGTTTACATTATAATTTAATCATAATTTCCTGGATGGTTCATTATTACTGTTGCTGCTGTTTAACGTTTTGGAATACATTTCATATTTTTATATTTCATTTTAATTGTTGGGCACCACAAATAAATGAAAAGCTAAAAAGTATAAGAGTATGTTTCATAGCTTTTCTATACTGCAGGCAGCCTATACGGAATAGAAAGTAAAACCGTGAGCTTTAATGCTCGGGCTTGTATTTGGGGTTAACAAGTTAGTACCTGGCCAGTACAACGTCCCCCGTCTGCACTCAATTGGATGATCTATTGGATGTATACGGAGTTAACTAAATATTACGTATAACATCTTCCCAACCAGAAATTATCGTTACTGAAGCAAATACGATCACCCAGATTGGTTAAAAGGCTTACTATTCTGAATTTGCTTGATCCACCGCTGATCGGAATGTTCCTGTAAAAAATCGGGATAATCGGAATTTAACATTAAGACCACAAGATTATGAGCCGCCAGCCAAAAAAATGCTGGATCCACCCCTGGTGCTGTTTACACTGAACGTAACTATTAAGAGAACAGAATGCGAAGATTCTAGACCAGATATCAGGAACACATCAATGAACTTTATGCAAATTTTTCTTTATCAAATGATTCATCTTTAGGGTCTTTTAAAAGAACGTTTTCAATTCCGTCAAACCTTTGCCAGTACGTTATTCCCAAAATGGTATTTTTCGGCGCTAAAGCAGCCACGAGATGAGTAAATCTACCCTTGGATATGATCAAAATATAAGAATGAGTCATTTGATCAATCTGTTCGATTAATCCACCCTTAGTCTCTTTGAGACGAAATATAATCTTCTCGTTCTTTAACTGAGAACGAATACCAAGAAAATGGGACTTGATTCCTTGACTAAACAAATGTATCTGAATACCTTTGAACTTTTTGTCACCACATGACAGAACAGGAAGCAAATGGTTTAATAAGTTCTCATAATATTCGTATGAAACGTAAGCCAGGTTTCATGGATCTATAATGTCACCTCTACGCATATACTTGGCTATAATAAGGTCTCTATTGGTATAATGACCATCTATCTCGTAGGGCAGACTTGTTCGGCGATTTGATTGCCGAGCGTTTTCGTAATTACTACGAAAATCGTCGGCAAGACGACTATTGCAATGATCTAACGAAGGAGCGTTTTTTAGTAAAAATACAATATCACCTTTGTGATTCCCTGAGATTGTCTTTTGAAAGAAGTCTTCAAAGCAGTCTTTCTTGATTTTTCCTTCAAAACTAGTGATCATACACGGCGTATTTTTTAAGTTCGCGGGCGATAATGTGTAGGTGTACTGTGTTATAATTATAAATATTATAAAATATTATATTATAAAAAGTTGCAGTTACGAGGGTGTAATTTGGCTCAAGGGACCAGAAAAATGGTCCCACTTAGCAAATGTTCCACTTATCCGCGGTTCCACTTATCCGAAGAAATTAAGTTTGATAAGGCAAATCCAAGGGACCGGGGAAAATGGTTCCACTTGGTGAAAGTTCCACATATCCAGGGTTCCAAATATCGAGCGCCAAATGTATATTTCGTCCTACAAGGAAATATATGAAAATAATGTTTCTTAAATTGAACATATTATTTATGATGTAGCTGCTTTACGCCCACGTGAATTGCATTGTATTGGAGTGAAACATGCTACCTAAAATAATTTTGGAGTGAGTTTCACTTCGGGTACGTGTAATCGACTCCTATACTATGCAATTTAATATGGCATTTTGCATAACCCACCAAAATCTTGTGGCATGATAGAGCGCTTACAGAAACTTGCGCCTTGCTTCTTTATTTAATGAGAGGAACATGCATGGCATGCTTACACTCTATGTATATGACCAAAGTCGATAAAATAATTGATGAAGGGTGTCCGCACATAACATTTCGAATTATGTTTTCATAATGTTTCACAAACAGACTTTAAATAGCGGTAAACATAAGTCATCAGCAATGGCAGCTATCATTGATGCAACTTTTAAAAGCTCAAAATGTTTTTAAAAGGCAAGTCTTTTGAGGAAGCGCTGTCATAGTCTTATTTAGGTTACTCATCTATTTTTACACGTAGATCAATACTAAATAATATACAATAGAAATGAAACATTGAAACTATTTCATAGATAATTTATCAAAGTGATTTTGCATTTTTAAATTATTCATGACCACCACAAGCAAATTAAAACTTATTCAGCATAGGTTTTGGTTCTGACCAATAACTGGCAGCCATTGAAACTATTTCATAGATAATTTATCAATTTGTTTCCAAATTTTTCTGTAACTAAGAGTACTGCCAAAACAAGCTTTGAACCGTTTCTACTTGAATTAAAGTTAAAGGAAAAGACTTGGATTAATGTAAATTTATTTAGTGACGAACAAATAGAGGTCAGAAACGTAAATAATAATAATAATAATAATAATAATAATAATAATAATAATAATAATAATAATAATAATAATAATAATAATAATAATAATAATAATAATAATAACGGATTATATTTCAGTTCCAAAATATTTACAATTGGCTATTCTACTGAAATAGCGTAAGATAAGCAGTAATATATGCGTAAGTGTTGAATAAAAAAAAAAAAAAAAAATATAAACAAATTTTTACATCCCTTTTTTCTTTTTTTTTTTTTTAATTTTTTTTTCTTTTTTTTATAGACTTTTTGCTAATGCTTTATCTAATAAATATGTCCTGGTTGCTTTGCAAAAACTTTTGTAGTTTATACTTTTACGACACGACAGTGGTAGATCGTTAAATAATTTTGAGGCTTCATGCTCGAACGTGGATACGATGTTGTGGCTCCAATTCAGTTTTAATACGTTCTCTTTAAAGTTTCTCGTTGGTCTCGTTGGTTCGTTGGTCTGCATTGGCAAGAATTTTGGCCAGTCTTGGCAATTGATTGATTTCCATGCAAGTTTAGCAAGACTAAGTTCGGCTCGTTCTTTTATTGGTAACCATTTGAGAGCAACAACATCTGAATATTTGGAGTATCGTCCTCTAACAAAGCTGGCTGTGGCATTTTGCACTCTTTGCAATTTATTAAAAAGATAGGCGGGTGCATTGTTAATTATAGCGTTACCATTATCGAGTTTACTTAAAACAAGAGATTCAGCAAGCTGTTTTCTTAGGTTGAATGGCAAATATCTTTTCAGGAGTGTCAGAGTTTTTAGAGTTGCATATGCTGATGTTGTAGCTTTGTTGACGTGAAGGTTCCATTTTAGATCTTCACTAAAGGTTATTCCTAAGAGTTTAAAAGAAGAGACTTGTTCAATTACTTTGCCATCTGAAGATTTGATCTCAAAAGTGATCTGGTGTTTCTTTGCCATTTGTTTGGTGGAAATGAACATTGATTTTATCATTTTTGGCGTTGAAAATTAGATTTGTCTCTTTTGACCAAATCTGTAGATCATTAAAGTCTTTGGTTATTTGATCCACACATTCTTTCAGTTGTTTTGGTTTGGAATGGCGGTATAGTGTCATCGGCATATTGGCCACATTCAGCAGCTGTTTTTGTATGCATGTCATGAACATAGATGTTAAAGAGTACTGGACCTAGGACGCTTCCTTGTGGTACACCATTAGTGACTAGTAGTTTTTTAGATGAAATTTCGTTGATTTGGACATATTGGTACCGGTGAGACAGGTAGTTAGCGAGGATAAGCATTTAGCCTTTTGAAAAATGTAGGGAATGAAGTTTTCGTATCAGGATTTCAAAGTCTACAGTATCAAATGCCTTTGAAAAATCGGCCATTACAGCTAAGGTGACTTCACCACGGTCCATTGCTTTTATAATGTCATTTTTGATCTTGATGCATGTTGTTACAGCACAGTGTCTTTTCCGAAATCCTGACTGATTAACTGAGAGCAGTTCATCTATGTGAGTGACCATCTGCACCATTATTAGTTTCTCATAAACTTTTGAAGGTATTGGAAGAATAGAAATTGGTCGGTAGTCATTTGGTTCCTTTGATTGACTGATTTTAGGAAAAGGATTAATTTTTGAGATTTTTCACTGTTCTGGAAATGTTCGATTATTTATTGACAAGTTAATGATGTGACATAATGGACTGGTTATTTCATCCACGCTTAATTTAAGATATTTAGACGGAATATGATCAGGACCTGTTGAACAGTCATTGCGAAGGCCGAGAATTGCTTTTTTGACATCTGTATAGGTGACCTCAGCAATATGAAATGCATTATTCTGTTCTGGGAGGCTATGGATCAGATCTTGTAACAATCAGATCATTGTAAATATTGAAAGTTTACAGTTATATTTATAAAGTCATATTTAATTTCTTCTGATGCGTTTTTGTGAAACAGAAAAGATTTAATCGCAGAAAAACAACAATTGATAAGAACTGTAAATTTTGTCCGAATCGTTTCTAAAATAGTTATTAAATAATTTGTAAAGAAAATATCAAAAAATACCCAAAATCATGAAAATTGTCGAGCATTGCTTATCGATTGCATTGGTGTTATACTTATTTATTCGTAATATCAAGATGGTAGACTCAGGTATTACAAGGAATCAATACGAACGAAATGCATTCTTTAAGAAAGTCATCACCAATAGTGTGTTAATGAAAAATGCAATCGCGAAACATAACTTTTGCAATAAGATCTGCTGTGGATTGGAATGTCTTTCAAATACCAAATGTCAATCTTTTAATTTTCACGAGGGTCAAGAAAAATGTGAGCTGCTAGATGTTGACCGACTCAGCAAATTGGAAACTGACATATTCATCGAAGAAGATGGATGGGATTATTACGATGCATTAGTAGTAAGTTATAATACATTCGCTCCTATTGACTTATGTATTTCTTTCTCTTCCAAATTCCAATTAATTTCAAGGTTTACTAATTATTTCTAATGTGATACTTCAATTGATCGTTGTATTACAGAGGTGGATCTAGAGGGTATGCCGAAATTTGTGGAGGAGAATATTAGCCATTAAACCATAAAAGAAAAATGTGCGAGCAATCCATTGATGATACAGACTGCATACAGAAATTAGATTTACGTGCTCCTCCACAATTGTTGACATTCCCTAGATACGCTGCTGTATTACACCCCGATTTTCCCAAACTTTTTACCTTTTTCGTTCGGGAAACAAAATGTGACAATATAGAAACCGTTTGGAATCAAATCTAAACAGGTGGTTGTATGATAGCAAACTAAATAAGAAATTAAGAAATTATATATACATAGGTTACATATACTGGCCATATATATTTAAAAAATGCATGATAAAGGTATAGACAAAACAACAAAAATGAGTTAAAAATTGAAAAAGATAAAATCGCTCAGATATCATAGTAAAAGGTAACTCAAATTGAATCGGTCGACAGCACGTTAGCAGGCATGAGCAATAATGAAACTGCAACAAATGAGCTAAGACATATCCTAATAAAAACTCCTTGACTTTCATTACTTTTATTTCTTTATGAATTTCATTATTACTGATTGTTATTTGATTCTTGGCGTATATTTCTTGGCGGATTATTAAAAGTTGATGATGATACTTGTTTAAATGAACTTTCGCAAGCGTCTCCTTCTAAGGTAATTCCATTGTTTAATCTTCTTGATCGGATTGATTTTTGTTCTACGACGAGGTAGTTGGGCAGTGTTTTTTTCGAAGAGCCCTTTATGTGTCAGTTTCAAGAATGAGAATTCAATTCGTTGTTGAATTGACAGACAACCCAGATTTATAACATGTGTGCTACACCATTTGTTTAAAACGAAGGAGGTGGCACAATTTTGGACTTTTTGATGCCTTTTCACTTGATAATGAGCTACATTAGTTAAGAGAACGTTGCTGTAATTTGGCTTGCTCAGTACTAGAGATTCAGCAAGTTGTTTACGTAATTTGTATGATGAAAATCGGTTTAACCTTCTGAGATTGGCGAGTATTCCATTGCAGGATCGTATTGTTAATTGAATGTGCTCCTTGAAAACCATGTGTTGGTCCATAGTTATATCAAGAGTTTTCCAAGATGTAACGCGTTCAAAATTTGATTCGTTTGATGCTATGGAATCGATGTCGATATTATCCAAGTTGTGATAATTAGATAGTCTGGACCCAGAAAATAACATAATTTCGTTTTCGATCGATTGAAACATAAGTTGTTTTCTGTAACCAGTTCTGTAAATTCTGGAGATCACTTTTGACGTTGGATATGTATTAACGTATAAGTTAAAGATCATAGGGCCCAAAATAGATCCTTGGGCACTCCAAAAACGACTCGAGATATGTTAGATTTTTTATCATTTACCTGTATGTATTGTTTACGATAGTTCAATAATAATTGTATGGCAGATTTTGATAAACCGATTGGATGAAGTTTTCGTATAATTGTGTCGAAGTTTATTATAGTGTCGAACGCCTTTGAGAAGTCTACCATGACGGCTAGCGTAATTTCACTTTTGTTCATTCATTTAACAATATCGTCTTTTAACTTCAGTAGTAGAGTAATTGTAAAGTGATTCTTCCGAAAACCAGACAGTGTATTACTATAGATTGATTTTTTATCGATGTATTCTGTTAGCAGCTTGCATAACAATTTTTCGAAGAATTTCGAAAAAGCTGGGAGAATTGTAATTGGTCTAAGTCATTGGAAGACACCTGTTTTCCACTGTTTTGGAAAATTCTGTTTACTGATACAGGAATTGATTATATGCGTTTAAGTTGATGCAACAATTACCGGTTTAATAAGCCAAATTGGTATTTCGTCATTGGCGGTAGAACAATCATTTCTCAAAGAACGTAGGGTGTCAGTAACTTCACTGTAGGTTACCCATGAAAACGAAAGTTCTCCTCGGTAAAATCGAATTTTTAATTGTTTCCATTATCTCATCCTTATGTTTTGGAGTTTTACTCAACAATCGTTCTGCAGTGGAGGTTAAGTGGTTATTTAAAGCATCAATATGATTAATGTCAGTCATTTGAGAGGATGGTTTCACAATTTTCATGCTGACTTTCCAAACTATGGTCGGACGTTTTGAGCTTAAAGAGGTTGTAAAGGAAGATTTTTTAGCAGATTTGATGACAGAAGCAAGTCTATTTCTAATTTCAATAAAATTGTTTCTATCCACCTCTTTGTTCGTTTCGAAAGCAGTTTTCCGCCGTTTGTTGCGTTCTTGTTTTAGTTTCTGTATATCAGGATTTCGCCTCCAAGGTGCTGGTTGATGCTGGAGTAATTTTGGCTCGAATAAGTGAAGCATGTCTGTCAATACATTCTTTAGTCAGGTTGCTGAAGATGGAAAGCTTTCCCTCTGGATTTTCCAATCCATAGACAATGTTGAAGAAAGTGTTTGAGAATCGCTTTTATACAAGTTTTCGTTAAGACTACGAATATATTTATAACGCTTTTCCTGGAATTTGGACGTGATCAAGTAGGTGTTTGCAATCTTTCCAATACTTACATGCTTTTCGATCACGTATAAACGACCCTTCAGCGTTTTGGATTTCAAATTGCTCGTCAGTTGAATGGGAAATGATAAAGCATAATATACATATAATTATGCTAAAGCGAATCGATGTTAACAGCATGGTTTCTATATGGAGCAAGTAGAAGGATGACAGTGCGACTGTTTAAACTTTATAAATATAAAACTCTTTGAAGCAATTTTACTTTCAAACTAACTATTTTCTCTTGTCCAAATTATTACCAGGGTGTCCTTAGATAGTGTTGGCCAGCAAACTCTAATTCTCCGGTAAATTTTGAGACACAAAAACTTTTACTTTACGGAGCTATATAAAACACGTCTGTGTTCTTCCGTGCTCTTACAAGTCTCTGTATTATGAAGTCTATGTATTACGAAAAACTCGTAAATATCAGGATCAACGATTATGAAAATACTTGTTATTGTTTTCAACAATACGAACTTGTATTAAATCAATATTCGAATCAATATTCGAATTACAATATTCGAATGACCATGATCAATTTCCTGAACAAAAATAATAAAAAAGAAAATTCAAAATTGTATCAATCAGAAAAAGTTGAAAACATTTTTTAACATTTTTTAACAGTGTTTACATATTATCTGTCGTTTATTTTCTTCACTATAATGTAAATGACCAAACAAGAGAGCAAACAACTTCACTAAAATTGACCAACAATTGACCAAAGAGAGTTAAACATCTTTTATTATTGAACACATTGATTAGGTGGGACACTTTCTATATTATTTTATAGTATAGCAATGAAGAAGTACCGCTACCATCGGTAATACCGCTACCACCGCTTACCATTGGTAAGTGATTTTTAGCCGCTGAAATAATAGAGCAAACGTATTACAACAAAGGTTAACAAAGTCGCCAAGGCTGCTATTAACTAACGAGGCAATAACGTTGTGAGCAAGCCGAGAAGATATTCACATTTCTTACGCATCGCCACAAGTAGTTGGATAAAGTTTCATCTCTTATGGTGAACTGCTGTTAAATTTCGTGAATTATAGTTGATTTCGTGAATTTAATTTCAGGGAAATTACTTACTTATTTCTGCGCATAAACTAAACTAGATTAGATGAAAGAACATCTTTAGTTGTTGCAAAATATTTTCAAAAATTATTTTTCTTCAAAATTAATTGCCTTAGTTAATCTTTTATTCAACAGATTTCACCATCGAATTTAAGCGGCAAACAATTGAAAACATCCCAACATTATCCTTAGTGTCATTGCCAGAAATGTCGGAAATATCGGTGTGTTTATGGATTAATTTACGTGTTTTACCAGTTAAATTCAAAGGGTTATTCTTCTATAACACAACAGATTACACAACAAATTACACTAGAAATCCTATAAATCCGTTCATAGTGTTTTTGTATCCAAACTACGTTGAAGGATATTTGCGTTCGAACGGACTCAATATCTCAGGAAGCATTGATTATACAGTTAACGAATGGAACCATATATGCTGGATATGGAATAGTCAAGGGCGATCCAAGTTCTATTATAATGCAAAATTATACAAAGATGTAATATCAACAGATGCAGCTTTCAAGGGGGTGCTACCAAAGAGTTCTGGCAGTTTCGTTCTCGGACAAGATCTAGATCGTTCCGTTATCAACGACCCTAAGGATATGTTTGAAGGAAAAATAACTCAACTTTTCGTTTACAAGAGAGCACTTAATGAACAAGATATGGAAGATTTATACTTTAGCAGACCGCCTCTTGATGATATTGTGATTGGCTGGTGGCAGTTTAAAGGCAAAACAAGTGGTGATGATATTGTGGAAGGACCAGGTAACAAAGGCTTCATTATTTACTTTGTATGGTTATTATGGTCTCAGCGGACTTCACTTAGGCAGATTTTGTGAATGCTCTCATGTGTAAATATACATATGTAAATATACTGTTTTTGAGTTATAGAATAATCCGCCAAAGTTCATCTTATTACGGAAACTTGCTTTTTCTTACTTAATCCATAAGTAATAAAAAGATTGAATAAAACACAGCACGTATGTTGTTGAGCCATTGTAACTTTCTATTGTAACTTTCGGAATAGCTTGTAATGTCTCTCTTCCTTAGAGCCATTGAACAAAACTAATCATTTTCTTATTTACTAATTAATTTGAATAAAAATGTAATCGTTTTGTACGTTGCTATTTGGTCATGCAGGATTCCCTTACATTTGCATATCTTATGCGACTATCTTGACAAAATTGATAGCCTCGAATAATGTTGCATTTAATGGATTAAAATGAAATTCATTTCGTTGTTTTATAAACCCCTATAAGTCACGGCACATGCCTTTATTTTTTCAAAAAAATAAAAAATTTGACGGCGTTGCACCTTGGCGGTCGGTTTTTTCTGGCGGTGGCTGGTCGGTGGCTGTTGTTTTAGAAAACGCCGCGTTTGGTTACATTGTAAAAAGGCAAATGTTTCGAATATTAGATTTTCCTAATTTATGAAGTTTTATGAAGTGTCGTAACGGCCAGGGGCGGATCCAGCAGTTTTTTGGCAGGCGGCTCAAAATCTTGTGGTCTTAATGTTAAATTCCGATTATCCCGATTTTTTACCGGAACATTCTGATCAGGGGTGGATCCAAGCAAATTCAAAATAGTAAGCCCTATGACCAATCTGAGCTATCCGTATTTGCTTTAGTAAAGATGATTTCTGGTTGGGAAGATGTTATACGTAATATTTAGTTAACTGCGTATGCAGTTTTTTATACTGCGTATAAAATAAAGAAATAAACAATTGTATTATAATTTCTCAACATCGGAATAATATGAAATGTATTCCAAAAAGATAAACAGCAGCAACAGTAATAATAACCATCCAGAAAATTATGATTAAATTTTAATGTAAACTCAGAAATAAAAACAACAACAACAACATTTTCTGTATTTTTAATAAGAAACGTCTCCAGAATATTTGGAAAATAGTGAGAAAAAAAGATATTAAAATTAAGAAACAACTATTGAAAACAATCCTATTTTTATAATCATTAATGACCCATCAGGGAACCAAATACCCAGAAATTATTTCAAAGGGTATAAAGAACATTTTAGTAACCTGTGGAGATGCGCGCACATGTTCATAGGCAATGACTTGATCATTAATACTCTATACTAAAGCACTCAGTAATTATCGAGCAAAGAACACCAATGTTTATAAACAATATGTCACATGGAAAGTCATTTATATATATGGTCTGATTCATTTATAACTGAATACTTAGTAGATAATGACGGAATGAGGTTTGTCGTCAGATATACACATTTACGATATCTTACCTGTTTTCTCTTCTTGAATATCGAAATATCATACCCAAATCTGAGTACACAAGTTGAGAAAATATATAACTTCTTACATCCAGTCCATTTTTAATTTTTTGTCCCCGTTTTGCTTTTCTCCACACTATGTACTGGCTGCTGAAAATCTGATCTCTAAACCACAGAGCTATGTGATTTCATACATCATAGCTATACATTATTACACACCTAACCATTTCATTTCATTTAAAAATAAAACATTTTTAGCAGGCGGTTATTTGGGAGGTGCGTTTATACAAACGGGGAGAACATTCGGTATATGAAAGTATCTAATAGGTTACAAGAGAAAATTATGTGTGTTTTGGCGTTTATCTTCTTTGGACTTGCTTAAGGGGGTGTTTAATCGTAAGAGGCGTTTGAAACTATACAATTTCGGAGGAGGCTTATTTGAGAGCTGTTAACGTTATTCGAGAGAGGCGTTTATACAAATTTTTATAAATCACCATGAACTCATTGATCCGTTTTAGGTTTGCAGATTATCAATCTAACTTAAGGTAAACCAACAGATTCATCATTAGTAGCAGATGCATATAGTGTAACCTCCAATGGCAATGATGGCGCTACATCCTTTTCATCCCCTGTATTTCATTCAACACAATACAATCAACCATGGTGGGAGGTCGATTTACAACAGAATGCAATCGTCTTTTCTGTGAAGATATACTTTCGTGGCAATTATGGAGGACAGTTTCAAAACATCAATATTAAAACTATTGATGAAGATGGAAATGATCACCTCTGCTTTCATGTACCTGGTCCTTCGACATACATATCACTTCAACGAGATTGTTCCACAAAAGGAAAAGCTCGATACATAAAAGCAATAAAGCTTGATTACGGTTATTTGTTTTTTAATGAAATTGTTGGATTTGGATTTTTCCTGTAACTCAAGTATTTCCATGAAGAAAAAGAGCAGGTAAAGTGAAGAAGAGATAATCTGTTTCTTTAATGTAAAAGTTGCCAAATTCAGTTTGAACAATCTCCATGATCGAATATTTGCAATAACTTTTTTTTCGGTGATTTTTATCTCACTTATTGACATCTATTTCTGTCTTCAAGTAATAATTTAAATTTCTGTTTTCTCAGAAATGTAAAGATGATGGTTTAAACAATTCATAATTCTCTTAAAAATATCATAAAAATCCCTTATCATCTACGTTTAAAGAAATGGAATAATTACTAAAGCAAATCCGTCAAACAATGTAGATGAGATTTTTGCTACATTTTCTGTATCAAACTTGTAAATAGTATGTAAATTGTTTTATGAGTTTGTTTGTGAATACTTAAATAGTATGTAAATAGTATTTATAACAAGGTTGCACGTGATGAATAAAAAAATAATTAAAGAATGAAGTTAATTTATGCAAATACAATTAGTTTATGAGTTTGTTTGTGAAAATATTTTATACATTCGAAACGTTTTGTATAAATTTTGTAATTTTTTGACAATTTTTCTCTAAATAAATAGAAGCAAGGCTTTTGCACGCATTTAAAATGCCAATATGACGTCATTTATTTGCAGCCATAAATTATTATCAACTATTTTCAACATAACGTCATTATTATTTAATTTTCAGTAAAGATGTTTTAACCCCTACAACATTGTATTGTCTCAATAAGTATGTTATTTGCATCCGTTATTAGAAATGGATTATTCAGCGGTTCTAATGGTTCTTTTAAACTATTCGATGCCAGCGCCCCGTTTGAGAAGTGAAGGGGTAGGGTGGAAGTGGCGGGCGTCCGGTTATTTTGATCATGGGCGTTCATTCGGGTGAATACGGTGGGGAAATTATAAAAATTCACCGCTAAGGGGCGGTAAAGTTGCCAGAGACGTAGCTAAGGCTCAGTCAAAATTTTGTTAGTCATTTAAAGCAGAAAAGAAAAACGTGCAAGTAACCTAATCGACACTTGAGACTGAAAAGAATTCTCATAATGTTGGACTCCTCTTCTTTCTTTAACTGATCTGAATTTGCCTATTGATGCCAATTTTCTAATGAACAATGGAAACAAAAAATATAATCGAAGGTTATAGTTTTAAAATCAAAAACTGACATTTCGATTGTCCGATCAGCGCGGAAAAAACTGTTTGAAAAACAGAACTTTTATTCACCGAAGAAATATATTCTTTGTTCCGATGTTTTGTTATAACGTTTATGTCTGGAATCATCTGGAGGATAACCAATAGCTGTAAAGCATACAAGCTTTGTTTTATTTATTGTGTACATTGTGAACCACAATCACCTTGAGGCTAACAAAACTAAAAGTGTGCGAAAGGGGAATTCAGAAGTCATAGCAACAGGATATTCGAAATAATTAGTGACGTAAGTCGGAACACAGAATTGGTCTTTTTTTATGATAAAACACCGAAATGGGCAATAATTCTTCTTTCACCTTGCAGAGGCGTAGCCAGAGCTCAGTCAAAATTTGTGGAGGAGAGTTTAGTCTTTTAAAATACAAAAGCAAAACGTGCAAGTAACCTAATCGACACTTAAGACTGAAAAGAAATATCATAACGTTGGACTCCTACACTTTTTTTGGCTGACTTTGAAATACGCCTATGCCTTGAGTCATTCCATATCGAGCACATTAACACACATCCTTTGGTATGAGTCGGAAACAAAAACATATCTTCTTTCAGGTAAGTTCCAGATGGTTTGGTTGTGATGTTATGGTATGTCAAAATTGCTTATTAGCAAGAAACGTGTGCAAAATATTTTGAGAAATATAATATTTCTTTATTATTGGCTTTCTGCGTAAGCATGAAAGACATTACTGTTTTACACCGATTTGTAATAACTGCCCCGATTTGTAATACTTTTGCCCCAATTAGTAATAAAACTACCTGCCCCGATTTGTAATAACTGTTTTGCCTCAATATGTAATAATTTGGTAGAAGACTTTCGAAGATATCGCTTCAGTTAGACTTAATTTGGTAATAGTGACGCTCATTCATTCCTTTTTAGGTAAACAACGAGATGTGATTTTAGAAAACGGGTAGTTTTGTCGATGTTTCAACGTATTATTTTGTAGTTTCTTTGCCGTGTGTGACGTTGTACTTGTCTTTTTTGTGGAGAAGCTACTTTGGACCCAACTCTGGCTGGTTGAATAAGCACTGATGAAACTAAACATTCCAAGGAGTCAACATTTGTGTTTTTCACACAGTTAAGTACCGTTATACAGTTACACTTATACGAGACTTATATATTCCCGAACGAGGAAATATTGCTTGTTTTCTAGATAGATAACAGAACCTCTGTGTGGAATGATGCTACTTTGAACTACTTTTTGACCATGTATTCACAGGACAAAAGGGGTTTCGTCACCATTTTTTCTTTGGAAACTACGCGCCTCAGCTCCCGAGAATGAAACTCCAACATAAGCGCTGCGTAAACATTTTATAAGATATCGTTTTTCATCAGACGGTTTATTCTGCAATAGAAGGCATGAACAGCATCATTTAAGCCTAGTTTTTCCAGGTATTAAAATTTAAAATGGTCCTCAGACAGCTAAAAGCATTGCTACCTATTCTTCATTTTAGGGAGCAACCTCGTTATTCATGAATCTGCAAAATAATTAAAATAAATAAATAAATAATATGAAAATTACACAAAATCTGAGTAATTTTTATGAAAGTGGTCCGAAGAAATTTTGTGTCGTGGACTCAGTTTTTTATATAGTCACATTCTACCAATGTAGAGACCAAATATAATTCGTCGAGTTAACACTCATTAAGATCAATATTACCTACCTTGGAACTCTGCAATGCACTGCAGAACTTTTAAGAAGACTTCAACAGCATTCTGGAAAGACGCGAAGAGTTTACAGTTCTACCCAGTTGAATATGTAAATCATTAAGATGTTAAAAGTGTCACAGTAAACATTCTTGAAAGGGGAGAGTTGATGCTGTGATTTTACCTTTCTTTATGGCTAGCGTGTATTAATGATGTATATGATGTATCAAATCACATTGCTCTGTGGTTTAGAGATCAGATTATCAGCAGTATATAGTGTGGAGAAAAGTTTAAAGTGTCAATATACGATGACTTTCTATGTGACGTATTGTTTATAAACATTGGTGTTCTTTGCTCGATAATTACTGAATTTTGATACGCAGTCGTGAAGTTCTGAGCTCGTTACTGCAGTTTCATCCTAAAATAAGTTCTCTCTATCAGCAACGTATTAAAATTTGTGAATGTAAGAAGATCGTGCAAATAAGTCCATCGATAATAAGGACTGAAAACAGAGATTATTTCAATGTACTCTTTTCAGTGGTTGGGGAATGCTGGTAGGAATAAGACAACTTGCACACCTGACGTATCTTCTTGAGCACACAATGTAGCTGCACATGGGCGCATTTATACTAAGAGGTCTGGTAACTAACAGAATTAATGGTAAATATGACAACACCATCTTCCACAATTTTCAACACACCTCTGGTTTCGGCACTGCTCTATAGCCGCTGAACCGTGTAGCACACAGAAATAGACATTGCAACAAATCAAAATTTGTTAATGAATTCTGTCAATGATATGGAGTCCATTGAAATGATACGGAGTCCATTGAAATGATACGGAGTCCATTGAAATGATGCGGAGTCCATTATGAGTGATTAAAAAAACAAGTTCTGTTACTGAAACAGAAAACAAACTAGTAAGTAAAAATATTTTGAATTTGAAATCAACGTTTTAAATTATGTATATCCTCAGCGGCGGATCCAGGGTATGTCGAGAATTGTGGAGAACTTCTGTTTTCAGTCTGTATCATCAATGGGATTATTTGCACAATTTCTTTTAATATTTCAATAGCTAACGCACTCCTACACAAATTTCGACATATCCTCTAGATCCACCGTTGATCTTTATATATATGCTTGTCTTTCTTTTATGTGAAATAAACAAGAGAAATCAAAAGTATTTGACATGTTTTTAGGATGATTTTGGATAAAGCAATTCGAGATTTTTAACAAAATTTTGAAACCCGAGCAAATCAAACGAACAATGTTATAATAGGCGATGTCGTGTGTCATTGCACGTAAACATGTGGTAAATGTGTTAACCAGATGCACTCATGAAACCGTTTGATCGAAAGTTGCTTTTCTCAGGAAGAAAAGTCTTAAACATCGTTTTCTTTTGTCAACCTAACAATAGGTTATTGTTAACCTAATTGAGTTGTGCTAACAAGATGCGATCATTAAACTTTCTGTGTAAACAAAATAGCAAAAATGCTTTTACAGCTGGGGCTCATTTGCCAAGATCAAATTGGTCAATTTTGTTTACATAATCAGACGAACACTTTTCTTAAACCCACAAAACAGGTTTATCAGATTTGTTTCATAAACAAATGGTATTATATGACTGGGTATTGAACTGGTTCAGTTTGTTTGTATGAAATGTTTGTATCAAATAGTTGCATATCATAATACGTCAGAGCCATCTGATTGCAACTTTTCCATGTCTTGATGGTAACGAATAATTAAATAGGTCATATGTTTTACATTCATATCATTACAGCTGCGTATGTTCTTAACCGTTACGTCAAAAAAAATCGATTGTGAAAGGATGTGAAAGGGGTGAAAGGATGTGTTATTGTGGAGTGGACGAATCCTCTAGTCATTCTTTGTTGACATTGATTCTCTTTGCTTTCAGGTTTCAGAAGCCCCCCTACTCAAAAGATGCTGGAAACATCAGATTCCTCGACGTTATATGCTACTTAATTAATGTCGATAAACATTCCATTGACCGATATCCACCCGATTCCCGATGTCTGTTTAACGGACATGTTCAATTGTTTATGCGTGACTTGGTGAAAGAAGTTAAATACAAAACGTTTAGAACTCATTCGTTTTTACATCAGCCTTCGACTGGCACGAACATTACCCTAATTATTCGTTTAAGCCGAAGGCGCTTACTTAGTTCGGGATTTTTGGTGCAGTGATTATTCGAGGGAGGCGCGCGCTTTTTTATTGATAAAGAATATCAAAGTTGGAGTTACAGATTGCAAAAGGAACTGTTAATCAAAAGGCGTTTCCATTAACCATTAAGACCCCGCATTATAAAATGAACTGCAGCGCATACTCAAGGGTGGTGCTTACTTAAATACCCCCTTTCATGGTGACGCTAATTCGAAGGCGGTACTAAATCTAATAAAGCCATCCCATTTATTCGAATTTTTTTCTCTTGATTTTCGGTCTGTATTTTGAACCGAATCGGTAATTTCATGTCAAAAGTGGTGGACGTGATCCGAAAAACCCGAAAACCAGTGACGTTTTTTATTAAACGTAATTTTCTCAAAATTTGTATTTACTATCCTCCCGGTTTTAGCAATCTATTTTCCCACTAAGTTGGTTCATGTTTTCTTAAAGATGTTAATATTTATATCTAAGATTTCATTTCATGTAATTCAAATCTCGTATACGCGAAGTATTTGAAATGCCTCGTCATGTCACCCAAAATATGGCCAGTAAGCTCATGGATTTGTAGAGTACAAACAGGATTTCGAACTGGCTATTTTTTTAGTTCTAATTCTCGTGGGTATAAAGCACAGGTGAACCCAGTCAAATGTTCTGTTTCATTATCATTCTTTCTCCTACTTCCTCTAGACTTTCAATATTTGGCTTGTCAATTAGCAACTAGCTCTTCTGCAAAAATTAAAATAAAGCAAAATTTCGGCTACGTAGAATTCTTCATTTTCTTCATGTGTATGCTCACAATCGAAAAGGTCCTGCGACCAGGAATATTTAAGTGTGTTTTTCATCTTTTATTTTTCGTTGCACCTCAGCAGTATTTAACTTAGTTTCACTGTTGAGTTCTCCTAATTAGGCATCATTCTGCTAAATCAAGCTTATATCTCAATTAGAAGTTGTCCCTAACAACAAGATGAGATGCTCATTAATTTGAGAGGACCATTTTATTTTTTACCAGCAACGTGCTTCTGTGGATGTACACATTTAGGACAACCTAAAGAAGATGGAAAATATATTATTTATAAAATTGCTATACCAGAACAACTTTTGGCTTGGATGTAATAGTGTTATAAATGCCTGTTTCTAAAATGCAACATCTTTATATATATATATATATATATAATTTATTTATTGGAAAGTTAGCTATTAAACAGAACCAAAACATTATACCAGAAGTTAGAAGTACTTTCACCGCCGCCAATTACGATTACGGACTGTATTTTCCCAGAATTATAGTTTCAGAACCATTTGAAGAAGACGATCTTAAAGACACTTTAAGGATAGAATTAAAATGTCTGTCATCACATTATCGTTAGAAACTGTTTCAAAGTCAATAAACGAAAAGACGCAAAAGAATCCTCCAGCACCATATTTTACTCTTCTCCTCACTCGAACGTGTTCATTGGACAATTTCTCGTCTCTATAAATTTACGGTAAAACGTTTAATAAAACTGTTTGAAAGAACAAGGCATACTTTGACTTAAGTTTGATAAGGCAAATCCAAGGGACCGGGGAAAATGGTTCCACTTATCCAGGGTTCCAAATATCGAGCGGAAAATGTATATTTCGTCCTACGAGGAAATATATGAAAATAATGTTTCTTAAATTAAACATATTATTTATGATGTAGCTGTTTTACGCCGACGTGAATTGCATTGTATTGGAGTGAAACATGCTACCTAAAATAATTTTGGAGTGAGTTTCACTTCGGGTACGTGTAATCGACTCCTATACTATGCAATTTAATATGGCATTTTGCATAACCCACCAAAATCTTGTGGCATGATAGAGCGCTCACAGAAACTTGCGCCTTGCTTCTTTATTTAATGAGAGGAACATGCATGGCATGCTTACACTCTATGTATATCACCAAAGCCGATAAATTAATTGATGAAGGGTGTCCGCACATAACATTTCGAATTATGTTTTCATAATGTTTCACAAACAGACTTTTAATAGCGGTAAACATAAGTCATCAGCAATGGCAGCTATCATTAATGCAAGTTTTAAAAGCTCAAAATGGTTTTAAAAGGCAAGTCTTTTGAGAAAGCACTGGTCATAGTCTTATTTAGGTTACTCATCTATTTTTACACGTAGATCAATACTAAATAATATACAATAGAAATGAAACATTGAAACAATTTCATAGATAATTTATCAAAGTGATTCTGCATTTTTAAATTATTCATGACCACCACAAGCAAATTAAAACTTATTCAGCATAGGTCTTGGTTCTGGTCAATAACTTGCAGTCATTGAAACTGTTTCATAGATAATTTATCAATTTGTTTTCAAATTCTTCTGTAACTAAGAGTACTGTCAAAACAAGCTTTGAACCGTTTCTACTTGAATTAAAGTTAAAGGAAAAGACTTGGATTAATGTAAATTTATTTAGTGACGAACAAATAGAGGTCAGAAACGTAAATATTGAAAGTTTACAGTTATATTTATAAAGTCATATTTAATTTCTTCTGATGCGTTTTTGTGAAACAGAAAAGATTTAATCGCAGAAAAACAACAATTGATAAGAACTGTAAATTTTGCTCGAATCGTTTCTAAAATAGTTATTAAATAATTTGTAAAGAAAATATCAAAAAATACCCAAAATCATGAAAATTGTCGAGCATTGCTTATCGATTGCATTGGTGTTATACTTATTTATTCGTAATATCAAGATGGTGGACTCAGGTATTACAAGGAATCAACACGAACGAAATGCATTCTTTAAGAAAGTCATCACCAATAGTGTGTTAATGAAAAATGCGATCGCGAAACATAACTTTTGCAATGAGATCTGCTGTGGATTGGAATGTCTTTCAAATACGAAATGTCAATCTTTTAATTTTCACGAGGGTCAAGAAAAATGTGAGCTGCTAGATGTTGACCGACTCAGCAAATTGGAAACTGACATATTCATCGAAGAAGATGGATGGGATTATTACGATGCATTAGTAGTAAGTTATAATACATTCGCTCCTATTGACTTCTACATTTCTTTCTCTTCCCAATTCCAATTAATTTCAAGGTTTACTAATTATTTCTAATGTGATACTTCAATTGGTCTTAATTTCGGGTATGCCGAAATTTGTGGAGGAGAATATTAGCCATTAAACCATAAAAGAAAAATGAGCAAGTAATCCATTGGTGATACAGACTGCATACAGAAATTAGGTTTACGTGCTCCTCCGCAATTGTTGACATTCCCTAGATCCGCCGCTGTATTACACCCCGATTTTCCCAACCTTTTTACCTTTTTCGTTCGGGAAACAAAATGTGACAATATAGAAACCGTTTGGAATCAAATCTAAACAGGTGGTTGTATGATAGCAAACTAAATAAGAAATTAAGAAATTATATATTCATAGGTTACATATACTGGCCATATATATTTAAAAAATTCATGATAAAGGTATAGACAAAACAACAAAAATGAGTTAAAAATTGAAAAAGATAAAATCGCTCAGATATCATAGTAAAAGGTAACTGAAATTGAATCGGTCGACAGCACGTTAGCAGACATGAGCAATAATGAAACTGCAACAAATGAGCTAAGGCATATCCTAATAAAAACTCCTTGACTTTCATTACTTTTATTTCTTTATGAATTTCATTATTACTGATTGTTATTTGATTCTTGGCGTATATTTCTTGGCGGCTTATTAAAAGTTGATGATGATACTTGTTTAAATGAACTTTCGCAAGTCTCCTTCTAAGGAAATTCCATTGTTTAATCTTCTTGATCGGATTGATTTTTGTTCTACGACGAGGTAGTTGGGCAGTGTTTTTTTCGAAGAGCCCTTTATGTGTCAGGTTCAAGAATGAGAATTCAATTCGTTGTTGAATTGACAGCCAACCCAGATTTATAACATGTATGCTATACCATTTGTTTAAAACGAAGGAGGTGGCACAATGTTGGACTTTTTGATGCCTTTTCACTTGATAATAAGCTACATTAGTTAAAAGAACATTGCTGTAGTCTGGCTTGCTCAGTACTAGAGATTCAGCAAGTTGTTTACGTAATTTGTATGATAAAAATCGCTTTAACCTTCTGAGATTGGCGAGTATTCCATTGCAGGATCGTATTGTTAATTGAATGTGCTTCTTGAAAACCATGTGTTGGTCCATAGTTATATCAAGAGTTTTCCAAGATGTAACGCGTTCAAAATTTGATTCGTTTGATGTTATGGAATCGATGTTGATATTATCCAAGTTGTGATAATTAGATAGTCTGGACCCAGAAAATAACATAATTTCGTTTTCGTTCGATTGAAACATAACATGTTATCTGTAACCAGTTCTGTAAATTCTGGAGATTACTTTTGACATTGGATATGCATTAACGTATATGTTAAAGATCATAGGGCCCAAAATAGATCCTTGGGCACTCCAAAAACGACTCGAGATATGTTAGATTTTTTATGATTTACCTGTATGTATTGTTTACGACAGTTCAATAATAATTGTATGGCAGATTTTGATAAACCGATTGGATGAAGTTTTCGTATAATTGTGTCGAAGTTTATTATAGTGTCGAACACCTTTGAGAAGTCTACCATGACGGCTAGCGTAATTTCACTTTTGTTCATTGATTTAACAATATCATCTTTTAACTTCAGTAGTAGAGTAATTTTAAAGTGATTTTTTATCAATTTTTTATCGATGTATTCTGTTAGCTGCTTGCATAACAATTTTTCGAAGAATTTCGAAAAAGCTGGGAGAATTGTAATTGGTCTGAAGTCATTGGAAGACACCTGTTTTCCACTGTTTTGGAAAATTCTGTTTACTGATACAGGAATTGATTATATGCGTTTAAAGTTGATGCAACAATTACCGGTTTAATAAGCCAAATTGGTATTTCGTCATCGGCGGTAGAACAATCATTTCTCAAAGAGCGTAGGGTGTCAGTAACTTCACTGTAGGTTACCCATGAAAACGAAAGTTCTCCTCGTTAAAATCGAATTTTTAATTGTTTCCATTATCTCATCCTTATGTTTTGGAGTTTTACTCAACAATCGTTCTGCAGTGGAGGTTAAGTGGTTATTTAAAGCATCAATATCATTAATGTCAGTCATTTGAGAGGATGGTTTCACAATTTTCTTGCTGACTTTCCAAACTTCGGTCGGACATTTTGAGCTTAAAGAGGTTGTAAAGGAAGATTTTTTAGCAGATTTGATGACAGAGGCAAGTCTATTTCTAATTTCAATAAACTTGTTTCCATCCACCTCTTTGTTCGTTTCGAAAGCAGTTTTTCGCCGTTTGTTGCGTTCTTGTTTTAGCTTCTGTATATCACGATCTCAAATCCAAGATGCTGGTGCTCGAGTAATTTTGGCTCGAATAAGTGAAGCATGTCTGTCAATACATTCTTCAGTCAGGTTGCTGAAGATGGAAAGCTTTTTCTCTGGGTTTTCCTATGCATAGGCAATGTTGAAGAAAGTGTTTGGAAATCGCTTTTATACAAGTTTTCGTCAAATGCTTTAAGATAACGAATATATTTATAACACTTTTTAAACCGATTGGTTTAACGTTGATAAAGATGTACGTTGCATCATGGTCACTCACTTCATCTGCAGGGAAAACATCTTTTCTACCCATATCTGCTCCAGTTCTCTGTCGAGGTCATTTCTCTGAGCATGTTTTATCGATTCCTACTCGATAATACCGATAACATACATTCCTACTCCTCCTCTTCTACCACTAGTTCTGTTTCGGGTATGAATTTTGTATCCTGGAATTTGGACGTGATCAAGTAGGTATTTGCAATCTTTCCAATACTTACATGCTTTTCGATCACGTATAAATGACCCTTCAGCGTTTTGGATTTCAAATTGCTCGTCAGTTGAATGTGAAACGATAAAGCATAATATACATATAATGTTAACAGCATGGTTTCTATATGAAGCATATATTTTTGAGACACAAAAACTTTTACTTTACGGAGCTATATAAAAAACACCTTTGTGCTCTTCCGTGCTCTTACAAGTCTCTGTATTATGAAGTCTATGTATTACGAAAAACTCGTAAATATCAGGATCAACGATTATGAAAATACTCGTTATTGTTTTCAACAATACGAACTTGTATTAAATCAATATTCGAATCAATATTCGAATCAATATTCGAATGACCATGATCAATTTCCTGAACAAAAATAATAAAAAAGAAAATTCAAATTTGTATCAATCAGAAAAAGTTGAAAACATTTTTTAACATTTTTTAACAGTGTTTACATTTTATTATCCGTCGTTTATTTTCTTCACTATAATGTAAATGACCAAACAAGAGAGCAAACAAATTGATTAAAATTGACCAAAAATTGACCAAAGAGAGTTAAACATCTTTTATTATTGAACACATTGATTAGGTGGAACACTTTCTATATTCTTTTATAGTATAGCAATGAAGAAATACCGCTACCATCTTTTGGTAAGTTATTTTTAGCCGCTGATAGAATAGAGCAAACGTATTACAACATCATTTTGTTGGAAATGTGGATGTTCAGATAGTTGGTTGACACCGCTAGGTTAGGGTATCGGTTAGCAAAGTCGCCAAGGCTGCTATTAACTAACGAGGCAATAACGCTGTGAGCAAGCCGAGAAGATATTCACATTTCTTATAGTTGGATAAAAGTTGGATAAAGTTTCATCTCTTATGGTGAACTGCTGTTAAATTTCGTGAATTATAGTTGATTTCGTGAATTTAATTTCAGGGAAATTACATACTTATTTCTGCGCATAAACTAAACTAGATTACATGAAAGAACATCTTTAGTTGTTGCAAAATATTTTCTAAAATTATTTTTCTTCAAAATTAATTGCCTTAGTTAATCTTTTATTCAACAGATTTCACCATCGAATTTAAGCGGCAAACAATTGAAAACATCCCAACGTTATCCTTAGTGTCATTGCCAAAAATGTCGGAAATATCGGTGTGTTCATGGATTAATTTACGTGTTTTTCCAGTTAATTACGAAGCGTTATTCTTCTATAACACAACAGATTACACTGGAAATACTAATAATCCGTTCATAGTGTTTTTGGGTCCAAACAATGTTGAAGGAAATTTGCGTTCGAACGGATTCGATATCTCAGGAAGAATTGATTATACAGTTAACGAATGGAACCATATATGCTGGATATGGAATAGTCAAGGGCGATCCAAGTTCTATTATAATGCAAAATTATACAAAGATGTAATATCAACAGATGCAGCTTTCAACGGGGTGCTACCAAAGAGTTCTGGCAGTTTCGTTCTCGGACAAGATCTAGATGGTTCCGTTATCAACGACCCTAAGAATACGTTTGAAGGAAAAATAACTCAACTTTTCGTTTACAAGAGAGCACTTAATGAACAAGATATGGAAGATTTATACTTTAGCAGACCGCCTCTTGATGATATTGTGATTGGCTGGTGGCAGTTTAAAGGCAAAACAAGTGGTGATGATATTGTGGAGGGACCAGGTAACAAAGGCTTCATTATTTACTTTGTATGGTTATTATGGTCTCAGCGGACTTCACTTAGGCAGATTTTGTGAACGCACTCATGTGTAAATATACATATGTAAATATACTGTTTTTGAGCTATAGAATCCGCCAAAGTTCATCTTATTACGCAAACTTGCTTTTTCTTACTTAATCCATATGTAATAAAAAGATTGAATAAAACACAGCGCGTATGTTGTTGAGCCAATCTAAATTTCTATTGTAACTTTCGGAATAGCTTGTAATGTCTCTCTTCCTTAGAGCCATCGAACAAAACTAATCATTTCCTTATTTACTAATTAATTTGAATAAAAAAGTGATCGTTTTGTACGTTGCTATTTGGTCATGCAGGATTCCCTTACATTTGCATATCTTATGCGACTATCTTGACAAAATTGATGGTCTCGAATAATGTTGCATTTAATGGATTAAAATGAAATTCATTTCGTTGTTTCATAAACCCCTATAAGTCACGGCACATGCCTTTATTTTTTCAAAAAAATAAAACATTTGACGGCGTTGCGCCTTGGCGGTCGGTTTTTTCTGGTCGGTGGCCGGTCGGTGGCTGTTGTTTCGGAAAACGCCGCGTTTGCTTACATTGTAAAAAGGCAAATGTTTCGAATATTAGTTTTTCCTAATTTATGAAGTTTTATGAACTGTCGTAACGGCCAGGGGCGGATCCAGCAGTTTTTTGGCAGGCGGCTCAAAATCTTGTGGTCTTAAATGTTAAATTCCGATTATCCCGATTTTTTTACCGGAACATTCTGATCAGGGGTGGATCCAAGCAAATTCAGAATAGAAAGCCCTATGACCAATCTTAGCTATCCGTATTTGCTTCAGTAACGATGATTTCTGGTTGGGAAGATGTTATACGTAATACTTAGTTAACTGCGTATGCAGTTTTTTATACTGCGTATAAAATAAAGAAATAAACAATTGTATTATAATTTCTCAACATCGGAATAATATGAAATGTATCCCAAAAAGATAAACAGCAGCAACAGTAATAATGAACGATACAGAAAATTATGATTAAATTTTAATGTAAACTCAGAAATAAAAGCAACAACAACAACATTTTCTGTATTTTTCTTAAGAAACGTAATAGTGAGAAAAAAAGACATTAAAATTAAGAAACATCTATTGAAAACAATCCTATTTTTATAATCATTAATGACCCGTCAGGGAACCAAATACCCAGAAATTATTTCAAAGGGTATAAAGAACATTTTAGTAACCTGTGGAGATGCTCACACATGTTCATAGGCAATGACTTGATCATTAATATTCTATACTAAAGCATTCATTAATTATCGAGCAAATAACACCAATGTTTATAAACAATATGTCACATGGAAAGTCATTTATATATATGGTCTGATTCATTTATAACTGAATACTTAGTAGATAATGACGCAATGAGGTTGGTCGTCAGATATACACATTTACGATATCTTACCTGTTTTCTCTTCTTGAATATCGAAATATTATACCCAAATCTGAGTACACAAGTTGAGAAAATATATAACTTTTTACATCCAGTTCATTTTTAATTTTTTGTACCCGTTTTGCTTTTCTCCACACTATGTACTGGCTGCTGAAAATCTGATCTCTAAACCACAGAGCTATGTGATTTCATACATCATAGCTATACATTATTACACACCTAACCATTTCATTTCATTTAAAAATAAATCATTTTTAGCAGGCGGTTATTTGGGAGGTGCGTTTATACAAACGAGGAGAACATTCAGTATATGAAAGTATCTAATAGGTTACAAGAGAAAATTATGTGTGTTTTGGCGTTTATCTTCTTTGGGCTTGCTTAAGGGGGTGTTTATTCGTAAGAGGCGTTTGAAACCACACAATTTCGGAGGAGGCTTATTTGAGAGCTGTTAACGTTATTCGAGAGAGGCATTTATACAAATTTTTATAAATCACCATGAACTCATTGATCCGTTTTAGGTTTGCAGATTATCAATCTAACTCAAGGTAAACCAACAGATTCATCACCAGTAGCAGATGCAGGTAGTGTAAGCACCAATGGCAATGATGGCGCTACATCCTTTTCATCCCCTGTATTTCATTCAACACAATACATACAACCATGGTGGGAGGTCGATTTACAACAGAATGCAATCGTCTTTTCTGTAAAGATATACTTTCTTAGCGGTTATGGAGAACAGTTTCAAAACATCAATATTACAACTATTGATGAAGATGGAAATGATCACCTCTGCTTTCATGTACCTGGTCCTTCGACATACATATCACTTCAACGAGATTGTTCCACAAAACGAAAAGCTCGATACATAAAAGCAATAAAGCTTGATTACGGTTATTTGACTTTTCATGAAATTGTTGGATTTGGATTTTTCCTATAACTCAAATATTTCCATGAAGAAAAAGAGCAGGTAAAGTGAAGAAGAGATAATCTGTTTCTTTAATGTAAAAGTTGCCAAATTCAGTTTGAACAATCTCCTTGATGGAATATTTGAAGTAACTTTTTTTTCGGTGATTTTCTTATCATTTATTGACATCTATTTCTGTCTTCAAGTAATAATTTAAATTTCTGTTTTCTCAGGTTGCACGTGATGAATAACAAAATAATTAAAGAATGAAGTTAATTTATGCAAATACAATTAGTTTATGAGTTTGTTTGTGAAAGCATTTTCTACATTCGAAACGCTTTGTATAAATTTTGTAATTTTTTGACAATTCTTCACTAAATAAATAGAAGCAATGCTTTTGCACGCATTTAAAATGCCAATATGACGTCATTTATTTGCAGCCATAAATTATTATCAACTATTTTCAACATAACGTCATTATTATTTAATTTTCAGTAAAGATGTTTTATCCCCTACAACATTGTATTGTCTCAACAAGTATGTTATTTGCATCCGTTATTAGAAATGGGTTATTCAGCGGCTCTAATGGTTCTTTTAAACTATTCGATGCCAGCGCCCCGTTTGAGAAGTGAAGGGGTAGGGTGGAAGTGGCGGGCGTCCTGCTATTTTGATCATGGGCGTTCATTCGGGTGAATACGGTGGGGAAATTATAAAAATTCACCGCTAAGGGGCGGTAAAGTTGCCAGAGACGTAGCTAAGGCTCAGTCAAAATTTTGTTAGTCATTTAAAGCCGAAAAGAAAAACGTGCAAGTAACCTAATCGACACTTGAGGCTGAAAAGAAAGATCATAATGTTGGACTCCTCTTCTTTCTTTAACTGACCTGAATTTGCCTATGGATGCCAATTTTCTAATGAACAATGGAAACAAAAATATATAATCGAAGGTTATAGTTTTAAAATCAAAAACTAACATTTCGATTGTCCGATCAGCGCGGAAAAAACTGTTTGAAAAACAGAACTTTTATTCACCGAAGAAATATATTCTTTGTTCCGATGTTTTGTTATAACGTTTATGTCTGGAATCATCTAGAGGATAACCAATAGCTGTAAAGCATACAAGCTTTGTTTTATTTATTGTGTACATTGTGAACCACAATCACCTTGAGGCTAACAAAACTAAAAGTGTGCGAAAGGGGAATTCAGAAGTCATAGCAACAGGATATTCGAAATAATTAGTGACGTAAGTCGGAACACAGAATTGGTCTTTTTTTATGATAAAACACCGAAATGGGCAATAATTCTTCTTTCACCTTGCAGAGGCGTAGCCAGAGCTCAGTCAAAATTTGTGGAGGAGAGTTTAGTCTTTTAAAATACAAAAGAAAAACGTGTAAGTAACCTAATCGACACTTAAGACTGAAAAGAAATATCATAACGTTGGACTCCTACACTTTTTTTGAATGACTTTGAAATACGCCTATGCCTTTAGTCATTCCATATCGAGCACATTAACACACATCCTTTGGTATGAGTCGGAAACAAAAACATATCTTCTTTCAGGTAAGTTCCAGATGGTTTGGTTGTGATGTTACGGTATGTCAAAATTGCTTATTAGCAAGAAACGTGTGCAAAATATTTTGAGAAATATAATATTTCTTTATTATTGGCTTTCTGCGTAAGCATGAAAGACATTACTGTTTTACACCGATTTGTAATAACTGCCCCGATTTGTAATACTTTTGCCCCAATTAGTAATAAAACTATCTGCCCCGATTTGTAATAACTGTTTTGCCCCAATATGTAATAATTTGGTAGAAGACGTTCGAAGATATCGCTTCAGTTAGACTTAATTTGGTAATAGTGACGCTCATTCATTCCTTTTTAGGTAAACAACGAGATGTGATTTTAGAAAACGGGTAGTTTTGTCGATGTTTCAACGTATTATTTTGTAGTTTCTTTGCCGTGTGTGACGTTGTACTTGTCTTTTTTGTGGAGAAGCTACTTTGGACCCAACTCTGGCTGGTTGAATAAGCACTGATGAAACTAAACATTCCAAGGAGTCAACATTTGTGTTTTTCACACAGTTAAGTACCGTTATACAGTTACACTTATACGAGACTTCCGAACGAGGAAATATTGCTTGTTTTCTAGATAGATAACAGAACCTCTGTGTGGAATGATGCTACTTTGAACTACTTTTTGACCATGTATTCACAGGACAAAAGGGGTTTCGTCACCATTTTTTCTTTGGAAACTACGCACTTCAGCTCCCGAGAATGAAACTCCAACATAAGCGCTGCGTAAACATTTTATAAGATATCGTTTTTCATCAGACGGTTTATTCTGCAATAGAAGGCATGAACAGCATCATTTAAGCCTAGTTTTTCCAGGTATTAAAATTTAAAATGGTCCTCAGACAGCTAAAAGCATTGCTACCTATTCTTCATTTTAGGGAGCAACCTCGTTATTCATGAATCTGCAAAATAATTAAAATAAATAAATAAATAACATGAAAATTACACAAAATCTGAGTAATTTTTATGAAAGTGGTCCGAAGAAATTTTGTGTCGTGGACTCAGTTTTTTATATAGTCACATTCTACCAATGTAGAGACCAAATATAATTCGTCGAGTTAACACTCATTAAGATCAATATTACCTACCTTGGAACTCTGCAATGCACTGCAGAACTTTTAAGAAGACTTCAACAGCATTCTGGAAAGAGGCGAAGAGTTTACAGTTCTACCCAGTTGAATATGTAAATCATTAAGATGTTAAAAGTGTCACAGTAAACATTCTTGAAAGGGGAGAGTTGATGCTGTGATTTTACCTTTCTTTATGGCTAGCGTGTATTAATGATGTATATGATGTATCAAATCACATTGCTCTGTGGTTTAGAGATCAGATTATCAGCAGTATATAGTGTGGAGAAAAGTTTAAAGTGTCAATATACGATGACTTTCTATGTGACGTATTGTTTATAAACATTGGTGTTCTTTGCTCGATAATTACTGAATTTTGATACGCAGTCGTGAAGTTCTGAGCTCGTTACTGCAGTTTCATCCTAAAATAAGTTCTCTCTATCAGCAACGTATTAAAATTTGTGAATGTAAGAAGATCGTGCAAATAAGTCCATCGATAATAAGGACTGAAAACAGAGATTATTTCAATGTACTCTTTTCAGTGGTTGGGGAATGCTGGTAGAAATAAGACAACTTGCACACCTGACGTATCTTCTTGAGCACACAATGTAGCTGCACATGGGCGCATTTATACTAAGAGGTCTGGTAACTAACAGAATTAATGGTAAATATGACAACACCATCTTCCACAATTTTCAACACACCTCTGGTTTCGGCACTGCTCTATAGCCGCTGAACGGTGTAGCACACAGAAATAGACATTGAAACAAATCAAAATTTGTTAATGAATTCTGTCAATGATATGGAGTCCATTGAAATGATACGGAGTCCATTGAAATGATACGGAGTCCATTGAAATGATGCGGAGTCCATTTAGAGTTATTAAAAAAAACAAGTTCTGTTACTGAAACAGAAAACAAACTAGTAAGTAAAAATATTTTGAATTTGAAATCAACGTTTTAAATTATGTATATCCTCAGCGGCGGATCCAGGGTATGTCTAGAATTGTGGAGAACTTCTGTTTTCAGTCTGTATCATCAATGGGATTATTTGCACAATTTCTTTTAATATTTCAATAGCTAACGCACTCCTACACAAATTTCGACATATCCTCTAGATCCGCCGTTGATCCTTATATATATGCTTGTCTTTCTTTAATGTGAAATAAACAAGAAAAAACAAAAGCATTTGACATGTTTTTAGGATGATTTTGGATGAAGCAATTCGAGATTTTTAACAAAATTTTGAAACCCGAGCAAATCAAACGAACAATGTTATAATAGGCGATGTCGTGTGTCATTGCACGTAAACATGTTGTAAATGTGTTAACCAGATGCACTCATGAAACCGTTTGATCGAAAGTTGCTTTTCACAGGAAGAAAAGTCTTAAACATCATTTTCTTTTGTCAACCTAACAATAGGTTATTGTTAACCTAATTGAGTTGTGCTAACAAGATGCGATCATTAAACTTTCTGTGTAAACAAAATAGCGAGAATGCTTTTACAGCTGGGGCTCATTTGCCAAGATCAAATTGGTCAATTTTGTTTACATAATCAGACGAACACTTTTCTTAAACCCACAAAACAGGTTTATGAGATTTGTTTCATAAACAAATGGTATTATATGACTGTGTATTGAACTGGTTCAGTTTGTTTGTATGAAATGTTTGTATCAAATAGTTGCATATCATAATACATCAGAGCCATCTGATTGCAACTTTTCCATGTCTTGATGGTAACGAATAATTAACTAGGTCATATGTTTTACATTCATATCATTACAGCTGCGTATGTTCTTAATCGTTACGTCAATAAAAATCGATGTGGTGCAGTTAAATTGGCTCCCGATTTGCGAATATATAGATTATTCTGCTTGTTTATTGGCCCATAAACCGTTGTACAGTGAACACTGGCCAACTTATCTCAAGTTTAGTTTCGAAAAACCCAATCGTAGTAAATGCATTGACAATAAAATCAAAATTGAGAACATTTTGGAGATAAAACATTAGCTCATCAGTCATCTTTAGCATTCAATGGATTGACAGAAGTCGTGAGAAAATTAAAAGATTTCCAACAATTCTGGAAGGGTATCTAACAGATAAGATCTCTGGCTCGAATTTAGACAGAAGAACCACCTTTTGAATTGAAATGTAACAAAAACTTAATGGGGTTCAAAAAATAGAAAAATAAGAACGAATATCGGTTATCGAATGGTTCAAAAGCCATAACCGCTTCATAACCCATTTGAATAACATACTTGTTAAGACAATACAATGTTAAAGGGGATGAAACATCTTTACCGAAAATTAAATAATAATGACGTGATGTTAATAATCGGTAATAATTTATGATTACAAATTAATGACGTCATATTAGCATTTTAATTGCCTTGCTTCTATTTATTTAGTGAAGGATTTTCAAAAAATTACAAAATTTATACAAAGTGTATTCACAAACAAACTCATAAACCAATAGTATTTGCATAAATGAACTTAATTTATGCATTCTTTAGTTATTTTTTCATTCGCCAGGTGCAATCTTGTTATAAATACTATTTACATACAGTTTAAAAGTCTGATACAGAAAATGTAGTAAAAATCTCCACAGCATTGTTTAACAGATTACGTATATTACTTAGGATTTTTATGATATAACAGAATTAGGTTTTTAATTGTTCCACCATCACCTAAACATTTTCAGGAAAAAATTTAATTAAAACTTGCAGAGAAAATATGATTGAAAAAAAGAGGAGCTTGAGGACTCATTGCAAATAGGCTGTAAACGTTAGAGATTACTATACTGATTCACACCACAAATAAATAACAACATGAAGAATATCATTGTAGGTTAATGCACCATCGACTGTTTACTTTAGCTGTTCTTTTTCTTTAGCGAAATACTTGAATTACAGGAAATAACCAAATCCAACAATTTCATGAAAAACCAAATAACCCAACCAAAAATCAAGCTTTCTAGCTTTTATGTATCGAGCTTTTCGTTTTGTGGAACAATTTTTTTGAAGTGGTGTGTTTATCAAAGGGCCAGGTACATGAAAGCAGACGTGTTCATTTCCATCTTCATCAATAGTTGTGATATCAATATTTTGAAACTGTTGTCCATGCCTATTACGAGGGTAAATCTTTACAGAAAACACGATTGCATTCTGTTGTAAATCGACTTTCCACCATGGTTGAATAAAGTTTGAAGAATGAAATGGTGAAGATGAGTAGGAAATAGCACCATCATTGCCATTGGAGCTTACACTAAGTGCATTTGCTATTGGTGATGAATCTGTTGGTTTACCTTGAGTTAGATTGATAATCTGCAAACCTAAAACGGATCAATGAGTTCATGGTGATTTATAAAAATTTGTATAAACGCCTCTCTCGAATAACGTTAACAGCTCTCAAATAAGCCTCCTCCAAAATTGTATAGTTTCAAACGCCTCTTACGATTAAACACCCCCTTAAGCAAGTCCAAAGAAGATAAACGCCAAAACACACATAATTCTCTCTTGTAACCTATTAGATACTTTCATATACCGAATGTTCTCCCCGTTTGTATAAACGCGCCTCCCAAATAACCGCCTGCTAAAAATGTTTTATTTTTAAATGAATGTCCCGGTTGTTCATTCGATAAAACACGTTAATAAGTTACAAACACGCATCTTATGCTGTTGGTAATAAGGAAATATTAATAACGATTTGGATTTCTCCATGAATGATCACAGCCGTAAATGCCAATCAATAAAGGAAAGATTTCTCATACACGACATCAGTTAACTTAAATCATTTTAAAATTATTGACCATAGTATTTTTTAGCATGCCAAATGAAACATAACATAACCGTATCATGCACTTAGGATGGCCTATGTTTTTGGTTGAGGTTAAAAAACCGTAAATATACTATATATAAATATCCGACTCTCTGTCTGTTTGTTTGTCTGTCACGCAAAATGTTAGAACGTTTGTTTCTAATAGCTATTTGAAACCATCCAGATTGTTCGTAATTGTCAGCATAGAAGTTCTTTCAGAGGAGGGTACAACACTAGGCGATTCTTCATCGATGGCTATCTATGCAGTAGCCATTATACCATTAATCCTTCTTCTAATAGAAGTTGTTCCTAATAAAATAGTAAAATCAGCAGGTTATGCCGATGACCAATCAGCAACAAGGAAAATAGAAACCGTTTTCTCATGGTGGATACAACTCAATGAAATCGGGCCAAAGTTTGGATACCACCCTCAGGAACATAAATGTTGGCTTATCGTGAAATATCAACACTTACCCACTGTACGTCATAAATTCGGTCAGATAAAGGTAAATATTGCCACGACTGGTCAAAGACGTATAGAAGCAGTAATAGGGTCGGAAGAATTCAAAAGATCTTCTGTTAAAAGTAAAATCAATGCATGGTTAGTTCGTCTTAGTAACCATTCAGAAATCGCTAGACACCAACCACAAGCTGCTTATTCATGCTATTTAACTGATATGCAATTGAAATTAACATATTATGAGAACGATTCCTGGTATTGCAAATCAACTCACAAAAAAAGATAAGGCAGTTCACAACAAATTCCTACCAACAGTCGCTGGACTTGGCATACGTTTTTTTTTCTGAAGATTGTAATCAGGGATATGAGAATTCCAAACACGTCACAGAAGACCTCGTACAACACGTTATCAATCAAGTGCCGTCATTCAGTGCTGAGACAATACACAAAAAAGGTAAAAGCAGAAGTTCAAAGGGAACGTAAGAAGAGAAACAAAAAGAAGCTTTAATCTATTAGAGATGCTATGAATGACGAAGAAAAACGTCTCAATTATTTTAATCGCGAAGAGGGTGCATCTCTATGGCTTACTACACTTCCGATTGAGTAAGAAAGATACTGTCTTTCAAAACGTCAGTTTTATGGCTTAATTGGTATAAGGTTTGGATGGAAATTATCTTGTAAAAAGTAATCTTGTAAAAAGGGTGGATTTGTGTCATTACGCCGCAACGAGATACGACACTTCACAGCTACTTTGTTGGATGAGGTCTCCAAAGATGTTTGTATTGAACCGATGCTCCAACCACTGACAGGTGAAGATCTGCAAACACCAACAATAGCTACGAACGAAGCAAGATGTGACATAAATGCGAGAGGATTCTGGGAAAGAGGGCAGGTAGCATTTTTTGACGTAAGGGTCTTTAACCTAACAGCTACTCGGTACTCCAAAGTCATCCTTCGAAAGACATACGAAATAAATGAACGAGAAAAAAAAGGTTTTACAACGAACGGATAATAGATGTGGAGCACGGCAGTTTTACACCTTTAGTGCTGGTGGAATGAAACGAGAAACCAAAAAAAATTATAACCGTCTAGCTGAACTACATTGCGAAAAGAGAAAATGTGAATATAGCGTAACGATTACGTGGATCAGAAGGAAGATTAATTTTGCTCTCTTAAATGCAATATCATACTGCTCACGAGAAAGCAGGTCTGTGGAAGAAAAAAAAATTCCACAAATGAAAATTCGGTAAACATCGAAACAAGCGAACACTGAAGTCGCATATTTTAATTTCATATAAATTGTAAAAACATAAATAATGTATTTATATTTATAAAAATTATTGGCTTTAATGTAAACATTTGTTTTGAAATGTTAGATACGACTAGTGAGAAAGATCCGTGGGTCAGCAACGTAAGATCCGACATAAATTATTTTTTATTTTGCAACGTCAGTGTGAAACCAATTCATTGCCACCCAATCCGAACGCAAAATTTAGGGAAAATTGTCTCGAGAACTAATAGGGATAACTGACGTTTTTGGGGGTCCACAACATTGACGATGGGGTGACAAAAAGATTTGTGCAAGATATTTAGGACTGACTCGCTATGACGTCAACGATTCGTTGTAGACATATGATCCTATACATTTTCTTGATCAGATTTTCGAGCTCTACAAGATAATAATACTTTTCGTTACTAATTCGTTGCTTTTATTTGAATACTTAGTGGCTGAGGACCCGAGCTGAATATGGGCAGAGTGCGACGCCGCCTTCGCGTCTAGTTTAGACTAATTCTCAAGAGCACACTATATAGCAGTAACAGTTAAGTTGTAAATATCGTTTACATTGTTGTTGTTATTTTACATTAATCGATTAATAGGCAGAAAACACTTACGTCTAACATTAAGAGAAGAATAAACAACTTCTTGTTTGTCCCATGTATTTCCCGAAGTAAAGGGACCCGCATAAATGCCATTTAAATATCCAAAATAGTGACATGACTTAAACCACCAGCCACCACTCCCATACGTGGAACTGCAATCGTTAGGAGCTTCATCGTTATCTGCATCAATTGTCGAAAACATTTGACCATTAAAGTTTTCCATGATCTCTGCAGTTGGAGCAGTACTTCCTGCATACGTATCTCCAATAGAAAGACGGTACTTCTCCTCCTCATTTCCCACACCAAATTCGAAATATTGTGCTTCCCAATTCTCATTTGTTGATTTTGTTACCAAATTGATTTTTGCCTCAGTAGGACAACGCTTTGTTAGTTTATGGATGTTATCATTTCCAAGCCAGAAGGATGATTTAACCGAACCAAATCCTTTTTTGTACTCATTCCATGTTTTATTAAAGAGTTGTTCGGGGCCATCTCTTCGAGTGAGGACAGTCCAACCACCTTTCATGTCACACCATACCGGAATGCGAGTACCATCAACAAAAATTTCGTATACGCCTGTACGTGTCATTCCGGACTCTCGAAGCGATAAACAGTCATATCTTTTCGCTTGGAAGAACTTAAAATTAGGGCGTTCCACAAATTCTTTGTCTTGGTTACCTTCAAAACTACAAGGATCTGTATCATAAAGGTGACAGACATACATGTTTTGGTTTTGTTGTTCCAACCCAATACCGTCACAGTTTTCTCGATACAAGCAGGCAGTTAAACAGCCTACCTCTGAGCTCTGCTTCAGCTTATGTGAAGCTGTAATATTTAATGTTTTGCCCACATGCGTCAATTGAAATGTCTTTTCATCAACACCTTCTAAAACTTCAGCCAATAACAAATGAATTAAAAAGAGCATTTTTTCTGTTTAAAAATGAAACCAGATCGTAAGTTCCATCTACGTTTAAAAGTAGTGGTTTTGACATAAAATTCGGAAATTCGAAAATTAACTATTCACTATGAATCTGAATCATATTAGTGGTTACCGATATGAATTTTGTATTCAATATTACAATGTACGTATTACAGTTAAATTTATCATGTACAGTTGGGGATAAATAAATTATGGATTATCATGTTTACTTCGTAAATGTTTAATCATGGATATATGACATGGATTACGAATTTGTTGCTATGTTAATCATCAACTTTACAGAATTACACGGATCTGATTGGCTTGGACAGGATCTTAAGAGTACAATACAGATTACAAATTACAACATACAGGATATACTGGATATACAGGATATCTTAGGATATATAGGTTCAGCATTTCAGATCAACGAAATGTTGATGGCTTTCCAAAAACTGGATAAAACCTCTCTGTGAGAGAAAGAGAAAGTGTAAACATGATGAATCGTCTAATTCAAATTCGTAATTTTTTAAAGATATCGGGAATAGCGTATCCAAATTTATTAACATATTTCTAATAGATGTTTTAACTCAATGTAGACCTTCGTGTTTCTGAAAAATTTCGTTTCTTTGAAACTTTGCTGTATGTCAATATTCTTTTATGTAAGGCATTGAGTAGCGAATGACACATAAGTACGACAACATTAGTTATATCATGAGAATGAGATACTTCTTCCATAACAGCGCCCATAACAGCGCCCATAACAGCGCCTCATCCCATATAAAACACTAACATAAACTGAAACAAAGTTAACAACCAAGCAAGTCACGTGACCTATATAATATTTAATATTACACCCAGCAGGTAAACAAATCAAAATAAGAACTTCAATAAATTTTCCGTGAAGCCAGGGTTGCGTCTAATGCAAAAAAGAGATCTTTCATGTCTCTCCTCAACTCCAAACATGGTAAAGGATAGGGAATGATTTTAAGTCCTAACATCTCCACTAAATGGGTATGACCAGCAACAACAGCCCTGGGACCCTATCAAACGAGAAAACCACAGATTACAGAGTTGTTTAGACAGAGGAGTATATATGTTCATCCAATTTTAAAACCTGTGAAGCTGTTGTCAATCCTGGATTTTCCAAATGTTTACCAGTAGTAAAAACTCTTTTTTTATGGAGCAAAGTCATATGAGGGCTTCACCACTAGCAAGGAGGTTGAAACATTTTCACCAAAACAGACTTTGTACGACTCAAGACCCCCAAAGTTTAGATATTGTAAAGAGATACAAAATTCTTCAATGTCATTTAGTCATGAGAAGCTAATATTGACAGATACAGAAACTTCGGAGATGCTCCAGAATGTTGCAATAACAGAGGTCTCCGAATCAAATTTTAAGTACAATATTTATAGTCTCAAAGAAGGATGAAGGTTGCAGACCAATAATCAATTTAAAGGGTTTAACCTCCCATATTCCATATAGGCTCTCTCTTCTTCAATAGGAAGACTATATGTGCAAACTGGATTTGAAGGATGCCAGTTGCGAATATTCATCAAATGTCCCAGGAAATGATTAAATTCTAGTGGAGGGGAGGATTTATCACTTCCTTTCTCTTTTTTTGTCTGTGTCCAGCTCCAAGGACAAAGTTACGATGTTGTCGCAACATTGAAAAATAACATCGGTTACTAAAATGTAGGAATGACAATGCTATTTTAATATTATATTACGATGAGAAACCAACAATTGAAACATAAAGAAAGGTTTATATGTAAGAAAAAAAATACAACTTTGCTTTTTGACACATTATCAGCTCTCACACGAAAGTTTCCTGCTCCCATTTTTATGATCGACTTTATCTGGGGCGTAACTTAAAACAGACGCAATGATTGGTTTTAATTCGGCTTGTGACGTTTTAGGATTCTTGGCTAATGTGGCATCTAAAAAAAGTTCAAAAAAGAAGGTTAATCATCTGTTGTTTCAGATTTTACCTTCACAAGCGAAACATTCATCCGTTAGTCACTAGCACTTCATACCGATGTAATTGACATTAATACAATGTTCAAACCTTCATCTATATATCTGAAGAACACTTAAGCATAACTTACCGATGATAGCATCACAAACTTTAAATTTTTGGAAACTTTCTTTCTTGGTTAAAACATCCTTTGCTCTTTCCTTCGTGTTATTTCCGTTCATGTTAAAATTCATTAGCAGCACATCGTCTGCACTCCTGAAAATAAATGAGCTTGGATTACATGCCTTAAGTGACACATTTGTAGGGGAAAGACGAAAAAAAAAATTGTAAATCTTACATTTCCAAAATATTCTTATCAGTTTTTCTTTAATGATAAACCACCTACTCTAACAAATTTCGATACTTATAAAAATAAAAGTTGATTGAAGAAAATCTAACTTTTTTCCAGCACTTTCTCGATCACTGTTCTAACCCATTAACTAAGTGAAAACTAGGCTCCTTACTAATTCATCTTCTTATACTAATACTAAATCTTGCTTTTTTCTTACCTAACTTTTAAAGAAAGAACGTTAGGTAAAATTTCTCGGGAAGTTCGTCAATAGATGTTTGTTTTTCCGTATTAGTATAGGGAGAATCTCCCATTAGGAGAATATCTAGCTCCATCTTACGGGTTTTTATGACTTCGTGGATTGTTGTGCCTAAAGGAAGACATCATAAAGCCACCCAGAGGAGAACGCAATGCAATGTTTTTTTGCGTTCGAAAGTTCATCCAATTTCTCAACGTTCATTTCTTAATGAAAATGTGTGTATAATTTTTTGTTTTTGTTTTAATTTTTTTATTCAACGCTCTAAGTTCAGTAATAAAGAATAACCAAATGACAAGTATCAGTAACTATTCTATCCGACGAGATAGTCGATGTAGAACTGTTATGTGTTATCAGTTTATCATTTTCTACCGATGTCTATTTTTTTATGTGTTTGAACGTAGCTTTTTCGTATCAGTTAGTTTTGACTACTACACCGAAATGTGTAGCTAGCAGTTTATTTGGTATTTCATTGTAGTATGTGGATTGTTATTATTAAGGTTCGCCTTTATGGAAACGAAGGTAGCAAGATCATTATCATATTGTTTTGATAGTATTTGAATGATACCTTTTTTAGATTATAAAATTGAATAGTATAAATAATTGTAATGCAAGAAGAGAGTGATTACATACATATTTACATGGTTTTTGTATCATGATGCACAAATGGAGTTTTGGGTTTTGACATTTCCACAATTCATAGCAGAATAAAGAATTGAAAGATAAAAACGTCTGAGAAGGTATTGTTTTTGTTAGTTTTAGTTAATAGGGAAATTTGAAGGTATTTTCTTATATATCAGACGTTTTATCATGGTTAGGTAGGAGTATCCATTGGTTAGGTAGGACTACTATGTATTGTCTCTTTTCTAAATCTTTTAGTTCAACTGTAGAACTTTAGAAATCTTTAAATAGCCCAAATAATAGCACTGAAAAATAGGGATAATAGCATTGTTTGAATGATCGATCCAAAATATTTGTGTTAAATATGATATAATTCCAACATGGAGAAACACAACAATTTTTGTAGATACACAGACTTATCATGGCAGTATTGCGTGTAAAAATCAATTTATGGAGAACTGTAAAATGTTTTTATACACTGCACTAGTTATATGCTAATTCTTTATATCATTTAATCGTAACTCCATATCAAATTCCTTGAAGTCAGTCATATCAGCAAATTTAACTATCTCAGACATAAGATTTGCGAGTTCTGAATTTATAGAAGTGCAACTTTAATTCACAACTGTGTCTCTAATTTCTTCCAATACTTTCATTGATCTGTAGTGATAATGAAATCAATTATAACAAAATTTGATAAACTTTGATATCAAATCTCACTGCGACTTTCAAGAAATGATTATATGTTCATTTTTCAGTTATGCACTCAAAATCAGTAAGGTACCAATAATGCTTACTTCAAGTAAGTCATATTGCCATCTGTCAGAACTAAAACAGAAACAGCCACAAGCTAGCATCAATGTGTTGCTCATTTTCTCATGTTAAATTTTGAGTATCCATTGGTTAGGTAGGACTACTATGTATTGTCTCTTTTCTAAATCTTTTAGTTCAACTGTAGAACTTTAGAAATCTCTAAATAGCCCAAATAATAGCACTGAAAAATAGGGATAATAGCATTGTTTGAATGATCGATCCAAAATATTTGTGTTAAATATGATATAATTCCAACATGGAGAAACACAACAATTTTTGTAGATACACAGACTTATCATGGCAGTATTGCGTGTAAAAATCAATTTATGGAGAACTGTAAAATGTTTTTATACGCTGCACTAGTTATATGCTAATTCTTTATATCATTTAATCGTAACTCCATATCAAATTCCTTGAAGTCAGTCATATCAGCAAATTTAACTACCTCAGACATAAGATTTGCGAGTTCTGAATTTATAGAAGTGCAACTTTAATTCACAACTGTGTCTCTAATTTCTTCCAATACTTTCATTGATCTGTAGTGATAATGAAATCAATTATAACAAAATTTGATAAACTTTGATATCAAATCTCACTGCGACTTTCAAGAAATGATTATATGTTCATTTTTCAGTTATGCACTCAAAATCAGTAAGGTACCAATAATGCTTACTTCAAGTAAGTCATATTGCCATCTGTCAGAACTAAAACAGAAACAGCCACAAGCTAGCATCAATGTGTTGCTCATTTTCTCATGTTAAATTTTGAAACTAAGTCTTGAATCTCGCAGATTTCATTTATCCATTATCTCCTAAAACTTTCTACCTAAAATGAAATGTGTGTCAAGGGTGAAAAAATGAACATTTAAACATTCTCAAGAATCGTCAGTTTTTCTTACTGAATGTCCTTATGTTTTCTGATGGAAGTGAACCAAAAGTACAACATCTTAAATAAAGCATGTGATGTGTTCTATAGGTGCAAAAGCCGAAGAACGTTTGCAATACGTCAGAAGCTTCGCCATCAAATAATTTCGGTGGCGTAAATATGAGCTTAATCATGACGCTCCGTTTCATTTGTTATGATACGAAAGAAAGAAGCAGACATGCAGATGAAGGTGAGATGAAATATTTTTTCAATTTGATTGCCAGGCGATATAATATTTAATGAAAGTCAGAGATATGATGCATTTTAAATTGGAATGATGCTTTTAACTTCAGGTGAGGTTTGCTTATAAGTTTAAAAAATGTTTCTTAAAAATCAAAATTTCTGAAGGCGTAAGGGACATTTATTTAGAGATTTTGTAAAAGTAAAAATTGTGAAACACTTTGAAGATGAGCTCTTAAAGGCAAATTGATTTTTTTGTATGTTCTTGTTTTTCTAAATAAAAACATTATTTCCCTACATTGCTCATGAACCATGACGATAAAGCTTTATCTTCATAACAGATGGTTTTCATTTGTAAAAAGTTTTAAATATTAAATATTAAATATTAATACCCAAATGTCTCCATAATAAGCATTAAATTTCCTTATCACATATCTTGTGGTTGATTAGGAAGTAAGGAAATACTATGGATTAAAAGCCTTTTATAACAACTTATTGTTCATTTTTTCTTTGATTTTTTCAATAAGCAAATTTTATCATGCACTCACTTTGATCACATGACATTTTTACAACCAATGCACAGAAATTCTTTTCTATCATATGTTCCAAGCGATTGCAAAACTTACTACAGTTAGACATATTAAGTTAAAAATACCGACAATAGTACAATGCTCAAAAGAAAAAAAGAAACTTCTTGTCATATCAAAAGCGATGATGGCTTGAGAATATTTCAAAACATCGTGTCTATGTTCAGCAGATACATTTCACTCCGAATCGGGTTAGTATTCACGATACTCCGATGTTATCCGTTATAATTACGGATTAATTTCACCATTGTAAAAAGTTAGATAATTCCACTTCGTCTTCGTCGTAGGAACTTCTTAAACACATCTCCTTCCGGTGACACAGATTCGAAAACGGTAATACTTTTCGGAAGACCTCTGGATTAAAGTGTATTTAACATTTTTCTGGACATTAGTTTTTGGGAATAAATACAGGCTTTTGCGAATTTTATGTGATGTTGGTGTAAAAACCAACAGAGCCTTTTAATGTATCCCAGCGCATACATGAGGTTATAATAAAATCATATTTTGGTCATGACGTCCATATAACCAGATTATCACGTCGTGGATCTAACGATCATATGACGTTATCAATATTACATCAGTACAACGTTATATAGAAATCCCATTCTCACGTCATATCTTTACGTAAAACAGACGTCAGAAAGACGTTATTTTTTTAACCTGGATATCCTTGGCAAAAACACTAAGCTTTCAGAAAACTTTTGTAAAACTCGGACAACTGACATTTTTTAAAGCATTTAGGCTCGTGGAACTTTTAGGATAATTAGCTAAATAAAACGGGTATTTATGTTATTTTTCACCTGGGTGATATTTTCTCAATTAATAGGTATTCAGTTAGTTTGCATAACACATTGCGATCATCCCTAGTTTGCATAACACATTGTGATCATCACTGGTTTACATATCAAATTGCGATCATCACTAGTTTGCATAACACACTGGGATCATCACTAGTTTGCATAACACATTGCGATCATCACTAGTTTGCATAACACATTGCGATCATCACTAGTTTGCATAACACATTGCGATCATCACTAGTTTGCATAACACATTGCGATCATCACTAGTTTGCATAACACATTGCGATCATCACTAGTTTGCATAACACATTGCGATCATCACTAGTTTACAGTCGAAACTTTGTTATTTCTGTCTTTTTTGAGGAGAACATTCTTACGTATGCCTCAATTTTAAAAACAAAATTAAGACACCTTTATTTAAAACAACAACGTTCATGTTCTTATGAAGCATTTAAGAACAAATGCGAACGTCAGCGGTGGATCTAGAGGGTAGTATAAATTTGTGGAGGAGAGTGTAAGCTGTTAACGTATAAAAGAAAAACGTGCAAATAAGCCCATTGGTGATACAGACTGAAACCAGAAATAATGTTAATGTGCTCCTCCACAAATTGCGACTACCCTATAGATCCGTCGCTGAATATGTTGTTTTTACTTATTCATATTCAACCTATTGAAATTTTTGTCCGCTATTTTCCAGTAAGATTAAGCTCAATCAAAACGTTTCAAAACGTGTGAAAACTTTTACATTTCATTGTTGTTGTTATAAAGATGAAAAAACAGTTAAAAACACTTGCTAATTAAAAATTCAAACAAAAAGAAGAGTGTGTAAAGCGTAGTTGTAATAAAAAAAGTTAGTCAAAAAATAAATATGTAAACATATTCAGGCGTATTCAGGGTCAGTCAAAAAATGTGGAGAGGTCCAACGTTATAATATTTCTTTTCAGTCTTAAGTGTAGGTAAGGTTTCTTGCACGTTTTCCTTTTCTACTTTAAATGACTAAACTCTCCTCCACAAATTTTTACTGTCCTCTAGCTACGCCTCTGAATAGCATGGATAAGGTATGCTTTATTAACTAGTTAATGACACAATATACATAAAGTATAAGTGCTCTCAAATTAACTTAAAATGTATGTAATAGGAGAGATCAAGGCAGATTGAAATCGACTGGCAAAGGAAAAAAGTAATTGATATGATGAAATTATTTGAAGTTATAGAAGGTGTGTTACATAATGGCGACAATAATGGCGGCAATGAGGACGGTCATGTTTATCGTTCTAGTTTGTTTACTACTGCAAAATGGAAATCGTGAGACAATTATTGATGATAAAAAGACCGCTATCAAAGAATTTTTAAAGACAAAAGGTTTGAATATTCTACATCAAAACATTCGTGGACTTTTGCACAATTTTTGTGGGGTTCAAGAAATTTTATCACACAAAAACATTGATGTGTTAACACTATCCGAAACACACATTACTGCGAATGAAAATAATGCAGAATTGTACAAGATATCAGGCTATAATTTTGAGAACAGAAATCGAAGTAAAGGAATCGGTGGAGGTGTCGCAGTTTATGTTCGAGAAAGAATAAATTATATTCGGCGATTTGATTTGGAAAAAGATCTCGAAAATATTGTCATAGAAATAATCGTCAACGAGTCAACTAACATTATTATTGCTACTCATTACAGGCCTCCAAACTCCTCAAAATATTTGTCAAAGAACTTCAATGAAACATTCGAAGAGGCATTATCATCTTATTGTAATGAATCAAAGGAGTTAATACTACTGGGAGATATGAATGTAGACTACTTAAAATCAAATGAAAATAATGACCTCAAATCAATCATTCATCAAAACGGCTTAACACAAATTATAAAAGACCCGACTCGTGTAACAAAGGAAACAACATCACTCATTGACATTATTGCAACAAATAAACCTGAAAACATTGTGTCCAGTGATGTCATAGCAACAAGTTTGAGTGATCATGATATGGTAGCTTGCGTAAGAAAAATCAATCACAAGAAATTTCCTACCAAAAATATAACGTGTAGAAATTATCGAACGTATGATGCTGACAAAATGAAGTCCGACTTTGAAAAAGTAAACTGGATACCAGTACTAACCGCGAAAAATGTAAATGATGCCGTGAACATTTTTAACTTTATAGCAAAAAACATTTTTGACAAACATGCACCTGTTGTAACAAAACGAACTAAAAGTAAACCGTGCGAATGGATGACTGAAAACATCAAAAATACGATGAATGAAAGAGACAGACGGCTAAGGAAAGCTAGGAAAACCAATAATGCAATGGATTGGGAAAAGTACCGAATATTGAGAAACCAATGCAACATCATGATGAGAAAATCGAAAGCGTTATTTACGAAAAACCTGTTAAACGAAAATATCAACAACCCAAAATCTTTTTGGAAGGCAGTAAAAGGAATTTTTCCAACAAAATGCAGCACTAATTCTAACACTATAAATGATGTAACCAGAAACAAACGTAAAGCTGAAAGCTTCAGAGATTACTTTTCATCCGTGGTGTCAAACCTTAAAAAAGTAACGTTCAAGCTCAAAGATTGCATATGGAAACCATCACCTTTTGTCACAAAACGTACTCGTAGAACTTTCAAATTTCGTTATGTGCCCATGGTGTTTGTTAAAAGCTTTCTGAAGTCATTGAAAAAGAACAAAGCAACAGGTGTCGATGAACTCCCTGCAAGGCTGCTGAAGGATTGTAGAAACTCCATAGCTAAACCACTTCATCACATTGTCAATTTATCTCTCCATACCAGTACAGTCCCAGAAATATGGAAAACTGGAAAAATCGTACCAATCTACAAATCGTTAACGCTTGATAAGAACTTTGAAAAGGCGTACAAAAAGGCAACTGGTCGTTTAAATCTTCTGAAGAAAATGAGACAGTACTTAAACAAGGATGCTGCCCATAGAATATTTGAAATGGTAATCGTACCAATTCTCCTGTACAGCACGCTGATATAACTCCAGCTTACTGCAACACAACAGCGTAAGTTGAAATCCATCGAAAAGAGAGCTAAAACAACTATCGGGGGAAACGCGAAAGTAACTAGTATTGAAAAAACGAGGAAGAAAAGAGCTTGTAAAATGGTGAAACGGTGTATAAAGGACGATGTTTGCAGTAACTTACATGGTTATTTTTCTGTGAACACTCATGATATGAACACTAGAAACAAAAATAGACTTTTGAAACTCCCTAAAATCAAGTTGGAGTTCGGTAAAAAAGCGTTTAAATATCAGGGAGCAAAGGTGTACAACGACTTGCCTATTACAATCAGATCTTCCGATACCAATTTTGATGTTTTACTAGAAGAACATTTTAAAACATTATAGTTTTACACTTTTATCGTAAATAAATAGTTTTTATATGCTTTTAATTTGATATATATTATACATTAAGTACTTAGCAACAGGTCACACATTGATAGCAGCAATTAAGTTTGTTGAAGTGTAAATATGTATATATGTGAATATGTATGTATTGCAACCTGTATAAATATTGCTTAATAATAATAATAATAATAATAATACCTGTGTTGTTCCTTGAAAAGGCAGAAGTATATAATATATTATTTCACGTTCTTTCTCTTTATTTCAGCATGTTCAACCAAAAAAAGTTACAAGACGTGAATTTGTCAATATTCTGAAACATGATGCATTAAAAAAAGTTGCAGAAATGATCCAAGTATTTTAAAAGCAGTTAACATTTACTTGTAATTTATGTAGCAACTATATAATAAACATCAGATCATAAAGGTATTAGGTATTAGTATTCAATTTGTGAAAGTAAGCTCAGTGAAGGATATAATCCGTATTTTAAAAATGTATTGGGCGGAGTTTTCTTGCTAATAAAAGGTTGCTTGTATTTTAAGCAACGATCTAATTAATTCTTCCGATAGATTCCTTGCTATAGATGTCCAATGCAAAAACCGTAAAAAAATCTATCCGTTCTAGCAAAACATAACGTCATTACAAAATAATTACCACGCCAGTGTAACGTCTTTTCTGATGTTATCAGGACGTAGTCTATACGTTCTTAAATGACGTCGTCAAACATTACAAATATGACGATACGATTACGTTATTATGCCCTGATTTTTCGTCACGTCATGATGTTAGTATAACGTTATGACAACTTCATGTGACCACTGGGTTTCCTTTTCAGAGATACGTTCATACTTACATACGTTCATATGCAGTTCTCATCCACCATAAAACTTTCTAAAGTTCAAAAAAAAAAAAATCCATCAAGATATCATCACATCAAGTGAATACAACTTCACCCTCTGTCTTTCTGGTATGTTTTCAGCCTACTTCTGAAGCGGGATCCGAAAATATATCATAAATCATTGTAGTAATTGTGATGAATGGTTATGATGTGTTGCAACGTTCTTTGTCGAAGATAGAATATTGATTCAACGAAAACGCTGCATGGATTGAATTTCAATGCGTTTCAACCATATGGCAACAATATGGCAATCGATTAGTTCATCTAGATCACGTGTTATTGTCCACTAAATGGCATGGTGAACAAAATGTTTAAAGGAGCACTTTATTTAAAGACGAATATTTATGTTAAGGTAAGCGATTTTAATACGATATTGCTTGCTGAATTCTTCTTAAATTATTAGTGATTGATTACTGATTGGTCAGTAAGGTATAATAGCTAGATGGCTTTCAGGTCTGTATGGGCTTAGAGCAACTACTGCTATCTGATAACCGTTTTGTCCCGGGGTTTGGATATAAGTACGGGGACTATTTATAATTTCAATTTATAATTTCATTTTATAATTTCATTACATAATTTCATTTTAGTGCTTTTTGAATGTAGTACTCTGTTTCATAAAAAATATCTGAAACCATTCTTATTCACCAAAGCGCGTGAATTGCATTGTTTTTAATGTTTCCCCTTTCTTTCTATTCATCCCAAGGTTTTATGCTGTACTAAATGTCATGTTTGGAATATTTTAAATTTCCTTCATTTATTTACAATATTTTTCAGATGAGATTTTCTTCTTATCCATGCAATTTAAAAATTATAATTATGTTTCCATGTTTTGTTTCAAGTCATATACAGGTCCAGAACTTGTGCCAAATTTATGCTGGAAATTTATTTAGAGTATGAACAAAAACACATAAGATGAAAAGAAATTCTTACCAGCAGTTTCAAGCAATAGCAAAAGTTTTATAACATCTCCATCGTCATCTCACCATCGTTAACCTATTCTTTCTGTATTTTGTTTAAGAAAACCCACAAGTAAAATGAATCCAACTTACTGAAGTTAGTGAAGCTCTGTCTTTATTTTATTTGTTAGTAGACTTCTACAGCTAGTTCCTGCAAATGAAATGATGAAATGAATCAATTATTACGGTGTGTTGGGGGACGTTATCTGAACATATACTGGTATAATTTTATTCATTTATGTTATATAGTCAGTAGGTTTCCGTAAAACTGAATGGAATGGATAACTGATATATAAATAAAATATATAAATAAAAATTCATCTCAGCTTGTGTTGTTTTCTGGATATATTGTTTTGAGGAAGTAGATTCATACAGTTTTAAAAAATGTTTACGTGTTACGTTTCTATATTTTTTACTCAAATTAGATGTCTTAGATGTGGGTGTGTTTGCGTTTCTTCTCTATGAAGCTTGGCCAAAACCTGCATCGTTTTAGATTCGTATCTGTTTGGGATTTTTAGTCCAGAAGTTGAAACAATGCCTAAACATTAAGTCTTTCGCGTTTTCATTGAGTACTTCGAGATTTCAAACTCATTATTTCGATTCAGAAACCTCTTTTCATTCCATTTCAAGTCGATCTAATAGTTCGGTTACACAAACTTGTTAAAAGTTAAATAACTTTAATAATGATTTGCCTGCCAACTATTCCAGATTGCGATATTTTAAACAAGACTATAGCTACCATTATTCTCTTAATTGTCAACTCAATTCGGGAAAATTGAATCAAATTCTAAATTTTACAGTTCATAGAAACGGATGTCCAATGTTTCATAGATTTACAACTTCAAAAAAGTGCCTTGTTTGAAATTGTTTAATTTTCACTGTCATTTTAGTGAAATTTTTTATTGCATATTTTTTTTCACACCGTCCTCCTATTGGTAGAATCTTAGGATCTTATTTTTCTGTTCTTTACTATTTTCTACAGTACGAATCATTATATTGCGGATGATATTCTTGGTGAGAATGTTGTTTGTCGAACATGAAACTGTACTGGCCTGTCAAGAAAGAATTCTACAAAGGAGAAAAAATATGGATCATCGAACGGTTTAAAAGCCAGAAGCGTTGCATAACCCATTTGGATAATATACTTGTTAAGACAATACAATGTTTCTTTACTGAAAGTTAAATAATGATGATATGATGTTGAAAATGATTGATAATAATTTATGGCTGCAAATAAATGACGTCATATCGGCATTTAAAATGCGTGCAAAAGCCCTGCATTTGTTTATTTAGTAAAGAATTGTCAAAAAGTTACAATATTTATACAAAGGGTTTCGAATATAGAAAATGTTTTCACAAAAAAAACTCATAAACAAATAGTATTCGCGTAAATTAACTTGATGTAGTTATTTTTTTATTCCCCACGCGCAATCATGTTATAAGCACTAATCTATATACAATTTAAAATGAAACAGAAAATGCTCTTTTTCTTTATCGAAATACTTGAGTTACAGGAAATAACCAAATCCAACAATTTCATGAAAAACCAAATAACCCAACCATAAATCAAGCTTTCTAACTTTTATGTATCGAGCTTTTCGTTTTGTGGAACAATCTTGTTGAAGTGGTGTGTTTATCAAAGGGCCAGGTACATGAAGGCAGACGTGTTCATTTCCATCTTCATCAATAGTTGTGATATCAATATTTTGAAACCGTTGTCCATGCCTGTTACGAGGGTAAATCTTTACAGAAAACACGATTGCATTCTGTTGTAAATCGACTTTCCACCATGGTTGAATAACTTTTGAAGAATGAAATGGTGGAGATGAGTAGGAAATAGCACCATCATTACCATTGGAGCTTACACTACCTGCATTTGCTACTGGTAATGAATCTGTTGGTTTACCTTGAGTTAGATTGATAATCTACAAACCTAAAACGGATCAATGAGTTCATGGTGATATATAAAATATTGTATAAACGCCTCTCTCGAATAACGTTAACAACTCTCAAATAAGCCTCCTCCGAGATTTTATAGTTTAAAACACCTCTTTCGATTAAAACACTCCCTCCAGCAAGTCCAGAAGAAGATAAACGCCCAAACACACCTATTTCTCTCTTGTATACGAATAAAACAATGAAACAAATTATAGTTTCAATAACCTTTTAGATACTTTCATCATGTAACACCCTGTTTGTATAAACGCACCTCCCAAATAACGACCTGCTTCTTAAATGAACGCTATTTATTCGATAAAAACTGTATTAAGTTAAAAAATTTAATGATGTAAGCCAACTTACAGGAGAACTTACTAAAAAAGAATTGGCAATTAAATTGCATTTATCATTTTGAAAACACTCTTCTCCATAAGTTTTACACCAGTAAATTGGCTTCTCGAACCGCTGCTGGATCTTTTGCTGTTAGTAATAAGGAAACATTAATTACGATTTTTCTTTCTCCATGACTGCTGATCACAGCCGTGAATGCCAAGCAATGAAGAAAAACGTTCTCTTACACCACATCAGTTAACATTACTTAAATGATTTTAAAATTATTCATCATAGTAGTACGCCAAATAAAATAAGTTACATAACCGTATCATGCACTCATCGTTGACTATAGAAAACCTAAATATCCTATATATAAATATCCGATTCCCTGTCTGTTTGTTTGTCTGTCACGCAAAATGGTAGATAGGAGTAGTGAGAGAAATCGGCAACGAAGGATCACACATAAATTATATTTATTTCTGCTACCTCAGTGTGAAACCATGTTCAGATTTAGGGAAAATTGACTCCAGAACCAATAGGGAAAACGGACGATTTTGGGGGTCCGCGACATTTGCGATGGGGTGACAAAAAGGTTTGGGCAAGAAATAACGGCGCGCTATGACATCATTAAAATTTTTATCAACGGCATATATGTAACGGTTCGTCGAATACATATGATACTATACGATTTCTTGATCAGAAATTATAGCTCTACAAGATTGTTATACTTTACGTTACTAATTCGCGGAATTTAATTTTTGTGAATACTTAGTGTCTGAGTACCCGATCTGGATATGGGCAAAGTGCGACGCCACCTTGGCGTCTAGTTTAGACTAATTCTCATGAACACATTTTATGACAGTAACAGTTAAATTGTAAATATCTTCGGTGTAAATATCATAGTTAAATTGTAAATATCATTGGTGTCATTTTTGTGCTTTTCTGTGTTTATTTGTTCAATAGGCAGAAAACACTTACGTCTAACTTTGAGAGTTGAATAAACAATTTCTGATTTGTCCCATGTATTTCCCGAAGCAAATGGACCTGCATAGAAGCCATTTAAATATCCCAAATGGTCACATGAGTTAAACAACCAGCCACCACTCCCTCGTTTTGAACTCTGCAGTTGGAGCAGTACTTCCTGCATAAGTATCTCCAATAGAAAGACGGTACTTCTCCTCCTCATTTCCCACACCAAATTCGAAATATTGTGCTTCCCAATTCTCATTTGTTGATTTTGTTACCAAATTGATTGTTGCCTCAGTAGGACAACGCTTGGTTAATTTATGGATGTTATCATTTCCAAGCCAGAAGGATGGTTTAACCGAACCAAATCCTTTTTTTTACTCATTCCATGTTTTATTAAAGAGCTGTTCGGGACCATCTCTTCGAGTGAGGACAGTCTAACTACCTTTCATGTCACACCATACCGGAATGCAAGTTCCATCAACAAAAATTTCGTATACGCCTGTACGTGTCATTCCGGACTCTCGAAGCGATAAACAGTCATATCTTTTCGCTTGGAAGAACTTAAAATTAGGGTGTTCCATAAATTCCTTGTCTTGGTTACCTTCAAAACTATAAGGATCTGTATCATAAAGGTGACAGACATACATATTTTGGTTTTGTTGTTCCAACCCAATACCGTCACAATTTTCTCGATACAAGTAGGCAGTTAAACAGCCTACCTCTGAGCTCTGCTTCAGCTTATGCGAAGCTGTAATATTTAATGTTTTGCCCACATGCGTCAATTGAAATGTCTTTTCATCACCACCTTCTAAAACTTTAACAGCCAATAACAAATGAATTAAAAAGAGCATTTTTTCTGTTTAAAAATGAAACCAGATCGTAAGTTCCATCTACGTTTAAAAGTAGTGGTTTTTACTTGGAAATTTGATTAGAAAATTAACTATTCACTATGATCTTAGCGTCTGTATCATATTAGTGGTTTACCGAAATGAATTTTGTACTCAGTATCACAATGTATGTATTACAGATACATGTACAGTTGGATATAACTATTTCCTTTGGATAGCGTAACTCATAAAAGTTTAATGATTTCACAGAAAATCATCAGGTATTAGATCGCGATATATTAATCGTTCTTAAGTACTGATATCATATACAATCCTCATAAAGTATCAGCAGCGGATCGGAAACAATTTTACTGGGGTAAAAAATAAAGAGACGGGTGTTTTCAAAAGGATAATTGCAATTTAATTTCCAATTCCTTTTTGAAAGTTCTTCTCCAAATTGGCCTAGTTAAATCTCTGCTAGATCCGCTATTGTAGCAAATGAAAAGAATGTAGCAAAGTATTTTTATAGAATAAAAGTATTATTATTATATTATTTCTATACTATCTCCATAATATATTGTACTATATTACCTCCCTTATATAAACTAGATGAAAGAGCAAAAATGTTTACGTCACGTGGGAGGTATGTGTTACATGTATGATTATTGTAAGTTCCAAAGAAATACATTTAAAATCTATTTTTCGATGTTCAAGCCTTCAAATTTCTATTGTGCAAGGGAATCTCCCTTATAGTTAATGTATCGTGCTAACTTCGTGGTGGCCAGTTGTTTTCCATAGGAATGGCATTTAATTATGGATTACAACTTTGTTGCTCTGTTAATTATCAACTGTACAAAATTGCACAGATCTGATTGGCTCTGATAGGATGTGAAGAGTGCAATATAGAGTATTTTGGGCCATTTCAAGTATTAGGTAGACAGAAGGGGGAATATAGAAGGGGGATTCAAGGAAAATGGAGGTACTTGAACCGTCATTCAATCAATAAGCAAAATAAAATGCTTTGAATATCCAAACTTCAATATAATTAATTGTCTTAAGATCTTGTTTATACACAGATGCAGATAACAAGGGGAAATCGTTCATATTACACTCTACACTATCCCTCCTTATATTCACTGCGGCAGTTGGAGGGTTAGGCGATAAAATCGAAGGTAGCCTGTAGTTTTCAGAACCCAAGGATCTCAATGTAACCAGGAACCCACCTGTAAGGGTGTTATTTCTACCTGAAATGTTGAATGTTTTCACTGGAGATGGAGATCGTTCACTTCTTGGATAGACTTTTTGTTTCTCCCTCGTGTGAAATTTACTTGCAACTATAGTAGAAAAATAATTTACTGTGATACTTCTTGTTAGTAAAAAACTACCATGTGGTTATTCATTGATTGCCTAAAATCATTTATTTTTGCGGAAAAAATGAACATTAGAATGAAGAAGGTTTCGTGATCCAATTTTTCTATAGCATTGTAATTTCAAACAGTAGCGACAAGACAAAAGCAGAAGAACATTTGCAATACGTCAGAAGCTTTGCCACCAAATAATTTCGGTGCCGTAAATATGAGTTTAACCATGACGCGCCGTTTCATTTGTTATGATACGAAAGAAAGAAGCAGACATGGAGATGAAGGTGAGATATTTTTTCAAATTTGTTGTCAGGCGATGTAATATTTAACGAATGAAGGTCAGAGATATGATGCATTTTAAATTGAAATGAGTTTTTAACACTTCAAATGAGGTATGCTTGTAAGATTAAAAAATTAATATTTCTTAAGACGTTAGGGACGTTAGTTATTTAGAAATTTTGTCGAAGTAAAAATTGTGAAATACTTTGAAGATGAGCTCTTAAAGGCATCAATGGAAATTAATTATTTTGGTTTTCTTATTTTTTAAATAAAAACTTCATTTCTCTGCATTGCTCATGAACCATGACGTAAAGATATATCTTCATAACAGAAGTTTTCATTTGTAAAATGTTTTAAAAATTGTAAGTAACTCCCAAATGGGTATCTCCATTACAAGCATTAAATGTCATAATAACATATCTTGTGGGTGAAGTTAATCGCTTCTGATTCAAAACCGTCAATAGAAAATTTTATTGTCTAGAAACCTATTATAACAACTAATTGTTCATTTTTCTTTGATTTTTTCAATAGCCAAATTTAACCATGCACTCAATTTTATCAAATGACAAATTACAACCAAATCACAGAAATTCTTTTCTATCATATGATCAAAGTGAATGCAAAACAAACTACAGTTAGATAGATTAAGTTAAAAATACTGACAATAGAACAATGTTCAAAAGAAAAAAATCTTGTCATATCAAAAGCGATAATGAATTGAGACTATTTCAAAATATTTTGCCCATGTTCGGCAGATATTTTTCACTCCGAATCGATTTATATCACGGATTGGTTAGTATTCACGATACTCTGATGTTATCCGTAATAATTACGGATTAATTTCACCGGTGTAAAAAGTTAGATAATTCCACTTCGTCAGCTCTCCGTTTCAGTGTAGACTTTTTGACTTGATTGCGCACCATAAAAGCTTATTAAACGCATCTCCTATCCTTGACAAAAATTAAAAACGGAAATACTGTCCTCTTCCAAAATTCTCGCCAGACATGTGGATGAAAGTGTGTTTAATACTTTTTCTTTCTATTAGATTTTTGGGGGTATATACTTTTTTGCAATTTTTATGTAATTTCGTAAAAACATTTAAGAGCCTTTAACACGTTTTTTTTCTTCTTCGGGGTTACAATCATGCTCTATATTTTGGTGTATTTAAGGTTTTTATTACGTAGTTTTGAAATTGACGCATCCAAGATTATTTTTGTGCAGTTCTCGTTCACCATAAAATACTGAAACTTTCTTAAATTCCAAAAAAAAGACATAACTATACTAAAACAGAGGCGGATCTAGGGTATGTCAAAAATAGTGGAGGGGCTCATAAGCCTAATTTCTGTTTTCAGTTTCTATCTCCAATGGGATTACTTGCACGTTTCTCTTTTATGGTTTAATAGCTAACTTTCTCCTCCACAAATTTTGACATACCCATACAACTTCACCCTCTATCTTTCTGGTATGTTTTAGTCCACTTCTAAAGCTGGATCCGGAAATAAGGCATAAATTATTCGAATGATTATGTTGTGTTGCAATATACTTTGTCGAAGATAGAATTTCGAGTCAACGAAAGGCTGCATGGATTGAACTTTAATGCGTTTATGGGCGAATGTATCAACCAAAAGACCGTCGATTAGTTACTGGACATCACGTGTTATTGTCTACGTAAATGTCATGGCGAAGAAAATGTTTAAAGAAGCACTTTATTTAAAGACGAATATTTATGTTAAAGTAAGTGATTTTAATACGATATTGCTAATTTCTTCTTAAAATATAGGTGATCGATTACTGATTGGTCAGTAAGGTATAATAGCTAGATGGCTTTCAGGTCTGCGTGGGCTTTTGATACTTCTTCTGTTTGATAGTTCTTCTCTTCTGGTTTTTATTTTGATTGGATAATAGTTGACTTTTTCAATGCATTGAAAAACTTGAGTCTTTTGTTAAGTTGTTCTGACACATTTCTTTTGTTCGAGTTACAATACCATAACTGTTATTATTGGCTGGATTACTAATTCGTTGTTATTTTTGTTTGCGGAAAGTTTGGTCCATCTCCCTCATAAAGGATGATTGCGACAAAATTTGCGACAATGGGCAAATTTGTTCCGGGGTTAGCATATAAGTACTGGGACTATTTACAATTTCATTTTATAATTTCATTTAGGTAGGCTAAGCGATAAGAAGGTTTGTTTCATTCTGTTTCAAAATTTTATGTAATTCAAATAGAAGAGAAACATTAACAGCTTCATCACCAGTTTAAATCGCATTGTTTTTGATTTCTCCAACGTATTTCCCATTTCTTTCCATTCTTCCCAGGGTTTTATGCTGTACTAACTGTCATGTTTTGAATATTTTAAATTTCCTTCCATTTATTTACAATATTTTTAGATGAGATTTTCTTCTTATTCATGCAATTTCCATGTTTTGTTTCAAGTCATATACAGGTCCAGAACTTGTGCCAAATTTATGCTGGAAACTTATTTAGAGTATGAACAAAAACACTTAAAATGAAAAGAAATTCTTACAAGCAGTTACAAGCAATCGCATAACGCCTCCATCGTCATTTTACTGTCGTCAACTTATTCTTTCTGCATTTTGTTTAAGAAAACCCACAAGTAAAGTGAATCCAACTTACCGAAGTTAGTGGAGCTCTGTTTTTATTTTATTTATTAGTAGACTTCTGCAGCTAGTTCCTGCAAATGAAATGATGAAATGGATCATCCAATTATTACGGTGTGTTGGGGGACGTTATCTATTATGGATATGATTTCGATTCAACGAAAAGAATTTCAATGCGTTTAATTGCGAATATATAAATCTTATGACAGTCGATCTCATGTTGTCCTCACAGAAAAGACATAGAGCAATTTACTACTTCAAGGCGATTATTTATGTGGAAACTTTCTTATGGTAAGGTTAGTGATTTATATACGATATTGCTTGTTCATTCTTTTGAAATATTTTTGGGATCCGTTAACGAACCAGTCAACTAGTTATAACAAATTCTGCTTTTAGCTTGAAAATGCCTAGAGTTTGTCCCTGTTTTGAATAAATACTGGTGTTATTTCATTCATTTATGTTATATGGTAAGTAGGTTTCTGTAAAACTGAATAGAATGGATAACTGATATATAAATACATTAATAAAAATTCACCTCCAGTGCTCTTATCTTGTGTTGTCGCGAAGAAAAACATTGGCTTGTATATAGTTTTAAAATTGTATGTTTTAAACTGTTTTAAAAAAGTTTAATTTTTCCCATTGAAATTTTTTGTAATAATTTTTGCATTACATTTCATAATCAATGTAATGTAAAATGTAAAATGTAAAATGTAAAAGCACTGCTCTGACCAACCAGTTTCCATTATGATTGTGTTTGGTTTTTATGGATTTTGTAACTCTATGGCTCTCCAATTTATTCATACAGTTTCAAAAAATGTTTATGTGTTACGTTTCTATATTTTATCACAAATTACTGTAAACCGTATCAGATCTGAAATTAAGTCTTAGATGTGGTCGTGGTCGCGTTTCTTCTCTATGAAGCTTAGCCAAAAACTGCATCATTTTAGATTCATATCTATCTGGGCTTTTTTGTCCAGAAGTTGAAAAATCCCTAAAACTTTAAGTCTTTCGCGTTTTCACCGTATACTTCGAGTTTTTAAACCCATTATTTTAATTCAGAAATCTCTTTCCATTATAGCTACCATTATTCTCTAAATTGTCAGTTCAAGTCGAGAAAATTGAATCAAATTCAAATTTTCATAGAAATTCTAAACGTTCATAGAAACGGATGTCCCACTTTCATAGATTTACATCTTCGAAAAAGGTTCCTTCTTTGAAATGTTTTAAGTTCCCACTGTCATTCTTGTGAAATTTTATTTTGCATAATTATCAAATTGATATTTTTTTTCCACACCATCATCCTATTGGTAGAATCTTAGGATCTTATTTTTCTGTTCTTTACAATTTTCTACAGGACGAATCATTATATTGCGGATGACATTCTTGGTGAGAATGTTGTTTGTCGAACATGGAACTGGGCTGGTCTGACAAAAATAGAATTTTCTGGATGATCATCGGTCAAAGAAACCTATCAGCTTCATTTGAGGAAAAATATTCTAGAACATTCTTTGTGAAAAAATGGTAATGCAATTCTTTTTGCCTGTTGATACTTGCAAAACATCTTGTATCGAACTTCATTGTACAGGAATAGTTCTGTCAAGAGGAATAGGCGTGTGTTTGGATGGGACTAGATAAACGTTACAACCTGATGTGAGTACCACTGTTAAGAAGGTACGTTAGAATTTTAGGTTGCTGAATCCCCCGCAGTGTATGTGTTAGCATGTGAGGGGGAGATAATGAAATGCTAAAGACGGTCAGTCTTTTGTCATGCAAGTCATGTCTGCGCGTCGTAGACCAAACGCTTTTGAGAAGAACAGACTGTTTGTGTGTGATATGATGAAGTTAAATATGGAAAAGGACAACTATTCAAACTCGATGAAAATCCACTTATTACCAAACGCTGTGTGTAATATGATGAAGATTAAATACAGACAAGGACAACTTTGGATATTTCAAAATGGTTGAACTTCCCTTACTTTTTTCTGAACGTTTGCCACTTATTAGAAATCAGTTTTTCAACATTTCAACAAGGTCGAAAGCATTAAAGGTCACTCAGTGATTCACCAAAGAAATGTCTGGTCTGTATTTTATATTATTTTCTCCTTACTCTCTTTAACATAATGATCAAGCCCCGAGTTTAACTTTATCACTTTTCGCCAAATTATACAAACATGTGAATAAGACTTTAACTATGCATACACGTGAACAAGAATTTAAAGATTTGTATGGAATTAAACGCTTTGATAAATGTTGTCAAAAGTATAAAAAAGTATAAACAAGTAAAAACAAGAATTAAAAGATATTTATGGAAATAAAAGATATCTAGGACGGACACGGGATTCTTTCTGTTTTCAGGAAATGTTGTCAAAAATATTTCAACTGATCTATTCACGAATTTTTTTCCGCCATCATACCAATGTTGGTTTATCTTGATTTACCTATAACTAGTAATAAATAATGGAGATTAGCAAAAGTTAATATCGTCAAAATTGCAAACTTTTATCTCATGAACTAGTTATCTTCAATTTTTCTATTCGCAAAATTAATAAAAATTTTATCCGATGAAAATTTCTCCTCAAGCATTTCCTTTCTCGAGTTTCGTTTGAAGGTGGCATTTTGTTCCAGACAGTACATCCAGCCCCATTTTTAGACAACGCATCCAGCCTCATTTTTAAACACTTATTTGGCAGTACGTGACCGTGACCGGGGGTTCGTAATATCTAGATTTCACTGTAATTTTACAAAAATGTCTTATAAAATAATAAAAATAATTCAAAATATTTCCTTTCAGAGTATTTCCTTAAAAATAATTGAAAATAAACAGCACCATAGTTACATATTTTCCAAAAGGTTTCCCAAAAGAAATTCTAAAACAACAACGACAATGCAGATCAGAACTTGCACTTGGTAAATCTTTCAATAAACGCCCGTCCTCTATTAAGCGCCCCTGGCCAGAAAGTTATATTCAGTGTAGAACGTTCTTTATTCTTTCCAATCAAGTTAAAATCTTTCAGTGACTTTGTTAGCACCCCAAAAAACTGTAAAGTGAATTAGTCATTTATATCTTTACCTGATGTATAAATGCATAAGCTTTGTATGTATAGCCGGTAGCCTTGGACGGAATGTAACTATTGCAAGGGGCCAAGAATACGTTTCCTCCAAAGAGGGGTTTTTCGTATCCGGCATAGTTACCATAGTTAGTGTTTCTGGAAGATATTAATTATATATATATCTGCTTACGGGTGATTACGGGTGCGTAGCCATGCGCCAGTTGTATACACAGCCAACGTAAAGCTAAGCTCTCTCTCTTCTGAAATGACTGTTTTTTCTTTCTTACCAGCGATCCTACACTGAATGTAAATGACGTTAATTTTGGTTGAGCAAAGAGAATAAATAATGTAAGAAACGCCCACTTATTTTTAACGCCTTCTGCTCCTGAAAAACGCCTCGGTTATTAGTTGATTTACCGTAATATTAAAAAATATCAAAATCTTATCCAAATTGTCTCGAAAAAAATATAAAGTAGTTTGTTCTTTTCCGATTTGAACGTCATCATCGTGTGATTGCGTGTGGACTGTTTTTGATGTTGGTCACCAGTTTTTTTCTGCGGACTGTGACATTAAGACGACCCACATACACTTCAGCAACCTAATTTTCTTCGGTTTCTTCTACGTTGCGAAAAATGGATTTAACGTTTCCTAAAACATGTTAGAATGAAATTCCCTTGATCGAATTCTTAAGCTGTGATTGATACAAGCTTTTGCAAGTAAGACTTTAGGCATTAGCTGTTGCATTGCCATTTTTCAACGAGTGGGTGAATACTTCTGCAAGTGATTGCGATTTCTAACATATTATGGTCACTTAATAACTACGTCTTTTAATTAATTAATTGGCTAATTAATTGCGTTAGTTATTTAATGAACATGATATGTCAGAGATGGCAAGGACTTGCAAAAGTATTCACCCGCTTCTTGAGAAAATATTTGTAATTTTTTTATATTTGTTTTCAAAATATATTTAAAAATTTAAGAAGATTCCCTGGTTTTTATTTCACAAGTTGCAGCACTTCCTTTTGTGTGAGGAATTTCGGACGAACCCGTATCTCTGCATCGATTACCTGTTGACGTCACATATTCACTTCATTCTACACACGCATTGATGCGACCAGTATACTTACTCTACATGAAACTATTCGCCCATCTCGTTTTCTTTGTTCTGTTCACCTATCTTTCGAACAGCCGGAACGGGTTTCGAACCACTGGCATACTTACCTTCGCATATTTACCTACCGAATCGCAGATCTACCACTGCGCCACTGACGGACGCTATCTGCATGGAAATTCTTTGATATTAATTCACCACTATCGAGTGAAGGTCATTTTATATCGATAGGTGTAACGTTCGCAGCACCAGCCCACAATGGTTTTGAACCACTGAGATATTCATATTGAGTTCTACCAGTGCACGACTGATGAATACCAGCTTCAAGGAAAGTTTTTGTTATTAATTCACAACTAGTCTCTAACTGGATGAAGGATTCAAATAATCCCCGGAATGGTTTCGAACCACTGACAAACTCACTAACGGAACCGTGTAGGTCATCGCATCTACCAATGAGCCACTGATAAATATCATCTCCATAGAAAAATTTGGAATCAATTCAATATTGGTGAGTAAGTAACTAAATGGAAATCTTAGGTCTATTTCTCAAGTTATAGATTTCTTAGGACTTCATTCGAGTAGTATACTGTTGTGAATTGCTACTTATCTACCACTGGTATCGAACCACTCGTTGTCTAGTGAAAGTAAATGCAAGAATGTATACTTACCTACCGCGCCATATAGCCACGAAAGTATTGAAAATATGATTGGTTTCAAAACTAAATATTTATTGCAATAGTACACTAAATATTTGTCCTAATACCTATCTTTCAAGAGACTTGATATTTCAACTGAAAAATAACAATAACGGGCTTTGTGGCAAAATACTCGCTTAATCTGAAAGAGATCGTCAGCGGCCAAAACTATTCTTCTCTGATATCAGCATCCGGAAGAAAGTGGGAATGACATCCGGGAAACTTATCTATTAAAGCATTTTATTTCAATAAGAAAGTTGTAGGTATTGATAATTACTTATAATTTTATGTGTATGTTCGCTAATAATGTATTACTCATGTAATTCGAGCTCCAATAATTTTCCGCTCCTTCTATTCCTAAACTCCTGTAATTCGAATAAATTTCTTGCTCTCCTAAGGATTTGGATTACGCGAGTTCTAGTTGCAATTCAATACAACTTCAGACTCACAAAAGAAACTGGGCCATCTTCTCAAAATTCTTGATAAAATTACCTTTAAGGTCTGAATATCAAATCCTTGCTTTGGGTAAAAATCTTACTATCTTACAGCTACAAGTTATACCTTCAAATACATACCGTTCTTGTCCTGGTCGTCTAACTAGTCGTCTAACTGGTAAGACCCAAGTAATCCAAGTTCGATTCCTCGTCAGGACTTTGTGTATGCGATACGTTTATTGTATGAAATATCTTGCCGAAACAATGTTTTTTAAAAGATGTGGGCTATAAAAATAGCCTTTTTTCTGCAAGAGATTAAAAAGCAGATGGAAGTGAGCCACAAACCGTCGTTTCTAAAGAAATTTCCAAGAAAAGCTAAAAATCAAGTGAAATCATCGCTTCTCCAGGAAATCAGAAACTGATCAATTAATACACCGTAAACATAGCGCACATAAATTCTTCCAAGGACAAATTTTGAACCATAGACTGTGCTCGTATATAAAATAAAACCCGTATTTCCTTGACAGACCAAAATTAACGCCACTTACAGTCCGCGGAATAAGGACCAATAAAGCAATCAAATTACTTTTCGGTTTTATATTAATTATTCTGGTGCATATTCTGTTGTTCTGTTGTTTCACCGTCAGTAGTAATAGTTCATTAAATGTATAATATGTGAACCGTTGTGAATGGGTTCTGTATTTTAGCTCTTGAATGCTGGCATTTCGCTGCATGCTTAACTTTGAATAATGAAATCCTTTTTGAGGAACACGAAATCTCATCCATCAACCTTTTTAATTCTTGACTAATCAATATAGTTATCTTCCCTCAAAAAATTCATTCACTACAACCAAAGCTTTCATTTTCTTTTCGAACTTAATGAATGAAGCATAGTAAAGTTTCAAGTTTCAAGTTTTCTGTAAAACGTGAATTAAGTAAGATATGGTATTAGATCCTTAAAAATCTCTTATAAATCTGGCTAAAATTGGCTAAAATTGGCCGAGCAAGCTACTACCACAAACATTTCACGCCACTTCCAGCTAAACATTTTCATGGTCAGTTATTGCTTGCAAAAGTTGTGGCAATATAATCAGATGTCAAACGTGCGTTAACCAGTGGTATGGTGGTGGTAAAAGTGGATTGGAGAAATTGTGTCCAAAGTATCGTTTCGAAAGAGTTCTGTCAAATACATTGGTTTTAAAAGGCTTGGATGCCTTATTTGATCAAGCACGAATGTTACTTGTTGACCAATCTGACAACCATAATGACATAAACAACAATAACAATGATACTGAACCATTTGATTTGAACTGAACGATATTTGATATTCACTTACTTGAGAAGAAAATAATAGACATTTTGTGAAGTACTATATATATATTTTGTTTTTAAAGAAGGGAGTGGTAAAAATGTGTTAGTTCAATAAAGTATTTTATCGCTCGGTATAGTAAATCTTCACTATCCCGCAACACATCTTCAAAAATTTCCTTGAAGTTAAAATAATGCAAAAAAACTTCCTCGCGCTTTTGCACTTTTTGTAAATTTAATTCTAGCAGGTCTTTGCCGAATGCTTTTTCTTCTTTTAATTTTCCTTTGACGCAGGTGTAGTGATTTACAGCTTCATTCTTCGATAATAAATAAGGAACATTGCCAGTATTGTTGTTTTGTTTACGAAAAAAAAAGGAATTCCTTTTCCTAAAAATTAGTGACATATCTTAACCTTTCTCTTTAATGGTTAAATTGCTAACACTCTCCTACACAAATTGCGACTACCCCCTAGATCTGCCGCTGGGAGGTTCTGTTTATGTTCCCATCCTCAAATAATCTTTGTGGGTGGTATATACCTGGAATTCTCACTGGCACACGATAGGTATTCGTTCTTGAGTCTCGTGGCATTTCTTTCACGTAACATGTTAATACAAACTCATTTCCTCCGTCAATACGTAACTGGTCCCAAATACCATACTGACTGACAGTCGCTCTAAAATTTTAAACACGTCTACAAATGGATAACTGAATAAAAATGAAGGTTCTTCTACAGTTGTGACTTAGATAAAAACAGGTAGAAATTCTAGAGTTACATTGAAAAATAACGCATTTTTAACTACACATTCTTATAATCCTTCCGACGGAAGTCTAAATGTCGCTACTGCTTTTTATTGGTTGTAACATGTTTTGTCTTACCGATAGATTTCATCATAAATCTTTCCATTATTCTTTATGGCCATTGTGGTAAAATCTCTTGAACAGACATGGGTGACTCCGTACATCACTAGCTTTTCATTTTGGTCGATATGGAGTTTGTGACCAAAGTAGTCAGCATTGTACACTTGTGGTTAAGAGCACGTTTCATAGACATTCACTACAAACATTGTGAGCCACTACAAACATTCCTCAAGGCCTTTCTAACTTTATAATCTGATACGTTCAACCCCTTTGCTTTAAAATGACCCGTCAACATCTTTCTTCCGTACATTTTTCGCGCCTGAAAACAATAAAGGAGAGATCCGTAAACACAATAAGTTTTAATAACTATGATAATTCACTCACCTCTGTCCTAGCATTATCTACTTCGTTTTTTATTTCTTCTATGTTTTGAGTGTTGTAGCTTACAATGTCATTTTCTTTACAAAATCTTTTCCGACTTCTCAAGGAAAAACCTTTATCACCATACTTTGACCTTAGGACTGCATTTGCTTCATCAAGAGTAGTAGATGTAAGCAAATCTTTCACTTCTCGGACTGTTACTTTCTTCGCCATACTGGCTATGTTGATAATACAAAAGAATCAACACTCGCTTGGCATGTAAGCCAATAATTTTATTTTGCGCTGATTTGTTGTTGTCACGTCATTATTATTATTATTTTATTATTAATTTATTTTCAGTTGGTAACAAGGATTAAAATCATAGTTTACAAAGAAACTAATATAAACCAACTTTGCAAATAATAAAATCTAAAATCTAGTTATAAATGAAAAAATGAATAAAAACTTAGATGTGCAGTAAATTTCAGGTCAAGTGCATAATAGGCAGTTGCAGGCTATATCCGACAAAGAATTCAATTTTCTTTTGAAGCTTGATAGAGAATTCGAGGACTTAATGGAAGCTGGCAGTGCACACCAAAGCAAGCTGCCTCTGAAAACAATAGAATTTATGCCATATCGTCTGGTTTTACAAGAAGGCAATTTTAGAGTTGACCCTGATCTTAGGCTGTAAGGAATTGACTTTTGTTCAAAAATATTCCACATAAAATTTGGATTCATGAAATTCAAAGATTTAAATATTTCTATAAGTAAATATCTTAAATTTCTAACATGAATATTAACACCTTGGTCTACCTCCAATAACTCATCTAGTGAGGCATTAAAGTTTTGGTATGTTGCCCTCAATGCGCGTTTGTGAACTTCGTTCACCAGTGAGTTACTACGTTTGCTACAGAACATCCAAATTAGTGGGCAATAATTGAATGTGGAAAGAATATAGGCATTACAAAGCCTTTTTGCACATCTAGTATTCAGGTTTGATCGAATGCGGAATAATGCCTTCACTTTCTGAGATGCGGTTTTGCAAAGCGTTTTAACATGCGAATCAAAATTTAGTTTGTTGTCAATAGTTACTCCGAGTAGCTTGACAACATTTGTAGGTTTCAAGGTTAAATCATTAATATTAAAAACTATGTCGTGAGTTTCTTTTCTTCCCATAAACATAATCTGGAACTTTGCTGGGTTTGCTGCCATTGAATTTACTTTGAACCACTCCAATAGAATTTTGGTTTCTCTCTTAAGGACATCAAGGACTGCGGTTTCCGTGAGATCACTGGTATAGAGGATGTTATCATCAGCAAAGTTACAGATATCTGCCTCAGAGATGAAAAGAAATATATCATTAATGAAAATATTGAACAAAATAGGGCCTAAAATAGACCCTTGAGGTACACCTAATAACATTTCTAACCACTCTCTTACAAAAGAATCAATTTTAACCCTATGAAATCTCCTAGTTAGATAGTCATACAACAAGCTAAGACTTTTTAAACCGACTCCGTAAGCCGCAAGTTTAGCAATTAAAAGGTCATGTGGAAGACAGTCATATGCTTTCGACAGATCCATCAGTACAGTACCAACAATTTCACCTTTGTCTAAACTATTTTTCCAGGATTTTAGCAATCTAAAAAGAGCGTGCTGTGTTGAATGGCGTTTGCGAAAACCACACAACAGTTTAGAAAATTTGGTTTCAAAAAAGTTTCCAAGCTGTTTGGCCAGTGCTTTCTCGTACAATTTAGATATTGTTGGTAAAATGCTGATGGGTCGATAGTCACCAACTTCCAGACTGTCACCCTTTTTTGGAATAGGAGTTATCTCAGCAAGTTTCAGCTTGTTTGGAAATTTACAGGATTTAATTGATCTATTAATACAATCTCTTACAACATCAGATACAATATTACTTGATGACTTTAATACACTACTTGGTATAGACCCACTGGTTTTCTTTGTGCAATCCAACGCCGTAATCAATTTTCTCACTTCAAGAGATTCAATCTCCTGGAAATCAAATGACGGGCCACGCCCTATGCAATTTTGGATTTTGACAATACTGGGATGTCCTTTATGTTTCTCTATCGCTCTTAGAACCGGGTCCTGGATTAAAGAGCAATAGTCTTTATTCCATTCAAAAAGATTTAATGAGTTTGTTATGCCGTTAAAATGCACATTGAATAATTCAGCCACCCTGGTTTTATCCTGAATAATCTTCCCTTCATGTCTAACAAGGTGCTCATTTTCAACAGAGCTCTTATTTGAAAAAAAAGGTTTGCATAATTTCCAAAAGTCTTTTGGTCTTTCTTTGGAAGATTCCATTGCTCTGTTGAAGAGTTTTTGTTTGGCAACTTTATTCAGTTTGGTAACCAGATTTCTCTGTACTTTATAAGCATGAAGGTCTGAGGAGCAGTTGGTTTTGTGGTATTTATTCCACAACCTAGACCGTTTCATAATGGCTTTTTTGAGATCTTTATTCATGTGAGGTTTTTCGTTTCCTCTTATTAGTTTCCTCTTCTTTGGAGCATGCTTATCAAGTACAGACTCAAAGGTAGCTTCAAATTTGTCATAATCACCCAAATCAATATTTCTACCATAAAGTGCTTCAGCTAGGTCATTATCAAAGTTTTGTTGTTCAAATTTTCCGTAACACCTATATACAACATTTTTTGGTGACAATTTAGTATAGGTTGACTTTAGCATCGTGTAAATCAAGTGGTGATGATCACTGATCCCTGTGTTAAAACTTCCAGTAGAATGTAAGCTGTGTTTTTGATTCGACAAAATCAAATCAATACAGCTTTTTTTTCCGATTTAAAGCAGGTGTTAAAATTTACATGACAGTATAATAATTGACTGTCCATGAAGGATATCAGGCTTGGGTTTTTGGGATCAGCATTAAAATCACCAATTAAGATACACTTTTCAAGATTGTAAAAATCGATAACTTTAGATAGATGTGACAAAAAGTAGTCAAGATTTTGTTTGGGAGGTCTATATATAGGAATTACAAGCCATTTCATAGTTTTAAGATTGATTTGTAAAGGGATAATTTGAACATCTTTGGGGAGATTTAAATTCTGTAGTCGTAACGAAGGGAGTCCTTTCTTTACATAAACAAGTATACCACCACTCCTGTCACTGATATCGAGCCTATATGGTGATTTATAACCAGGTATAAAAAATTGGGCATTTGGAAAAGACGAGTCCAATTTAGTTTCAGCTACGGAAATAATGTCAAAATTACCCCCAATACATTGAAAAAGATCGTCAACCTTATTTCTTATTGAATTGACGTTTATATAGCCTAATAAAACATTATTTTTGTTCTTTTTCCTTAAAGTGTTTAAAACTTCATACCTCGATGGGCGACTGCAGCTTTCCTCTTGTCAATGGTTTCCTAAAATCTTCACAATATTTTTCGCCATTTTCGCTTTTCCACTTGCCGACAGGTGTAATCCTTTTCTCCCCAAGTCTTTGAAAGTGACGTTAGAGTTATCCATTATGTTGAGCCGCAGTTGATAAAGATGTTCATTAAAGTGTTTGACTGTGAGAGAGGTTTTTCCATTATCCAAGCGTGGGGTGAGGGAGGATATGATGACTTTACAATCTGGAAGTGATTTCTCGATGGAGTTCTTTACTGACAACAAATTATCAAGAATTTCGTTTGACGGTTTATAAGGTGCATCATTTGTGCCAAGATGTAAAATTACTACTTTTGGTTTACCTTGCAACAACTCGTCCAGTTTACTTCTGACATCGTCTATCTTCGCACCAGAAAAATATTTAATTTTAACGTTATGTCCATTTTTTGATACACCTTTTTCTTTAATTCCATTTAACATAGAATCTCCTATTATCAACACATCATCATCATCACATCATTCTTGTCGTACTAACATCTTTATTATCACATGTATTGTCAGATTTTTTTGACTTGACATAATTTTCATGCTTTTGTTTTCGTAGCTCAGATAATTGGTCGTAAATTTGTTTAAAATTGCAACTTTCCCCAGAGCGTTGGAAATCTTTTGTGTCAAAAGAAATATTTGGAGTGTCCACCATGATATTTTGTCTCACCTCCGTTAATTGTTCACCGATTGATTTCTTGTACTCCGTCATTTGTGTTTTCTCCTCAATTTGGCTGATGTTTGGTGTATCGATATCAAAATGAGGTACGATGGGAGAGTGCTCAGAAAAACTTTGTGTTTGACAATTTTGTTTTTGACAATTGTGACAATTTTGTGAAACGTTGATATTTTATATGAAATTTTTCATCATATCGCCCATCCGTTTTACTTGATCTTCCAAAAATACAATTCTCTCTTTATACAATTTCAACATTTCATGTTCATAAAAATTCTCTCTCTTGGATCTAGAATTTAAATGCATCTCTACTAAGTTATCTATATAAAACTTTGTGTTTTCATCGATAGATTTTATGCAGTTTTGGAGTTTTTGTTTACTTCTCAATGATTGAAAACTTCTTTCGATGTAGGATGTACTATCTTCTTCTTTCTTTTCCACAAATATAGGTATTTCTTCTTCAAGATTTTTCAATAAATCCATATTGCAAAAACATATACAACTTTTAAAGAAGAAAGTTTTCAGCTTTTTCTTCGCACCAAAACACGTCCGTGTTAATGCGATATGCAATCTAACAGCCGATGATAGAATGAACCACGTGATGTCACGTGATAAGAACAATGTTGTCCATTTTTTGTTGATAAACCAATGAAATCTGACTAATAATTTGTTTTCCATTTTTCATTATCTACTGAAAAAATGGAATTTGCTAAAAATTTCCATTTTCCATTTTTTATTTTTCATTTTGACAGTGAAAAATGAATTTGGCACTTTCGTACACGGACACAAATCACTTGGGGTTACTGTTCAATCTTTTTAAGAAAATGATACACCAAGAAATTTTTCTTTAATTTCTTTAAACAAAAAATACAGTAGTGTATCTTTGCCATAAAGATAGTTTCAAACAAAAAATCTTTCAATGGCTTTTCAAAAATCAACAAATATACAAATCAACAAATATATAAAAATCTTTCAATAAAAAAACTGCTTTGAACGCTAATTTGTTCTTTAATTAGTTTTGAAATTAGTTTTGAAATTAGTTTTGAAATTAGTTTTGAAATTAGTTTTGAAATTAGTTTTGGCAATCCGTCTCTATTGTCTTTTACTATTTTAGCTTCGAAATATCGATAAATAGATATATATATAAAAAATAAATATAACGTTTGATAGTTTGGCGCTATAAAATTAAAAATTAACGACGTAAAGATTTAACATAGCGTTAGCTGATATCTAAATATCTTTATAGTCCGCCGATATATAGCGCTATGACGATATAATTTGTCGATATTTTAGCGTTATGACGATAATTTTTTTCTTCATAACAAAAATAGCTAAGGATGTTCGAAGGTAATTAATAGTCATGCTTTATGATACATCGTAGTTCCTGCTGTTTTCTTGTTTTCACATGCACAGCAGTTCAAGAACAACAATTATTACATTGCACCGGAACAAAGAAAAGTTCGCTTGCTTATTTAACGTTCTGGAAATTACAAAGAAGTGCTCGTTCCAGGTAAAATGTCGAATAAAAAAGATTACGAGGCAAAAGTTATTTATAAATTCGGTCACCCAAAGAAATTCTACAAAGTTAAGACCATAAACCTTATTGAAGCAAGATTTAACCATGTGACGTGGAGTTCGCAGAACAAAAAACTTCATTTGCTTAAGTAACGTTCCGCAAATTACAAGGCGTACTGAATAACTCAAGTGCGCAGAATTGTACACATTCTCTTATCTCAGGCCTCTCTCAATAAAGAAACTGTACATGGTAAATCGTGTTCGTGATTTCCAATATGTTCGTGATCACGTACGTTCGTACGTAAAATTGTTCAGCTTAAGATTAGATTCCAATCTGAAGTTTCGCCCACTCACTCGGAAAACACAACGCTATTGACGTCAGCGCATGCCTAATGAAGCTAGAATTCTGTTGGTATCGGCGGATGCAGTTGGAAATAATTTTTTGATTTCGTTTTTTCGGCCTGTCTATATCAACCAATAAAATTTAAGAAAACTCTTAATTTATTTCTGAACTTCTTTTTGTTTTGACTTGGAGGCAAGGTGGACAGGGTTCTGGTTTTATAATTATCCCATTGGATTGTAAATGAATTTACAATCACTAGGCGGCAGGTTCCTCGGTTCGAACGCTTGTTTGAAACGAGGCCAGCACTGTACAAGACAAAAACTGACGTATATTTATTCGAGATAACCGGTTGCTTTTGCAACCAAGTATTAAGACAGAATCCAATGTAAACACAAAAAATAGTTGGGGAATGTGAAACTGTCCAGTAGTTATCCAGTAGTTACCAGTATTCGAATTAAGAGGAGTGTAACGTCTTTTTTTAATAGTAGAAAAATTGTAATAAAATTATAGATATATATATATTCTATCAATATTCAAAACATAATTAAAAGAATATTCGGTAAAATACAAACATCCCCATATCTTATAAGCTATACAATAAACGGGTTGATAATCAGCCAACATTGAATTTTAAATGTTTTGTTTCCTGTTACGTTTTTTTCCTGTTACTATTCTTTATTATGCAACTATTCAATTATTTCGTAAGACATGTACAATCAAGCATTCATTTATGTTGATAGCATTTATGTTGATAGCAGCAATTAGGTTTGTTGAAATGTTTATACCTGTATAATCTTCTTATACTAATACTAAATCTTGCTTTTTTCTTACCTAACTTTTAAAGAAAGAACGTTAAGTAAAAATTTTCGGGAAGTTCGTCAATGGATGTTTGTTTTTTCCGTAGGGATAATCTCCCATTAGGAGAATCTCTAGCTCCATCTTACGGGTTCTTATTACTTCATGGAGAGTTGTGCCTAAAGGAAGACATCATAAAGTCGCCCGGAGGAGAACGCAATGCAATGTTTTTTTGAGTTCGAAAGTTCATCAAATTTTCTCAACGCTCATTTCTTTAAAGAGAAATGAAGATGCTGCGTGTAACATTTTTTGTTTTTGTTTTAAATATTTTTTTATTCAACGCTTTAAGTTCAGTAATAAAGAATAACAACATTGATCGGTATCAGTAACTATTCTATCCGACGAGATAGTCGATGTAGACCTGTTATGTGTTATCAGTTTAGCATTTTCTACCGATGCCTATTTTTTTAATGTGTTTGAACGTAGCTTTTTCGTATCAGTTAGTTTTGACTACTATGCCGAAATGAGTAGCTAGCAGTTTATTGGGTATTTCATTGTAGTATGTGGATTGTTATTATTAAGGTATTAGGAAAACGAAGGTGGCAAGATCATTGTTATATTGTTTTGATAGTGTTTGATTGATATCTTTTTGTTTTAGATAAGAAAATTGAATAGTATAGATGAATGTTAAAATCTTGGTTATATACATATATACATGGTTTTTGTATCATGATGCACAAGTGGAGCTTTGGGTTTTGACATTTCCACAATTCATAGCAGAATAAAGATTTGAAAGATAAAAACGTCTGAGAAGGTATTGTTTTTGTTAGCTTTAGTTAATAGGGAAATGTGAAGGTATTTTCTTATATTTCAGAAGTTTAATCGTGGTTAGATATGAGTATACATTGTTAGGTAGGAGTATACTGTCTATTGTCTCTAAAAATAGCATTCTTAGGATTTTGGTGCCACACCAAAAATCAATTCGAGGCTAGAGATGCAATAATATTATTGCTGATCGTAAAAAAAGTAAACAAAACACAACAATCACGTGATTCATGTCGTAGCCCCTTTAAATGATCGATCCAAAATATTTATACAACAATTTTGTGTTAAATATGATATAATTCCAACATGGAAATACACAGACTTATCATGGCAGTATTGCGTGTAAAAACAATTTATGGAGAAAAACTGTAAAATGTTTTTACACGCTACACTAGTAATAATAATAATAATGATGTCTAAGTTTGAATATTATCACCAAAAGAATTGCAAGAAACGAAATTGTGCAGGCATTGAATACCAGTAATACTTTTTAAAATAACAGAAACAATTTTAGGAAGAAGGTAACCCACTTTTTATTTTATTTTTTCCTTATTATTTTACAATTTTGTATTTATTTTCATAAATATACAACATACATTGTACTAAATGTTTTGCCTAGTGGTTAATAGTTTTTGATCCAGTGCCATTCAGAAGCCTAACAAAACTAATTTGCTTTCTTTGTAACTGAAAGATGCAATTCGAATAATTTTCATGAAGTTGATCATCTGGCCATATCTTTTCTGAATACCAAACATTAGATTTTTGAGACTTTATGCTAATAATACGCTGAGGTTAAAGCCTAATGGCCTCTTGTTCAGTTTTCGCACGCAGCGCAAGGAAACTGTTAAAAATAGACGTTGTATCTATGTTTCGTGTCCCAATTTTTGAAAAGTGTAAACCCGAGGTTTTTTTAAAAAAAATGTAAAGCCAAGGCTTTAGTTAGGATCGTGGAATGGCGGAAAGGTTTCCCTCGAAGCGATATGAATTGAATGTTTTTAGGACAAAGACTTCTCTTATTATTAAAGGTAAAGTCATCTTTGTATGCAATAATGTAAATGTTAAATTGGCCCGTAATTGCATAATTTACGTATGGATTATGACGTGAGAATGAATTGCTTAGAATATTTATAATCGTTGGTATCGCACGATATAATCCCAGTTAATCCTATTCATTCTTTTAGTTTGTGGGAAGCCATGGGAAAAAAACTTTTATAAAGATTTCTGAAATTTAAAAAAAAAAAGTGACCATCGGTATTTTTTTAAAATTAGCCTTTTGTTTTCCTGATTGGAATGTACTTAATCAACTTCATTTTGTAATGAATTGAACTTTTGTGATTACCAGTTGAACTTTGGATTAATTTACGGACCTGTTATAATAATTTACAGACCAGATTTGACAATTTACATACCAGATTTGACAATTTACAGACCAGAGTTTTTATTTTACGAAACAGATATTTCAACTACTTTGGGATGCTGTTTTTGAAGGTTGTTCTATTCAATTGCAAATGCTACAAAGATAACACGACAAGAAATTTTACTCCGCATTTCCAATAAAAAGGAACTGTAATTTTAAATTCGATCATGATTCTCTCTTGAGAATCACGCCTTTGCAAAAGAAAACATGAAAGCAAGGAATCCATTGTTTATCAATCATGTATAACAAAAATACACTTTGGAGATTCGTCAAATTGCATATAAAGTTTATCTAACAATTGTGTGAACCTTGTAAATTTGTTTGGATTTGTTAAATTGACATTTTCTTACATATCTTATCTTAAATTGTTAGATATACAGACCTCAAACACTCATTCCAATGCGAAGTTTAGACCACGATTTATTGCCAACTAGGGGCCCCAACTTAGGCTTCCACTTAAAGGTTCCGCTTAATGGTTTATGACGGTTACGTGATAATATCGCCACACAAAACTGAGAAAAACAAGAGCCTTAAGGCTTGAAGGTCAGCGCTAACTTAGACCTAGTTCAATTTTGGAAATAGGCCCTGTGCTCACACTGTGAAGGATCTTTGTGTTAACATAATTTGCAACGCTACTATCATGGATAAAAAATCCTGGTAAAAAATGCTACATTTTTTCAATTCTTGTGTTATTTTTTTAACAAGTAAACTGTAGAGGAATGAGGAAAAATAGTTAAAATATGACGCGCCAATGAAGAGCCACGAAGTGTTACACAGGAACTTTTAAGTAATAGTTAGTTTTAAAGAAGTGGTTTTTGCGTAAAAAGATCTTATAAAGAATATAACACCACCTAATATGTAGCTTCACACTTCACAAAATTTGGACATATGTTGTATTTAGATACAGAATAATGTAAAACTTTGCCAAAAAAATTAGTTTAACCTACAATTAATGCTTTTCAAAAACTTACGTAAATTGCAAACCCCCATCCATACAAAGGACAAAAAAGCTTGGTAGGAATACGGTTAATACATCACTTTATTAGTAAAGTGTGAAGTGTGCTTTATCACATTTGAACTTCACTACAAAATGCTCTGATTATTTATTCAGTCACCGCAGATAATAGCAGATAATAATAGCTGTCATGCGAGCGGTCATGCTCCGTGTTGCTCTTAATATTATTTTTATATTTTTAGTTAAAACGCCGTCTTTTACAACTGGAAATTCGGTATGTTACAGTTTTCATAGCCAATATGTTGAAGATATTAGTAGTACGTACATATCTGAATCGGTTTTCTTATTACAACAAGAAAAAATTATTCGTTTTAAACCGAAAGTGGCTTTTAATATTTTGTTGTTACTAAGTGGTGACATAGAATCTTGTCCTGGCCCTTGTTTACGATCAATTCCTGAATTGGAAGCACTTCTACAAACTGGAGGAATGCACATATTTCATCAAAATGTTCGGGGACTTTTTGGCAACAAGGATTATATAGTTGAACTTATTGAAAGTTTGTCCAACCTATGAAGTATCGGTGTATCATGCACTGAGCATGCCAATCGTCTCCCTTTTCGCAAACTTTGTATCTGACATTTTGTTTTTTATTATTATTATTATTATTATTATTATTATTATTATTATTATTATTATTATTATTATTATTATTATTATTATTATTATTATTATTATTATTATTATTATTATTATTATTATTATTATTATTATTATTATTATTATTATTATTATTATTATTATTATTATCATGTATTAGGTTCCATTATTAATACAATGGTTCTTCTCCATAAAATAAAATGTAGACAAGTCGTTAACAAAATAATAATAAATAAATAAAATAGATAAATAAATAAATAAATGGATATCATAAAGTGACTATATAAATAAGAAAGCATTACAATGACAAAAATCTAGCTAGAGCTTTGTCTTTCAGATACTTTTTGACGTCTGCTCTAAACTTCCCAAAGTCGTTACAAATTCTCACATTTCGTGGTAAATCATTATATATAGTTGATTGTTCAGAGAAGGTATTTGCTTCACCGCGTTGCAATGTCATTTCATTATCTAAACGTGGATTGAATGCTTTCATGTACAATGGCAAGTACTCTGGTCATGTTTTGCAGTGCAAAGCTTTGTGCACTAGTTTGACAGTTGCAAAATCAAGATTTGCAATAACTGGCAACCACCCAAGATCGATAACATCTACAGCTTTCGCATATCTATCAAGCACGTAAGATGCTGCTGTATTCTGCACTTGTTGAAGTCTATTTCATAGGTACTTCGGTAACTGCCCTAATACAACGTTGCTATAGTTAAGCTTGGATAAAACGAGAGTTTCAGCAAGGTTTTCTTTCACATGATACAGAGTAAATGGTTTCCTTTAAGAAAAAACAAAAATTGTTCAACATTCCCAATTTATTATTGAGCTTTCATGAGCTTTCATGATTTTCCATGACATGATTTTTGGGTATTGTTCAATCGTTTCTATTGTTTAAGTGCTCTAATTACTCCATAAGCAGATTGAGTTTAATTTAATTTAATTTAATTTAATTTAATTTAATTTAAATTAATTTAATTTAGTCTTTCTTTTGATTAACTGAACGTAGTTTTCAGCCCATGAAATAGCAACAGCCCTGGGTACAAATCTGTCAAAGTGAGAAGCAACTATTCATGTGGAAAGTGTAAATATTAGTTGAGAACAAATGTTAGAGAAACAATGTTTCAATTGCTATTATTATTATTATTATTTTAGACGATAAAGAGGAAAAATGACTCCAATGAAAGCACTTTTGTTTTTAATGACCTTGACGGCGCTTGGAACCGTTTACCTGTATGTAATGAGTAACCATGCAAATACAGTGAAACATCTGTCTGGTTATGAAATAGTCAGACAATATGGGCTTAACATAAGTTGTGAAGAAATTAGTACCAAACTTCCTGCTGAAACTAGAAAGACCATCGTTCTAAAAGACACGGATATTAATTATAAAACTGTAACAGTTTGTAAAGATGTATTAAAAAAGTATCACAACGCAAAACAAATTACCTTTACGCCTCCAAGACCGAACAAATGCCTTTTTCTTTTACATAGTTACGACAATTTCCCGAGAGATTTTGGCATTGGTACAATACTAACAAAAGCCAAAATTGCTCCCTTGCTAGCTCAAGTTCATTCTAATATGAAAGTAATATGGAATCCAGATCTATTTCAAACGTATGCGCATGATTCTGGGAACATGATGGAATACTTTGTGAATAAGGAAGAGGAATTGGGCTACCTAGCTTGGATTTGTTATCGCATGAAGCATTCTCTGAATATAACACAGTACAGCTACACATTATCGTCCACGTACTCAAAAAATACGCCGTGTATGATCGCTAGTTTGGAAGGAAAAATCAAGAAAGACTGCTTTGAAGACTTCTTCCAAAAGACAATCTCAAGGAATCACAAAGGTGACATTGTATTTTTATTAAAAAACGCTCCTTCATTAGATCATTGGAATAGTCGTCTTGCCGACGATTTTCGTACTAATTACGAAAACGCTCGGCAATCAAATCACCGAACAAGTCTACCCTACGAGACGGATGGTCATTATACCAAAAGAGACCTTATTATAACCATGCATATGCGTAGAGGTGACATTTTGGATCCAAAAAACCCTGCTTACGTTTCGCATGAATATAATGAGAACTTATTAAACCATTTGCTTCCTGTTCTGTCATGTGGTGACAAAAAGTTCCAAGGTATTCAGATACATTTGTTTAGTCAAGGAAACTCTTCCGATTTTCTGAGTATTCGTTCTCAGTTAAAGAACGAGAAGATTATATTTCATCTCAAAGAGACTAAGGGTGGATTAATCGAACAGATTGATCAAATGGTTCATTCTGATATTTTGATCACATCCAAGGGTGGATTTACTCATCTCGTGGCTGCTTTAGCGCCGAAAAATACCATCATTTTGGCCATACCGTACTGGCAAAAGTTTGACGGAATTGAAAACGTCCTTTTAACAGACCCTGAAAATGGATCATTCGATAAAGAAAAATTTTCATATACATTTTGCAAACTTCATTTCTATAAATAGTTTGTTGGTGTGTTTATTTATTTGTACACGCCAGCTTAAAGAAAAACAAAACATCTAAGTTCTCGGAATCTTCACATTCTGTTATCTTAATGTTTACATTCAGTTGTAAATAACATTATCCTAATCTAGGCTGAAGTTTAATGTAAATGATTTCTCCTGGTTTGAAAGAAAACTAGAAGCCGGGGCCTTGAAGTTCAGCGCGTTTAGACGTGTCAAGTTTAAACAAAGGACACTGGGTTCTAGGTTGCTATAAACTCATCGGTACGGATCAAGTTGATTAGCGTTCAGCTAATATATGTTCTTAACGTAATCTTCCGCATGCTTAAACGAATTGAATTCCATCGACACAGACACACCATTATGATCTGGTAAACCTGTATTTGAATCGCGAGCGTGTGAGTCAAAAATGTAAGTAACTCCGTTAACTGAAAATGTAGATGTAGAAAAGCCATTTGCGATAAATATTGTTCCTTTAACGATTTCATAGTGAAGACAATGGAGGAAGTTCTCGGTGTTAGCATTTAATATTCCTGTTATCTCCCTATACCTAGTTAGTGTCAGGCCTTCACCATTTAATCTTTCCGGAAGGTCATCAAACGACAAGTACCTTGAAAAACCCAACGTTTCGTATAGTCCTTTTCCCAGTGTTAATATGCAGTCTAAATCCCATTGCGACCAAAAACGCAAATTCTTTATAACTGAATAGCAAATAGACCATAATGCATTGCATGAGCACCGCTTCCCAGCAGATTCATCAAAGCGAATATTGCCTTGACTAAATGATCCGCAAACTCTTTTTGCAGGAAGAAAAGGGCCAGGATTCAATTCAATATCGCCGGCCGTAATCAAAATCATACTGACACAATGAAGTAAATTATAAAACATTGAAATACCACAAGCCATCCTCGAATTCCCTGCATAATTACTATAAAAGTTTGTATTAGAAACCTGGCAGATTTTAGTAGCATAATAACTACCAACTGCTACGCGATATGTTTCAATGGAGATCATTGCTAGGAGGGTGGAAACAATAAGGAGACAATAAAAGCAACTGACCGTTTATCGTTTATTAATATCTTTGATCACACTATTTATTTAAGTTTCGAGCTTTGAACTTTGAGTTAAGAGTTTTTAGCTACGTGTTACGAGTTTGAGCTAATCTTTGGTGTTCACCTCAGTGAACATTAGTTTCCACCAAATAAGTTGGCCCTCCCTCAAAGGAAGTGGCGGTTCTTTGCCAGGTATTTGAATTCCTAAAAATAAATGCAATAATTATGTAAAAACAGTGTTATTTCAACACATTGATGTCATCATAAATCTCACTAAAAACAATAAAAAATGCAAGCTGATGAAGTACTATTAGAGGAAAATAACATGCAAATTTTAAGGTAGTTTTCCAAGATTTTGCGAAATTTGTTTTTGCGATCAGTGTCTTTGATTGTGTTTATTGTGTTATTATTGGTCACAAGCGAGTTTAAGTCTTTTTTTGATATTGATAATATATCTCAAACGTTTCAAAAAGTCGAAATGAAATGGTTTTTAAAGCTTTTACAACCATCATGTAAAAATATTTGAAACTTTCCGAATATTGCGACATTTATTTTTGCAATTTCAGTAAATTTAAGTGTTTTTTCAACATTTGTATACCCGCAAAAATTTGTCCTGAAGTAAATTCAATAATAAATTTGTTGTGTTTCTAAAAGAGTATTTTAAAAATATTTCAAAAGAGCAGAAAGTTTACAACAAGAGAAAATCCATGAGGTAGAGATAGGTGGTAGGTACCGAATAGTTGAGGGGTCCTTAATCGGGTTACAATGACCAATATTTTCCCCAAATTATTTTTTAGCCCGTTTTTTATTTTATTTCCCCCCGATAAGGTAAGGTATCATTTATTATCAGTTTAGCATCCATCTTGGTCATAAAGTGAGTCAGCTTTGTTGCCATAATGTTGAAACCTTCAGTAATTATCGAGCAAAGAACACCAATTCGTCACATGGTCAGTCACCTACAGACTGTTTTTATAAGAGCACTCGACTCTGATAACTCTGATCAATTCTTGAAGCCTTAAAATGTTCTTAATGTGTTCTTAATTTATTCACTATTCAATACCCAAAATTCGAAATTCAATGGACTTGGTCGACATTTTAAATTTTGATGGAGTTGAGTTGATGTAACCAATATGATGATAATATTATTGTGTTTAACTACGTTATAATGTTGCTTTCTTGGAAAATGTTAAAATATTTTCTTAAGAACAAATGTTTCTAGCCTCTTAGGATGTTCTTAACTTTTAGACATTCGAAGTCTTTATTATTATAACCTTTGTTCTTATAAAAAAAAAACATGTATATATATATATATGGGACAAAAGTTTTAGTTGAAAAATGTGTTTTTCTCCTCTCCTTTTTCCACCCACTGATCTCTAAAAAACGATTATGAGCAATAATGAAGTGAAATGGTTAATTTAATATTGTTTTCAGCTTGACTTGCAATTCTCCGATTTAATGAAATTCAATAGAAACTCCAACACAATGTCGTCTTATTTTTTGTGGGTGAAACTTTAAGTTCATACAACATTTACACCAGAGCAAGTTGTTACGGATTCATGAGTCAAGTTATATACTAAAAAAATAGAAATTATTACGGACAGCGCCTATATTAGAATTCTTGAATTTATACGGTTTAATAATTTTTACCATCTGGATGATATTTTTGATTATAAAAACCACCTGGTGAAACACATTCTTTTTTTCGTTATGAAATGAAAATAACAAAAAGAGAACTGCTATGTCAGGGCTTGCCAAATTGGTGTACGTGCACTCGTAAGTACAACTACTTTAAGTAACGTACATGCATCTTTCACTTTTCTGTATGAAGGCCTACACAGACTTCTTTTTGTGTACGTGTGATTGATTGACGTACATTATTAAAGTTCAATATTGTACGTCTTCCACCTTGGAAGACCATATTTAATCAGATTAATTGCCGGTTGCCGAATTTGATTAAAAACTTTAATTTCACAATGTGTAACCACGGTCCTAAAATTTGATCTACGTTTTGATTGAATTTGAATTTGAAAGAAATGTCTTCTAAAATTTACGTTCAGAATTTTGAAAGGTTTACACTCCTATTTATACTTTGCAGTTTGTTTCTTTCTTTCTGTTTTTAATAACTCACCCGTGGAAGGTTTTAGAAAGTTTAAAAAGTAAAAAATGTATATTGTATTTGACATAGTATAATAAATCTTTGTTTTGTTGATATAATCTCACTTCCCATGAAATTTTATATTCCTAAAATAAAAATGGTAGCTCAGTTGTTTAACTTCGAAGACGAGAGCCATTGTTGTTTATTTCATTTGTATTGAAAATAGAAGCTATGTTTTTTTGCTGAAAATTACGTAGTCTCACAGTTTTACCTGTACATTGACGTACAGAGGGACTGGAAATTTTGTACGCCTTCGAGTGTTGCCTAAAACAGAATTGGCAAGCCCTATACGTTTTACCTGCTTAAAGTATATAAACACCAACTAATTTACATGTTTTCAAAATCAGCATTTTAAAATGAATCCATAAAGATTATTAGTTGATAACTGTCGTTGCTACATCTTATCAATTGGAGGATGATAGATTTATAGGTGGATGTTTAAAATTCTATATAGCTATACAATGAAATTTAAGATATTATATTTTTCTCCTACTATAAAACTTATATTTTTCATCTTCTCTTTGATGTCACGATGGGTGTAGCGATATAGCATATTCGGTTAATACTGTTAGTCAAAGAAAAACATCACAGGTTATTTTTTGTACTATTTTATTTTGGGCAAGTATGATTATATCTAACATGATTTTTTTTAAGAAATCATACCATGGAAGTTTATCATAAATGCTCTGACACTGCACTGACTGATTTTGAAAATCTGAAAATTTCTGCTCTGATGTTCTCCAGTTTTGTTAAGTATTTGACAGTAAAAATAATTAAAAAATTTGATTAGTTTATAACTACAATATAAACAACTAAGGTACTTGCCTGACCAATTCTTTCTTGGATGCAAACGTTCTCGTCAGTCCCTTTATTACCAAAATTCGTGACGTAAACCAAACATTATAAGAGTATACTTGTATAGAAGTAAACTTGTCAGCTTTTATACTTTAATAACGATTAATGAATGTTGGATTATAAATTTCACCAAACCAAACGACAACTGTTTACACGTGAAGAAACTAGAAGGTTGATCCCAAAATGCACTGCGTTTAAATTTGGGGTGAAGGGGCGCGTTGAAAAGAATAAATGGTTCTAATACTAACACTAATCATATACTAACAAATTAGATATTAAATCTTTAATAGGCAGCAGAGAAGTTGATTTTTAATTATCGAGAAACGTGCTTAAAAGTTTTTTATTTGAATTGGAAACATGAAAGTGTCGAGGGCGTTATCACACGGGCGCAGAGAACTGCGGCATTACAGAATGACCGACAGACAGACACGGGTAAATGAAAGATCAGCTATCTCGCGGCGCTGACCAAAAAGCATGACGTAACCATGAACGTTTTAGTGTTAACCACAAATTAACGTTTTTCCCAATCAATTTAATGAGCTGTATGTCTGGGCAGATGATTTTATCTGGAATGTCACAAACGGATAATTTAGTCCGAACTGACGTACCGGGTGGGCCAGAAATAAAAAAAAAATAAAAAAAATAAAAGTCTTAAACTCTTAATTTGTTTACAATAATAAAAATATAAAAATATAAAAATATAAAAATATAAAAGTATAAAAATATAAAAAACTTTTACATTTTGTATGTTCAAATGTCCAAAATAATAAAGTGTACTTTATAGGGTGGCAATATGAGTTACCACATGGAAAACTTTCACAGAAGGCAAAGACATGCTTGCGTTATGTTTATATACCATATACCAGGTTTATAAGTACTCGAAAATGCCTCAAATTTGATACCTTAATTGCTACAATCCGATAGATCAGAAATGACATTCATTTTAGGAATAGTTCCACTAATTCAAATCATTTGCTACAAGAATCTATTGGTTTACTAACGACTCTACGATACTACAGAACTTAACAACAAAAATTTTCCTTTGAACAAAAAATTGCATCTTTCTGGCAAGCTTCACAAGTAAAACCATTTCAACAATATTCTTTGTGACATCAGATCTAAACTCGTGTCTTGAATGATTTCTTTTTTTGAAGAAACGTCAATCAACCCTAACTTAAATATAATTACCCGAATAGTGAAATTTCCATGTCTTATTTGAAATTCATTTAGAGCCGTGTTCTACTGGAATGGTGCAATTTATTTTAAATTTCCCATTAAAGACCGTAATGAGGCTGAGCTCCACTTAATTTTGTCCACACACGTGATCATGTAGCCTTTTGTTGAAAAAAATGATTATGAGAAATATTTTTTTATTCCATTGCATTATTATTAATTAGTTTGTCAATTCATCCAACAATCTATTTGAGTCAAATACATCTGCCCTTTCAGCCTTATTAATGAAATTATAAGCCTCTGGCTGTGTTTCGGAGCGTACCAAAACCCCATTTTGTTATTATTAACATCTTTATGCATATACACACAATAATTGGTCAGCGCGGAAAGCAGCTGATTTTTCATTAGCGTTTGTACGTCCGTACGTCCGTACGTATGTACTTACGTAATTTCAAGATTTTTTGTCCGCAGTTGTAGCCTCAGTCTTGATAGGATGGATCCGAGGCTCTTCATCAACTGTGGTTAATGTATGGATGGTATACTACAAAATATTTAAAGCAATCTAATTATTGTGAGTGAGGCCTTGAATCCAGTAAAACATGACATCTTCGTTCTGTTAAATTAGTTACAAGTATTTGTATTAAAGTTAAAATTCGTGCAACTGTGATGGTTGAGACCCATCCTGCTTCATACAAAATGGGAGAAATGTTATATGAGCTTCGTAATTATGCATGTGGGATGAATGCTGGTCGATGGAATTACATTTTCAGCGTAATAAAAACATTGAAAACACGTGGTGACTGTATTCTTCCTGATAGGAAGCAGGTAGGTTGTACATATGCACACTTGATATTGAGAGGAGTGGAGGGTAGTATCCGGAGAAAGCATCTTCGACGTCAACATTGGAAGAACGAGTGACTTGAACCTGTATTATGGAAACAGTTTACTAGTAAATTGTTACAGTGTAACCTTTCTATAGTTGACACCTCGATTATAGTGTTCGATCATCTCGATACGAGGTTTGTTGGTCGTAATATTCTTTCCAGTGGTTGCTAGTATTAAATATATTTCGAAAAATTCCAACAGATCAGATAAACCTATTCATTACTCTATCGTATAAGTAACTTCCCCTCTGTAAGTGAAGATTATCACGAGCGCCACAAACTTTCGTGCAGTAAAACATTTTCCCAACAACGTGCATAAAATAACGTGTTTATGTAAGCTTGACGTAAACAGGAACACATGATATATTTTAGACTCACAACAAAAAACATGCGTTTATTCATAACTGTTTGGAACTCCATAAAACTTTTACATGCGATAAGTAATGTAGGCGATTTCACTGTCCATACCATGAGAAAATATTTAAGATGAAAAAGAAAAGAGTTTTTTCTCTTTAATTAGTTGAAATACTAGTGTTGCGTGTAAAAACATTTTACAGTTTTGCTCCATAAAATGATTTTACATGCTATATACTGGCATGATTAGTCTGTTTATATACAAAAATGTTGTAATCGATCATACAAAGAATACTATTTCGCCTATTTTTCAGTGCTATTTCGCCTATTTAGAGATTTCAGAAGTTGTACAGTTAAAAAAAGCTAGACAGAACATTTCTTACCACCTGGCAGTGGCAGATCTAGAGGGTATGTCGAAATTTGTAGAGGAGAATGTTAGCTATTAAACCAGAAAAGAAAAACGTGCAAGTAATTTCCTTGGTGATAAAGACTGAAATTAGGTTGATGTGCTCCTCCACAATTTTTGACATACCCTAGAACCACCGCTGCCTGGGTACTACAAAAGATTTAGAAAAGAGATTAAGAAAAGAGATCGTGGACAATGTATTCCCCTACCTAAACACAATTAAACTTCTGAAGCATAAAATAATAGCTGTAAATGCTATAGTTAATTTTTGATAATAAGGTTATGTTAAATTTTGCACATTTTTTTTCTTCGGAGATTCGGATAAACGTGTGAGAGCATTGGAAAAAGCTAATCAAATCACTAACGAGGTCTACAATTCAAAAACGTTAAATTTTCAGTTAAAATTTCCCTAACGTTCTTTCTTTCAAAGTTAGGTAAGAAAAAAGCAAGATTGCGTATTAGTTTAAGAAGATGAGGAAAACAAACGGCTAAATTAAACAAAAAACACCCATGGTTGACAAAACGGCCACCCCCGGAAAAAGGGCGTGGTCACCTGTTTTGTTTTGTTTTTTTAATTTTCAGAAACCTTAATAAAAGTTAAGAAAAGTCACAAAATTTCAGCGAATTCGGTTAAGGCGTTAAAAAGTTTTTTAGATTCAAAAATGCCGCGGGCCAATTTAACCCCAAAGTTCTTCCTAAACCAATATTTGAAGTTATTTTTCACCATAAATCCAGAAGGTGTCTAACAATGTTTTTCAATACAAGCCCTATGAATAACACTTTATAATCCCTTATAAACCCTTTCTTACAGAGAATCTACAAACTGAGAGACGATGTACATATTCTCAACATTTTGTATTCCTCGCAGAAGATGCAAAGTACGGTGGTCTGTCTGCCATGCGCCATTTTTGTCCAGGTAGACATATAAGAAAATATAGAACTTGGTATGCTTATCTTTAACTTTCGTAAATTGCCATTAAGTTTCTAAGTATAACTTTCTACTTAATTTTAAAATCAGGGAATCAATTTATTGGCATTCAGCGTCTGCCATATTTTAAAGTGTGTGGTTTTGAAAACGCTGGAAGTCTAACCAACCTCACTCTCAGGATTGCCTAGTGAAAGCTAACACGAGATGTCAGGTTAAATCACAGGCGTATAATAAAAAACTTACACTTAGGAAATTTCAGTCTAAACCCTTTTCACACGAGGGTTGTTTTCAGATTAAAAAATGATATAGGGCTTAAACACTATTATGCGTATTCCCATCATGTCTATGTATTTTGTTGCTAATGATCATTTATTATTCAAATTCTAAGTAATGATGGTATTGATGATAGTATAGGTCTATTCCGTATATACTCAATGCAAATGTGAAAGTCACACAAAAGCATGGGTCGGAAGTCTTTTGCCACATCTCTTATAGGCGCACAACTGTGGGATAACCTTCTGTTGTCCATGAGAGATGTACAGACAGTAACCGCTTCATTGTATCCGGTATGATTCAGTGTAACCGATGTGATTTAGTGTAACCGATGTGATTCACTGATTCCGATGTGATTCATTGTATCCGATCTGATTCAGTGTAACCGATGTGATTCAGTGAAACCTTGTCGCCACAGTTGCTCAAAGTCCCTATCTTTTTGAAGACAAAGAGACATGACTTTCGAGAGATGGTTTTTAGGTAATGTACTTTACTCAACATGTACTTTTTTCTGATTCTTTTTTTTTCTTTGCCTATCTAATTGATGATCAAAATATTTTATAAAGAAACAAAATCGTTATAGTCAAACCTTTGAAAATGTATTCGAAAAACTTAAAGATGCGTTTTACTCTTTTGAAATGGAGAAAACAACTCATCATCCTATTCTCAACTTTGCATCTACTGACGTTTTACTTATATTTTGAGATGTTCTTTGCTGTACTTTCAAAAGTTTACAGATTCTATGCTTGTTTTTGATTACCACTTGTTTCAATCTGATTTCGTATATTGTTAAGATGTTTCCTTATCCTCTAAAGTAGTTGATTCTTCATCGGTATGTCTTCCATTAGAGCCTAAACATATAAAAAGAATCCAAAACCTCACATACATACATACATACATACATACATACATACATACATACATACATACATACATACATACATACATACATACATACATACATACATACATACATACATACATACATACATACATACATACATACATGTCATGAGAACCTAATACACGGCCTTCATATCAAACGTCTTGAGCCATGTTGATTGTTTTTCTTATTTTGCATTATATGGATGGTGATGACGAATTTGTAATTGAAATAATATTCAACTCAATTTTCAATCGAAAAATCCGGACTTTCCGAAAAATTAAAAAATCTGCGACATAAATAGACAGATACACGTGTATTTGCAACAATTTCCTCCATACGCTTCCCAGTCGGAAATTGAATTAGAACCTGAGAGGTTAAAGCTTAATTCTAATATAATAAAAAGCTCCCAGCTTAATCACAAAAGCATCCCCTTGTCTGGAAACCTATTTATTAAAACTTAATCTCCTTTTTTTTCTTAGACCTTTTTAATAGGCTTTTTCTATTGTGTATCTACTTTGATCACATGACACATTACATCGAATGCTGTTATTATTTTCCTATCACGTGATTAAAGTAAGTACACCGCAAAAGGAGGAAATTAGAGTGATGGACTTACCAAAACATAATAGGCGATGATTTTGTTTCACCCAGATTACCACGAAAACAATGACAATAGCAATAATTAAAACGACAATCGAGACCGAGATTATTATATATTTCTTCGTCCTGCTGGTGTTTATACTTGGATCGGTTGGTTTTGTGGGTTCTATTGGTTGAAATGGCTCTACAATGAAAAATAAAACAAGAAAGATTATTTTTTAAAAATTAGGGTGTATTTTTCATCCCGATATTTAACTACTAGTACCACCTTTTTTAAATATTTCCCTTTTTCATCTTTAAGTGGTAAAAATATATGTTTGCTTTTAAAGCAGAGATATCGTAGGGAAAACGTGGTATCGTAGGTACTTGTAGAAAATTTAATCATGCTTTCGAAAAAGTTACACTCTTTTACACACTGTTTTACCTATCTAAAGCATCTAAAATAATTTATGCAAAAAAATTTAATGAAATTGAATAATTATGTTAGTTGCTAAGTACTATTAATAATTTATGCAAAACAAATAGGACAGATCCTGAGGCAAATAATTTATTTAAGTAGAAGAGCTAATTCATGTTTAAAGTCTTAATCATAATTTTTATAAATTATTTTCATAAGGACTGCTATTCCATAGTGTTAGCTGGATGCTACCGACCGTTAAAACAATAGACACTGATGGTACTCCAATAGGACCAGATAAATGTTTCACCACTATTTTCTTCTGGTATTGATATATAGTGTGATATATAAGATACAACCAAAAATATATAAAAAATATAAAAATATATAAGAAATAAGAAATAACCATTGACTTTCAGATGAATTGCTGTGGTAAAGTAATTCTTTAAAGCAACGGTTAACCGGTAATATCCAGTGTCGTTATAAGTTAATGAGGTCAATGTTACCACGTATGATTGGTTGATATGTACCGCAGAGATTCGGCTACCGTATATTTCGAAACCCTTTTGAGTGACATGTTGGATATTCATATCTCCTTCGATTATTTTCTCATGTGGAGGTTTCTTCAGTATGAACGAAATAGCATGTTCGTTGGATGATGGAATCAGCCACTTCAAGGAAGCGTTTCCACCGTAGGCACCAACTACGTTCTCTTTGAAAGGTTGAGGACTGCTGATAGACAAACATATATCTAAAATACAATGAATCAAGAATTCGATGTTTATGGCTACTGTTCCCTGACAGATTTACCGTGTATTCTAAGTATCTAATTTCCTTACAAGGACCTTACATAAAAATTCCAAAACGATTACAAATATGTTTTGGATGTTTTAAAGAGCCTTATTGTAGTAACATGATTTTATTGAATTTAAAAGTGGGTGGATGAGGGGACATTCAGAGCAACAAAGAGAAGAAGACAAAGAAAGATATTAAATTGTGTTAGGAAGGTTCTGCTTAACATTCTCCACACCGTTGCAATTTTATAATATTCTTAACCTCTTTGATACTTTGCCGAACAGAAAATATGACTACTGTAGGATCTGAATATTAACAAAGAAACATGAAGAGCTTTCTTAAGTCCGTTTTCCACTGACGGAATATTAGGTTAGCAGCATATAGGCTTTTAGTTTTTAATAAATTTCGCCAAATGTGTCTTTCCGCGGACAATTACGATCAAGTTCAACTTTTCTGTCGCAGAATATTCCGCAAAATAATCAAATTAGTGATCACGTGGAGAAAACAATAGCCACTGCGTGCTGAATATTCCGTCAAGTGGAAAACCGGCAATAGGCCGACGAATGTAACCAATATAGTTATGAAGTGCAGAATCGCTAAATTAAAGTGGCGCAATTTTTTCACGACCAAACTCTTGTCAGAAATTTTGACCCAATTTTGACACTAACATCCACCTTGGCTAAATGTAACTAATACAAAAAGTTTTCGACTGGCGATGTTTTCCACTTCGACACATGCTAATGTTATGGAAGTCGCGGTAGATAATGTAGATGCTAAGAAAAGTAGAAACCATTTCTACTTTGCAGCGATAAAAACTTTCACCCTAGTGGAGATTCGCCTTAGGTAGTTAATGGATTATAACGATTCTCCCAGTGGTTTTAAGCTTATTGCATCTGTCAACAGAATCTAATTAGTAGAAGATCCATTAAGGTACGCTACAGTGGAGCGCGAAAAAACTTTATGTATTCGGGAAGTATAATAAGTTGTTATATCAAAGCACAAAAGATTTTCAATAAAAATTTTGTCTGTTACATGAAGTCATTAATGACGTATTCAACGCGATGTTTATGAAATCCCACGTAAAATAAACAAAAACAAATAAACAAATAAACACCTTTAACTTCTAAGGATGGCAAAAGCTAATTATAGACACGTCCCAGTGCGCAAATCTTCAAAAAGTCTCAGTGGAGGAGTGTTTTTTTATTGAAACAGCAGGCGATATTGCTTGCTATTCCTATAGAAAACACTCTGCCTCTCAGACGTTTTTGAAGATTTTTCGGGTTGTACTGTAGTGTGTTCTTATAATGGAATAGCTAATGATATGACTTACATAATTGAAACGTGAATGCAAGAAATATTTGTTGTGTGAAGCCATTATGTTTCATCTTCTACTTTTTTACCTAGATATTATTGAGTAGTTATTGCACATAAATTTTACAACTAGTAGAATATAGCTACTCACCTTAACAGGAGTGACCTCGGCTGCAACAGCACTCGTGTGGCGCAGGTGTGCGGTCAGTGGTGGCTTTCCTGCACACCTGCTCAACTAAGTAACGAGGAAAGAGAATTTATCTATATGGAATATATTCTACTGTGCTATTTTTGTATAATTCATGTATACTTAAAGTTTTTCTCCCAAAGAATGTTATAAGAGAGCTTGGAGCAAGCTTATAACTCTACTCTCTCAAAACACTAGGTAAGCAAAAAATAATATATAGCCACAGAGGTGGATCTAGAGGGTATGTCGAAATCTGTGGAGGAGAATATTCGCTATTTAAGTATAACAGAATAATCCGATTGGTGATACAGACTAAAAACAAATTGTGTTAATGTGCTCCTCCACAATTTTCGACCAACCCTGGATCGTCGCACCTATATAAAATAAAATTTTAAAATGCACATCACTTTTTTTTTTTTTTTTTTTTTTAAGTTAAACTTTAAGGGCCTGTTTTCACTGGACATAAATCGTAGTATAAGTTTTTGTTTTGTTTGTTTTATCCGAAGATAGGTGTGACCGTTTCATCGTTTGTAGTTGTGACATCTAACCCCCTATTTTAAACACGTTTTTCCACTGCATTGGAACCTTTAATAAACAAATAGACTTTTATTTAAACACAATGTGTTATTATAAATACCACTCGTGCTGACATCATCATTACCGTGCAGACCTTTCAGTTACTTCTATGAAAGTCATCATAAAAAGCAACAAAAATAGTAGCTTATATTTATGACCAAAGATAATTCACATGCTACTTTTATGAAGATCAAACAATACAACAATTCCTTTTCTTGTCTCTCACATGTTGTTATTGTTTATGCTCGTGTGCTGAGATCATCATGATGTCAGATTTAGCTATATTTATAGGGAAAAAATTGTCTTTGATAAACATATACGTCCATTTGCTCATTTCAGGGGTATTCAAAGATAAGCTGCAATTTGTATATTAAAAATGAACTATTATTATGTTTTCGCCTAAAGAAAATCGAAAGCCAAGAACTGTTAAATCGAAGCAGCAATCTCTTTCATTAAATTGTTAATATAAATATTATACTAACTTTGTACCCCTCCTAGAAGGCGTTGAACGATCTTGTTTTAACAGACATATTAAAATTAACTATAAATCTTCTTCACTTTCTCACCAGACTCAATGATTCATTTGAAAATGAATTTTCTTTTGAATAGATATAAATAAAAGATGGATTCCAATGTGCTGAAAATTGAAATAATAGAAATAATAGAAAGGGGTTTTCTATCAACAAAATAAATATTGAATGGAGAAAAAACGCCAAACAACTAAAAATGGTTTATCAAAGCATGTTCTGAGTCTGAAATGAAGTTATAATGAAACAATTTTCGTGGTTTTGTGCTGTGTTTTACAAAATGTATCTGAATTGATTGGAAATTTCTAAAATGAATGCCAAATCACCGTAATCGAGCCTCGTCAACATTTTAGCGTTTTTGTTATATGTGAGGTATGAGTTATCTTCAAAGCTACAGTCCGATAACCGATGATTCGCAACAATGATGATCGCAAAATGCGTGTCACGATAATAATCGTTTAACACTTTCAGAAAATGGTCCTTCACACCCAAGAAAAGAAAAGAACAGAACAAACAAATCATTAGTCCAACCAAACCAATCACTCATTTTCAATATTGTCTTGTTTCTTCCCTGGCAAATTTCCTCTCGCACAACCACCCAGCAAAGGAACAAATGTTAAACCAAAACAATAAAACTCAAGAAATAACTCTGCTTGAGTTTTTACAGAAATAATTAAATGCACTTACAAAATTTTTTCGTTAAACTTTTTGTAACTGATTTCAGTTTTATAAGATTTGTTTTTCACATTCTGATTTCCTATTCTCGTATTAATCAAACTCAAAATGAGAGCAGGTTTTGTAATGTCTGAAAACATGCCTTCAATTAAAACCACTCGAAATCAAGTTGAAGAAGTTTCTTGAGATACCAGCTAATGATAACGACATCTGTTGGTATGCTGCATGTAATGTTTGTTTTTCGTTTTATCGTTTTATATCGTGATATATTTCTATATTACAAAAGATCTAAAAATGAACAATATCTTCAGTACATTGGAATAGGAACGCCATAAATGATATATACGTAAGGAGAGGTGATGGAGATATATAGGCAAAGAGGTGGTGAAGAAAAGTACAGCAGGAAAGTGCAAGTAAATATTATGGGCAAAAAATGGCAAATTCTATATATGGCATATATATATGTTTGTGCATGCGTATTTAGCACATTTTTATTTGTAACACCTTTTTCATCTCGGCCCGCTAATTGTTTTTAACATATAATACTTACCTATACTAACGGGTTGAGGGCATTACCGGAGAATATTGACTGACGTCATAGTAAAGCCCACCTTGATTTTAACATTAAAAGAACACTAGTATCCCGGGTAAAAACATTTTACCGGTTCACTTTCCCCATGAGTTACCGCCATCCCGTGATTTTCCTATTAATATAGGGGTGACCGAAAATAAAATCACACAATCCAAAAGTATAAGTAGTACCACGCTATAGAGCTCGAAATGCTGGTCAAAAACATTTTACAGGTTCATTTTTCCCATTATTTGCCGCCCACACCTCCCGTGCTCTTCCTCTTTCAAAATATAGGGGTGTATATATAGTATAGCGTGTAAAATGTTTTTACAGGTTTACTTTCCCCATGATTTACCGCTATCCCGTGTTCATCTTCTTAATATGGTGGTGGCGAATAAGGGATAAGTAGTACCACGCTATAGAGCTCAAAATGCTGATCAAAGCTATTACATAAAAAAAAATGAACAATATGAAAGCTTGTTTTTTGTCCAGATTTAGTAACGGTTATATATATCTATTGAATATTTTTTTTAATATATATATAGATAAATCATAAAACGTATATTTCATTTGAAACAGACGCATTTTAATGATGATAGCTCAAAATGTAGAGTTGACAAAAGAGATTAATAAATCAGACAAAAAAAAATAGGTATGCAAATGAAATTAATACATTCCAATCTATTGTCTCGTTTTTCAGACAATAACTTAATGGATTTTCAAGATTTAATCCAGGTTTCAGACTTTCAGCATCTCATTTTAATTACAATCGCAGTTGCGTCAAGTTTAATACTTAATTCCATTGTCTGATTTTTTCAATCTCATAAATGTTTACGTGTAAACAATGGAAAATTGAAAGATTAAATTTCTATTTATTTCTGTTTTTGCACGAAAAGCGCGGCACTACATTTTGAGCGGCCCCCGCTATCATCATCAGGCATATTAAAAAAAGATGCCGAAAATAAAATCACATAATTGCTAAGAATAAGTATCACTAAGTTGTAGAGCTCGAAAAGATAATAAAAAAAAATGTATAGGATCGTCTGTGTACAACGTGCCGTTACCGAGATATCGTCGATCAAAGATTTTGATGACGTCACACCCATCCCCAAAAAGTTTTAGACCCAATTTTTTTTTCGTCACCCATCGCCAATATTGCAGAGCGCCAAAAACGTCAGTTATCCCCATCGGTTCTCAAGATATTTGACCCTTGAAATCGCATTCTATTTAGGGTGCAATGCAATGTCCCCCGTGCCAAAAAATTCACGTTGCATCATTTGGTAATATACTAATACTGAAAAAACGCTTCTCGCAGCAGCGTGGTTTTACGCGCTCCTCGTGAGAAAATGACCGTGAAATTCTGCTATTCTCCTGATGGGAGATTCTCCCTATACTAATACGGAAAAACATACATCCATTGACGAACTTCCCGGGAAATTTTACCTAACGTTCTTTCTTTAAAAGTTAGGTAAGAAAAAAGCAAGATTTAGTATTAGTATAAGAAGACTAGTATCCCGTGTAAAAACATTTTACGGTCCACTCCCAAGAATCATGATAAGAAATATAAAAATGCAACCTAAATATGTTTTTGTTACATTTTCCAACTATTGAGTGAAACCGTAAAATTGTCTTTGCACGGGATACCTGAATCAAATGTGAGTCATAAAAAAATTATACCTGCTCAGGATTCAACCGAAGGGTCTTTCCACCATGAATTCATTAAATGATTTATCCCAATCGCTTGTAACATGATGTTAAACCATGATTGGCACATTCATTCTCCTTGGTCATATATTCCGTTTTATTAAATTTTCTAAGTCTAAAAAGAAAGAAATCGTATAGAACAGAAGCAAATACATGATCATCAGAAACAGAAAAAAATCTCTTAGAATGTAAAATAGCACTACGTAAATAAATACCACGTGCCCTGTCATTTCCACTATAGAACCAAGATAAGCACCATAGCTTAATTTAAGTCTGGGGATTCCTAAACGACATACGTAAAGTCAGCAAACGAAAACACAAACAGTGATAAATTGAAAAAAAAATATGATAAGATATAAATACAGCAAAATGGAATGATCTTATGGTCTCCCTCTTACGCTAACAAAAGAAAAAACAAACAACAAATCAGCAGCATATACTTTAAGGAATAATAGCAATAAAATCATTGCTCGAAGGACAAAAGAAAATCTGAAAAAGCTTGGGATATAGTATATATAGTATACCGTGTAAAATTTTTTTACATCTTTCCCAATAAGATGTTTTTACACGCTATACTAACCATTTGATAATACCTCTATGAAATACAAAAACGCAGTCCAAAACGCCGCCCTAAAATCTTTCATCGATTCATGAATTTTTTACCCGCCATACTAAGCATTGATAACACCGTGTATTGAAGTAAAACTATTGATTTCTCCTTTCTTTGTCGCCAAAAATAGAATTCACAGAACACGGAAGAAGTTTGTTTGTTAAAAATGTTATTACATGTTTACGTCGAATCATATTTAATGTAAAGTTTTACTGAAGAAATCAATTTGAGCCATAACTCAAAGCCAATATGGGCCCCAAACGGCAACAGTTAACGCAATAATTATACGTTTAATGTCATATATATTAAGCCCAGCGAAAAATTGCACACAAATTCAATTGTGACCGACATGTAGTCGGCAATATATTTTAACGTCATGATAATGACGTCATAGTTCCAAGTCCCTCAAACAACTTGCTACAAAAATATTAAGAAAATAAGAAAATTTAAATAAAAGGCTGTATTTTTTCGACTTTTGAATCCTAACCAATTCTTAATTCTTTCCACTTTCTAACTTTAATTCTTTCAGTCTTTGTGGTAAACTTATTCATAATTATCAATGCTAAATCTCAGAAAAATTATTCACAAATTGTGAAATATCTCACTCACACACTAAACTACCCACGCAAAATTAACTTTTGGAGTGTATACAGATTTACATATATACGATATAACGTATTAACTAAATCCTAAAAAGAATCATACCTCTAAATAATGTTTCTTTCTTCAAAGCTGAAGTTTCTTCAAAGTTCTTTCTTTATAAATTCCAGGAACAGAGAGATCTCCAATTAGAAAAACGCCATCGGTATTAACTAATTTTACTCACGGCCGAAACCAACAGATTAATCAAATCTCTAATCTTTTATTCCTTCTTGACTTTCTTCTTTCTAACATTGTACTAAAAAATACCATGCTAACACAGTTTTTACTAAATTTTCTTTCTTTTCTCTGGAAATCTAAAAAAAACAAACCGAAACTGGATAAAATGCCGTTTGATATGTCTTATGCCTTCAACATATATTCTTCGTAAAAAAAATTGTCGTTTTTATGCATGTTTCTTATTATTACTTTGTCTTAAAAAATGTAAACAAACGCTTCTTTTTTCTTCAAACGACTATTTATCATTCGTTGTCAATAGCTGCTACGTTCGATTGTAATTCGAAGTCTCCGCCTGAGATGCTATATCATGTCTTCCCGAACGTATTTCATATCATAAAACAATTATAAGCACTAAACCGGAGTGCCTTATACTAATACGGAAAAAACATAAACAAACATCCATTGACGAACTTCCCGAGAAAATTTTCCTAAAGTTCTTTCTTTCAAAGTAAGGTAAGAAAAAAGCAAGATTTAGTATTAGTATAAGAAGATGTATTGTCAGCATTTGTAAAAAGTACCATACCACTGATAACGTGAGTACTTCTGTTTTCCATGTGCTTTATGCGTGTTTTCAATGTGTTTTCCATGTGCTTTCCATGTGCTTTCTTTATTTGTAATATGCTACTCATAACCTAATTATTACTTTCAACTTTGATGCTCTCAAAAACTCATAGACCTGTACCAGAAAGGTACAGAAAGGTACTCATGTTGATATCTTCATCCTTTACACAACTTTCTAAAAAACGATCTAACAAAATTCACGTTAATCTTCGAGCTAAATATGTCATATATATTCTGTTGCATTCCTTAAAATATTTGATTAACTAACCTGGTAGCTCTTTGGGTTTTTTTACGCTTGTAATTGAAAATTTGTTGCTCAAAATTTCCAAGGTTTTTAAATCAGCAAAAATATGATATGAGCAAACGGAAATCATATTAGTAAATGAATACGGTATTCATGGTGTCGAATTATAGAGGGAATTATAGGTACAAACAAAAGTCAGAATAAATTTATCGATGATATAAAATTTTTCAGCTTCGTGAAATTGTCTCTGTCAAGAAAAAGAATGAGGAGAACGGCCACATAGGTACGCCTTGTTTTGCTTAAGCTTCTCGACAGGGTTCAAATTCACAATTTGAACAAATTCGCTTTTTTAAATGACTGATAAATCCGCTTTCCCACAGAAAAATTTTGTTGCGAAGAAAATATTTAAGAGAGAATGCTAAAACACATTGATTGAAACATTAAATGATATTTCCAATGGAAGCATACCAGTCATAGCGGGATACTGACTGTTTGCGCATTTGTACAGAGGAAATGCAAAGCACAATCAGTATCCCGTTAATTACCTGGTAAAAAATGACAAAAAGAGTCAAGACCGTTTGAGTTTGATACTTCAAAATTACTTTGCTCCGTATACAAACTTTTTTTCTCATTTTTGGTGTAAACTTCAATTTATTATGAAAAATAAAAAAAAATGCAATGCAATGATTTCCTTTAACTGATTCACTTAATTTTTTGTCCAAGCACAACACCTAACAGTTTTTTGAACCCGACACTTGCTTGCTTTCTTTTCACTTTTCGTTTATTTGTTTCCTTTTTAAGCTACCATTTTATAACCTATGACGCAAACCAGTTAGTACGGCCCTGTACCGATGCTATCGAGAAACGCGTCTAAGCCAATCAGTAGCTCTCATTTGGCTGTAAACATCATCTTACAAATCCTCGCTTTTGGTAAGTTTATTATATATTTTTCTACGATTTTCCAAAGTTTTAAGTGTGAGGACGATGGCCAGCCGAAGAAAGAAATAATTTAGTATTGGTAACAATTTCGGTTGTTTTCGAGTCGAATTTTCGTATATTGATGTCTTTGTATATTTTTATTTTTCAAGTTAAACATGGTAGAGGTTGTGTAAAAAGATCGTGTAAAAAATATTGTTTATGGATTTTTGGATGGAAAAAGAAACACATAATCACTGTCAAAAATTATCGTCAATAATGTCGATTTTGTGGTCGTATCATCAAGAGAATGGCTGGTTATACCAATCCTAAATCTAAGGCAACCTACGTTGACATAATTAATAAATTTCACATTTCACTTGTAAACAAAACAAAACAAATTTTATGAAAATTTAGATAAATAGGTAATGTTTAAAACAATCCTGTTTCCACTTGTTAATTTTTCAAAGTGTACATAGAGTATTATTTGAGTAACTGTCCATATATATTGAAGTTTTTATTGAGCTAAAAACTTTTCTAATCAACACGACACATGTTATAAAAAATTGCTGCCAGACCCATTTCTTATTGTTCAAAAGAGGGATTCCAACTGCTGACATCAGCACACTGCAACCCTCAGTTCTATTTATAACAGTTCATTATCTTTATAGCCTCAATACAAATAATTATTGAACTGATATGAACTAATTGTAAGGTAAGAACTACATTTTATCTTCTTACTCTCAATATTTTGCATTCTTCCTTTAGTTAAATCGTTTGTTGAAGTGTGCAAATTAGTTGATCGAAGAAAATATACCGTATCTGTTGAATGAAGAATTCTCTCAGGACTCTGTGGAGGAACATTTTGCTCGCCACTGTCACAATGCTGGCTGTAATAATAACCTCACATTAGACCAATTTCAACGCCAAGAGGTATCATTAAACGTTGTGAAATCTGATTTGATTGGAGATTTGCGTGGAAATACTCGAGGTCGTCCTGACAATCGTCCTGCGTTAGATGTTAATGATACGTGTTTGCCAAAAAAAGAACTCGTTGATAAATGTCGGTGAAGTAAAAGTTCCTGCAGCATCCTTTATTTTCCTTAAGGATAAGAAGAACTGAAAGTTTAGATAGCCTTGGTTTTTAAAGCACTCTTTTGTATGCTTTTTGTATTCAGTGTTCTCTATTAAGTCACAAAGTAGCATCAAATTCAACAAGAGTAACAGTGCTTATAAGTAAAGATAAAAACCATTGGGATGACAGTACTTCCATTTTTAAGGAACATGAGAAAAGCCAGCTTCACAAAGACACCACATTTATTTTGACTTCCTTAAGAAGTAATCAATGTGGTTCCAGCAAGAGTATAAATGACTTAATATCTGCATCTTCTTCTAAAAGAGTTCAACCAAACAGGATATTTCTGAACTCAATAGTAGATACTATAATTTTATGTGGTAGGCTACGCATTCCATTAAGAGGGCATAGAGACTACTAACGATTGCTCAGAAGTAGGTGAATACTCCTCCCATTCAGTTGGTAATTTTTTAGACCTGTTGAATTTCAGGGTCAGAGCAGGTGACATTGCTTTAGGAAATCATTAAAAACAATGCAACAGAAAGGAGCAGCTGACCCATTTCTTATTGTTTAAATGAGGGAATCCAACTGCTGACATCAGCGCACTGCAACCCTCAGTTCTATTTATAACAGTTAGTAAATAACCAAATAAGTACTTTTGTTCTATCTCCTCTTTAAAGCAGTAGATGCTTTACAAGCTTTACAATCGCACACCTCTACAATAGTCTTCAACACCCAGTGTGTATTAAATAAAGTTTTGTAATCTTTGGTCTTCAGAGATACAAGCAAGATGTTGAAAGAGAAAATCCTCTTGAATTTGAGGGTTTTCCTATCGAAATTATTCACAAGATTCCGTGATTCTATTTACTTATGAAAAAATATTGGTCTGAAAAAGTTATTGTTTTCATATCCTTGGTCATGTGATCCAAACAAAACTGGGGATGCAACTTTTTCACCGGTCGCATTTGTAGTTACGTCTTGGCTTGTCCAAACGTATCCATCAAGAGATGTGCATAGCAAAAACCTATCAAGAGATGTGCATGTTGTTAATCGACAAACAAAATGTAAGAAATGTCACAATTGTTTTTTTGGGGGAAGAGGGTATTTTTATGTTATTCGTTTTTCACAGGAGATTTGATACTCGTCTTGGTATTTCTCCAAAAGTAGGTAAAAACCGCAAGATTCAGTGATAAAAAGACAGGAATAGTCCTAAAGTCAAAGGTATTTTTGCACGCGTAAACTTTCTTTAAATTTTCAAAACGAATAAATTTTTTTTTCGTCGCTTTATCGGTGGTCTGGTTATTGGAAATCATCCTCGCCTAGCGTTTCACTGGACTTTTGTTTATATGGGCTGGTTTATACGACTTTTTTTGTTTCACGTTTTGTGGAAACTCAAAGAAATTGGAAGAAATGTGAATTGCATATAAATATGCGACTTTAGTACTCCAAAACTCCTACTTAACCTTTGTACAATTGTCGAATATTCAGTGGATAGTATGTGGTATGCTGGCAAATTTTGATAACCCTATTATTAAAATCAGGAAATAATATAAATTTTGCAGAACTAATTTTCTCATTTGCTTAATTTCTCTTCAGTTTCAAACTATGTAGTATCTTTCTTCATAAATTCTGGTAAAAGAAAATAAAAATAGAAATCTAAAATTCCTTTTGAAATTGATCTCTATCAAAATAAACTCTATCGATAACTTATCCCTTTGAGGTATAAAACACAAAGTTACACCATGTTTGTGTAATAATGGCTAACTGCATAGTTATTTGATCAAAATAAGAATGATACCTTCTCAAGCGTATTTTGTCCGATGAATCTTTGTACAAGGGGACAACTTTGAAATATATAAATGTCCTTGTACTCCGAGCATTTGACTTCTAAAATACCAAATTGTCTTTTTCTGATAAGTCACTTTGCCATCTGCGGTGGCAGCTAAAACATAGTTAGTTTTATCGATGACCAACCCACATGACTCTGCTTGTATGTGGTGATGTTCATGTACGTTTCATATTTTTGAATACCACAGGCTCATAAAACCTTTCAAATTTAAGTTTATACGATAACACTGTTGAGGTGGGTTAGCAATAGATTTTGCAAGGGATTCGAATCCTCTATTCGTCTTTAGGTCCTTATTCCTCCAAACATTGTTCAGAGAAGCAGTGAATTGACCCATTCTATTATGAAACCATTTTGGGTTGTCTCTCTGGTCTCTAGATTCTTTCTCAACTATACCAACTTTTTCAGAACTGACAATATAGTGAATTCACAAAGTTGTTTTCATCATCCTTGAGTTTTTGCAAATGGTCACTTACTAAGTCAAGATTCTTGTGTATCGGATAATCAGGGTAATCTAGATATCTAGATACTTTTGAACTGCAATGGATCTTAAAATCAGATGGTAGAATTGGACATTGACTTCCAATAATTGAACCAACAGGTATCTTGCCAAATTTTGTTTTAACCATCTGATTGTCACTTGAATTGTTATATATTGAAACAAATAGAATTTCAGGGTTTTCTTTTTTCATAGATTCAGACAGTTGATTCATTTTATCATTTTTACTGAACTTTTCTTATTTATTATTTATTTTCTTATTTCGTGCGACATACATTGTGGAGTTCGCACCACTTTTTCGTTTACTATGGTTTTGATCATTTTCTCTACTTTGAGGTAACGTCAATGTTATATTCGACACAGGTATCACTTTTGTCTCTACTTTCCGGTACCGACCAAAGACAAAGTTTGGATCTGCACGCAGACTGCACTGGTACTTCAGTTCTGTTTTCAATAACCCAAATGTGCAGTTAGTTTTAAAAGAGCAAAACTATGTGAGCATGTTCCACCTTTACCAGTAAAATGCAAAGTCTACTTCATTGTTACTAGTAGATAGAGCAATGGTGATCCACCTGTACTCTTTCTTGAGACTAGCTGCACAAACAGCTTTTAAACAACAAATTTTTTCTGTGCTGATTACATATACAGAGTCCATATCGATATACGATTCAACAAAAAATGGGTTTCCTCTTTGAAAATTCTTCTTCACATTTGTGTAGTTCTTTTGCATGCAAAATAGTTCTCTATTTCATTGATAGATAATTTGGGCAGACCTTCCAATGATTTTACCCATCCAACAGTTGATTATAAGGCCCCCAGTTTTCCCTCCAGAACATCTGGAACCTCACTGGTAGAGTTTGCAGTTTTACGAAATATTTTCTCCATCATTTCAACCTTTCTTGTTTTCCATTTCAGATCAGGTGTTGGGTCAACTAAGATATTTTATTCTGAAAATATTGTAGGACTCTTATTTGGATGTCTTTCATTTTATTTAAGCGAATCACCTCTGTAGTTGAGCCAGGAAATAAGATGGTATGTATGAGGATTTTTCAAATCAACATGGACACATGGGTCAACGATATCATCTTTGTCTAGTGTAATATCTTCAGGATCTAAATAAAACATACATGGTTTAGTATTGGCTTAAAAGATTCATAAGAACTTCGTAAGAACTAAGTAGTGTTAGGGTTGAAGAATAAACTTGTAAAATTTAAAATAAATTTACCAACAAAGTCTGTTCTACCTCCATCTCAAGCCTGACTGGCTCTAACAGGTTGTTTTGATTGTAACATAAGCGGGTTTATTAGTAGATAATCGATGTGTTTATAATTATAACGGAGGAAACAGTAATAAAACGCAATAAGAGATGCCAGAAATATTTATCTCCTTGATTTTGTGAAAAAAATGAACAGTCGCTTCCAAAATCTCTGGAAGATATATTTGACCTTGTTTCGATACAGACTTTGCCTCGTTGTGATGCGTTGCTAACGGCGTTTATGCGGACTTTACGTAAAGGAGTATAGAAGCATATATTCTCAACTGTACTTGAGGGAGTTTCATAACCGCCTTTGTTAAAATTTCAATAAGCTAAGTCGAGCTTTATTTGAATGGATTTATAGAAGTTAAAAGTCCTTCTCTTTTTATACGTCCAAGCTGTTTATAACTCGTATATAGTCAAACATGTACATAGCGGACACTTAAGGTTCTCCTATATATTAGTGCATTTTCTTGGCTAGGGTTAAAAACACTTTAAGGGACTCAATAAAAAATAACCGATGACAATCCGGACATATCGGACATATCAACTCTCTCAAATCGCTAGCTGTCAGCATATTCAACGACTTACCTCGAAATATTCGGGAAAAATAAAAAAAAACTGCCACGGTGACTTTAAGAAGAAACCTAAAGACATTGGCACATCTAGCAGTAATTAGACTGATGTAAACCAATTTGACATTTTGACGTTTTCAAACTTCTGCTGCTGTTGTAGAAACGTCCTGGCAAAACTGGATGACAGAAAAGTGGTTTCTCTTGCTTTGTACAAACTCAAACGCATTATTGTTTCAAATTTTCTCTTTTGTCATTGACAAATCATTCCCAGGAAATTCATTCATTTCTTTAAGTTCACAATGAAACCCAAAATGTTCTTTCTTCTTTAAAATACTCATTAGACTCATAATATACCAAAATCCGGTATAGGGATGGTCCTTCAACCCTTTTACCGGAAAGTAAACTCCCGAAACCTCATTCGATTAAGAAGCCACTTCCTCAGAGAGAGATCATTTTTCCTTTAAATCTTCAAGTCTATGAGAAGGAGTGTTTTCTATAGGAATGACAAGCAATATTGCCTGTTGTTTAAATAAAAAAACAAACCTCCACAGAGACTTTTTGAAGATTTTACCCACTGGGTTTGGAACATTTCAATAACTAAATATGAAATATCCATTTTGGAAACATTTTGAAATTTCGCAACAGGTAACAACATGTGACCTGTATCATCTCCTATATCATCACAGGCTGAAGTTTTGATGAAAATTACTTCGATGTAATTTATAAATAAATCAACAAATAAATAATATTCGTTTAAAAACTACCACTCCTAAAATGATTACTAGATGTCTTTCCTTCTTTTAAAATTAACACCAACTACACACTGAAACATGTAGCAATAATGAACTTCTTAGTTAATTCCGACATCATCACTAAAACAATACTTAAGGCTGGAAAATCAACGAGATATTAAGAAGGAGACTTTCCAGTTTATGCAGACTCATTTAAAACTGGGCGTAAAACACTATTTACATGCAATCATATATATTTCAAATTATATTTATTTCATTTTATGTATATTTCATATCATATTTATTTCATATCATATTTATTTCATATTATATTTATTTCATATCATTATTTACTTCATATTATATTTATTTCATATTATATTTATTTCATATTATGTATATTTCATATCATATTTATTTCATATTATATTTATTTCATATTATGTATATTTAATATTATATTTATATCATATTATGTATATTTCATATCATATTTATTTCATATTATATTTATTGGCAATAGACGATAAATTTTTATTTGTTGGTAAGTTAGTAACGGGAAGTTTTAACGTCCTTGGGGCATATCCATTTATCTCAATGACTCCTCATCCCTTCCTTCATCATTCCTTCTTTTGTTCTTACATTTCCTTCAATTATTTTGTTTATTTCTGTTTAAATTCACCATAAAATTTGTCGAATCACACTTGCCGAATTCGACAAATCTGATTATACATCATTGGTGTCTTTGATCGCGTAATGTTGTATGCTCATGGGTTAAAAACGACAGTTAATTTATTACGCGTTTCTTGTGGTACTACGATAACATCACATATTTAGAAGGCTCTTTCTTTAGTTCTGAAATTTTCATATCATCTTTCATGTTAATATTCGTGAATTTTCATCCCTAATTTCTACTGAAATACTATACTTCGACTGGGCTGACATTTTTTGAATTGTGATTCCCTATACCTTATCGGTAAAAAAGAGTCGGCAAAAATAAAACGGCAACAATTTTTAGTCGGTAAAAATTTAAATCACTAGAAAAAAATTAGTTACTTCTTGCCGACTAAATTTATCATTTAGTCATTAATTTATTTTTGGAAGATTAAAAAAAAAGGAGAAAAAAAAGAGAAAACAGCGTCATTTTTTGTTTGAAATGTATTTTGATAATATAATATACATAATATAACATGAAAACCTTTGGTCGCTAAAAAAAAGTCGGTAAAAAATGTTGGCCGGTACAAAGAAGGCGGCAAGAATAATTGATCGGCAAGAAATATTAGTCACTTGTGAAAAATTAAGTCACTTGTTGGCGACTTTTATTAACGATAAGGTAGTGTAACCGATAGTATTGAACCCATGGTGTATGTTCAGTTTGTGCTGTTTTTAATGGGTAATGATCGCACATGATCGCACATGAAGTTCTCTGCGGTATAATTTCCTTTGAGATATAACAGTTTTATTCGATGATGAAGGATATTGTTAACGTTCATGTAATTTTTGAATGCACGACAATGGTGGAACGTTATCGGATATGACTTTGTGAGGAAGTCCATGAGTTGGAAAATCGTTTCTTAGTGCATCAATTGTGAGAGAATATTTCTATTCCATAGTAAAATTGAAAAAGTGAGTACCCCAAAAGTAAAATCCCAAAAGTTGCTTCTGTGATGAAAAACTCGAGATTAAGAACAGTTTCAATGATCACCACTTCATGTATTTCTATGGAGTTGCATAAAACATCAAAGTGTTGAACATTGCTGTGATTTTGTTCACTTAAAAGAGGCCAGATGATCAAAAACTTTCTCATCCAATCTACTCTCAAGAGTACCTTTATCGTCGCTTGTGGAAGGGTGTTAAGAGTACCATTATACAGAAGTAGACTAGCGCCCGCTGGTCACCAAGCCAGTATTTCACAAGTCTCGGGCAGCATGCGTACTCGCACTGTGTTACGCCTATTACTTTTTGAATTCTTTCACTTTGATCAAATTTTTAGCCTCAGTTATTCAAAACAGTATATAGTAAGACTAAAGGTGGTAACCGCCTCTAAAATGTCAAAAAAAATAATATATGAGCTTTTACGTTTAAAAGAGACAAAGTTTTGAGAATGTTTTCCAAATGATTTTTATGTCTTGCTAGCCCTCCGTTCGCTACAAGCGTTCCAAAAGCAAACAAGACGCCTGAGGGCGTGAAGGTCAGCTCACTATGGATTTGTGTTAATTTGAAGGAAGATGCCAGTTTGTGTTCAAAGGTCTTAATCGAGCTCAACTCCCCCTCCGGCCTCGTTTCTGAATAATCATTAATAAATTAGAGAGAAAATTTTTATTGTTCCTTGCTTCGTAATATAGGAGGGTTATTTAATGGTAATTACCTTCTAACATTGAAACGAGGCGAATAAGAGAAATCTGTGTATAGATATGATTTCAGAATCATTTATCGCAAAATTGATTGCATGAAATACTAGCGATCTGATCGCTAATTTCTGAAAGCTAATATAATTGAGTTTGTCATTCAGATTTTTGGGTTGTTATTTAACCACTTATTCATCATGATGACACCCATCCCCTCATCCCCTTCATGATCAGAAAAGTAAAGACTGTGCATTATAATGCTGATATCAATCCTGTTGATTAAACTTTTATGGACGTATATATGTTCAATCAAGGAACCGGAGATATGAGTGGAAGCATTAATTACTATTTCATAATCAGCAAGAAACTGACGCAAAAAAATACTATTATCCTTAAAAAAATCAATATTAAAATCACCTAGAATTATATGGATCAAATCAACTTGACTTCGCAGATGATCAATCATGTACATAAGATCATTACGTTGTAGTCAATTCTGACGCTATAATAGGATGAAATTTAGAGAAATATCTAAAATGCAAGACTTTAATAACGAAAATAATGAACTACCGGGAATATCATCTGTGTTTATGATAGTGATGTCATCCCGATGAGCTATATTTGAATACCTATGGCTGTTTGATGAATTCTCTAATAGATAATGTGTCTGATTCTAATGTTAACTGTGTTTCTGTCAAAAATAACAACCTACTTTCCATCAAAAATTTATCACATTTTATATCGATTGCATATTTTGCAAGTTACATTCGTACATTAAGAAGAGAGAAAATCGAAGATGTATTGTCTATAGGCTAGTCCACCAGTATCCATTTGATTTCGTTGAAATATTCATATAACGACATCCGTTATATTTGGTGGTACCTTCTCATGAGCTACTATTTCTATTTCGTTACCAGGAAGTTCTTCTAATTTACGCTTGTTATGATCGTTGACTATAGCGTTTTCTGCTCATATATGAATAGCGTTATGTGGATAATTTGGGTCGTCTGGATTTAAGATTCATCTTTTTAAAATTTCTGCGTCATTATGTGATAGTTCCCCCTTCCTTATGTTATTCAACAGACCGATAAATGCTTAATCCCCTCTTTGTCTCATTACTTATGTTAGCTCCCCAATTTTAAAATATCTCCAACAATGTGCTACATTCGACATTTGATCGCTAAATTGAGCGTAAACAGGTCTCTGAAAGTCTGACTGAACTTCTTTTTTTTCTGGTTGGGAATCATTTTTTCATTGTTTTCTTTATGGAGTCAAGATAATAGTTTGATAGAAATTGAGCATAACATAAAGAATCCAGTTCAGCTTATTTTCCTTTTTTGTAAGCTTTAAATAGCGATCTAACATATTCTTTTTAAACATATTTGTCTTCTGTTCTGGCATGTTCATAACTTCCTCTTCAGTTTAACATACTCGATATCGATTTTCAGGCAGGTTGTTATTAGCAAATATTACTTCAAGTGATATTTTCCGTAACCAAATTTCTGGAAGTACGATGGAAACTGCCTCCTGAATAGACATTTCTCTGTGGGTTCGACATGCTTTAGAAATAGATTTCATCCTTTCTTGAGCAGTTTTTCCGGATTCATAAGCTTCTTTAACTGCTTGTTTCAATGGCTTCTGATGATTCATCTTCTGATTTCGAAAGATATGCACACATATAGGCAACTGCCTTATAGTAATCTAGCACAGATTGAATATCTAGATTAGCTTCCCAAGCAATCTCTCTTCAAAGTAATTATTAGTAAAACATGATTTTGGTGAACGTTTAAAGTTGAGTTTCGACTGGGACACTAGCGCAATACTTTAAAGTCATAAATATTTGCGGAAAGAATTTTTTTGGAAATTTCGTGAATGAGCATCTGATTCACAAAATGAAATTTATACGAAATATTTTTTTGGTTCGATAATGCGTGGAAATTAATTCTTGGAAAAGCAGTTCCTCTTAATTTTGTGGTTAATTTTAGGAAAGTGTCCAGGCTCCCCTTTTCAGTTTAAAAATACGCTTAATTTTTTTTACTGAGGCAGGTTGGTCTTAGAGCGATAGCAGTTTCAAGCAGATGTGGCCTCTATTGGGAATGCATATCTCTGATTTTAAGGCAAAGAGTTTCACCTACTTTATAAAGAAAGAAAGTGTTAATATATAATTAGAATACTAGACTGACAAACAATATAAATATATTCAATTTAAAGAAAGTGTTTCTGGAAGAAACTTTTGACGTTTAAGTCAATAAGTTTGGAAAGTTGTCAACCACAAACGTTTTTCCCGCAAAAATAAACAATTTTACATATCTATGAAAATGAGTTTTCATATGAAAATATTTGGATTTTTGTTGGAAAGTTTTTTCCATTCGAATATTGAGGTGATCAAAGTTTTTTTATTTTGACGAACTGCAAAATTTTATTCACGCAAAATGCGGCAACGATTGCTGTCTAAATCTTATCTTTTATCTTTGTTCATAAAAAACGAACACGTTTCATTTTTCATCATTCATAAGATTCTCAAAGATTTTTTGATTTTTGCTCATTTGTGAAAATGAATTCTCACCGCCATTCCCAAAAAAATTCTGCTATTATATACAGTAGTTTGGAGGACAATAAAAAAGGTTGTGATGTTTGATACATGCACACAAAGAGCTTTTGCTGTAAACGGGTTATGTTGAAGTTTTTTCGGTTTTTTTTTTTTTTTTTTTTTTCATTCCAATGATCGAACTTTATGTGGTACTTATTTTTTTAATTAGTTTTGGTCAAAGCTCTCTATAGTTAATCCTTTCAGTGGTTTGTCTGTGTCCCTGTTTACAACTGCCATGCTAAACGCTAATACAGTGGCAAGAAAATAACTTTTCAACCAGTTTTTTGCATCGCCACCAAAAACATTTTTTCCCGTAAAACGCAGTGAAACTGATTAGGTCGCAATAAAAGTTCACATATAGATAATTAAATCAAGTTTTCGCTAGTAGGGAGAAGTTTAAGAAATAACAGCACTCATTTTTATTTTTAGCTGTCCCGATCAGGGCGACAGACGTGAGATGACCTCAATTTATGCATTTTTGGTTATAAAGACTTTTTTCATTGGAAAACGGCATGAAGTCGTTCTTTTATTGATATTTATTAATGTAAATCAGTAAATTAAGTAAAAATCTATCTATAATTAAGATGTTTAGCGGTTTTTTGAACACCGATTGTAGCAAACCCCCTGCTGCACAGACAGCAGATTTTTGACTGACAGAATTTTGACCTAAAAAAACTATCTTCAACTCTAGCCTCAAAAGTCACGAAAAACCAATGGAGGATATCTACACCATCATACTCACCCTGAAATGCACTTCAAAAAAATGTTAATAAATATTAATAAAAACTGAGCGCAAAAAGCTATTTATAAAAAGACCAAAATGTTCTAAGTATCTAGAATAAAATGGTGTAAAATATTAACTTAATCGGCAAATACTTTTGAGATTAATAATAAAAAAATATCATTTTTCTGAAAATATATTACGATTGTTGATAATAAACCATTATTGACATATCATAATTCCAAGCCCAATGAAGATCGGTGGATGTTGTCAGAAAAATGGTCTTCATGAAAACAAATAAAAACAATATATTTTAGCACGCTATATTTTGATGATACTTCGCAGAAAAAGAAGACAATTTTGTTCATAAAAAATACTCCGAGGAATGTGGGTGAAAAGAATCTACCAAAAGAGATTGACAAGTGGTGTTTATCATCATTTAATATAAGAATTAAGATTGAATGATAGGTAACTTTGAAACTTTATAATTTGAGCAGCATTTTAAATATTCAATGTATCAAGAATTTGTTTTTAATTCACGATTTTAACGTTAGTGGAAATCGTGTTTAAAATCTCGCGGACAGTTTTGGGGGTTTACCCTGTGTCAATGTCTTAAGTTTAGTCGACTATAACTTTGCAAAAAATCATTGAGGGTGTAGAGGCTAGTGCGCTCAATTAATAGTTTCTTGGTTTTGGTTTTGGACAGAAGTTTTGTTTGGAGCTAAAAGAAACACGCTTTTACTAGAGAGCGAGAGACGGGTTTATTTTTTTTTATTATTATTATTTATATAAACGTTTGCTGTTTTAATTCCCTTTGAGAAAAAGCTAAACTAAATTATGGTGTTTCTTTCCTGGCTTGAACGTTTCCCTCTGTAGGTACACTTTTCCTAATTTCCTAACTTTTAGGAATTAATCAATCCATTCCTAGACATCACACGACTCCCCTCCTCTTTCACACACATCATCGTTCTAGATTTTCAAGGACATGCAAATATTTGTTGGATGTTCCAAGACTGTGCCTACATGCGCGAATGTTTCTTGAATGAATGGTTTTCTTTTCTATACATGCATGGTATATGTTGACTTGATTACCTTTATTTTGTTTTTATAAAGAACAACAAAAATGTTTGAGCGGTACACTGGCCTTGTATGAAACAGCCGGGCATCAAGACACTTTAATATCAATGATCAAGTCAATTTTCTTCAAACATACCCACTCACACACACACCTAGTGTAGGTAAATTATTACCTTTTATTCACTTCGAAAATTAATTTACCTTTATCTAGTTCTCTGAGAGAGATCATAATGACAATACGTCATGACATTTTCTCATATTTTATGTGTTTCGCAATTGTATTTGTGTGTTTCATTTGGACTTACATAAAAATTTCATACAGTTATCATCTTTTTTGCTTTGCATTTTTGTTTTGTAGCCATGAATACATTCTTGTTGAAACTTAAAGACACTTTAAGTTCACGCTGCTAATTTAAAAAAAAAGGATATTTATACTATTACGAACATAAACTTTTGCTCGTCAACTTACCCAAAAATTCGCCAAAGGTGCAAAAAAAGTGTGAAAGTTTTTGATACTTGATGGGCCTGACCTGCTCAAAATGTTTTATCTAATTTGACGTTGAAATGTAATATTCGGTCATGACTAAAAAGTTACTGCGAAAAGAGCTTTTCTGGATTCTTGACTTTAAATTGCAGTCCAAAAGAAACTTAATGCGTCCCCGTAAGTAAAAGTTCACGAAAACAGTCTTTCGTTTATTTAACATTCATTTTCATGTTCATTTCAATCTAGTGTCTAAACAAACTGCGTAGAATGCAAAACATTTTAATGTATAATGACTTCATGTAACATAAACTGTATATACATTCTTTCCGCATGTACTGCAAGACGGGATCATAATTTTGGTTGTCAAACGAAATTAACATCAGAGATTTTTCGTCATTCTGATTGAAATTTGATTCTGAAAAAACTACTGTTCAGTCTACTGTTCAGACATCAAATATGCATTTTTGGTCAGCGCTGCGAGGCAGCTGATCTTTCATTTCCCCGTGTCTGTCAGTCAGTCAGTCAGTCACTGTGTAATGTCGCAGTTAAGTCCGTCCTTTCACAACACCCTCTCGAGTATCGGAATCTGTTATTACCCGTTTCTCCAACGTCTACTCATCCATTCGATCTCTAATTGGTTTGCTAAGAAAACGAGTTATAAAAATGGCGCAAAGTTCCGGCTTTGTTGACAACGATTCTCGAACGTGGGTGAAGAAGACAGAAACTTAAAAAAAAGGTAAGTATTCTTAGTGTATCAATACAGTTTTCAATACATTACAGAACTAAGTTTTGTGTTTATACTTTGCAATGATGATGGGGATCGATGTTTAAGAGTGAAAGTGTAGCACAGCTTCTTCACCACCAGCTCCAATTTTAAAACTTTATTTTTATTCCAAACCTCAACAATTTTCTGGCTGCAGTGTCTGTTTGTTTTCAGGCTTCTGCATGGCTGGCAGATTTTTTTAGCTGACAGCACAGCCACAAGACATTCCAGTGTACACAATGTATATATAGATATGCAATCATTTTTATTATTCTTTACAATAAAATAAAAAGAGCAAGTAAACTGCCAGTCATTTAAGGCTAAGAAAACAAAAGAAACTGTCGGTCATGCAGACAGGTGTCTCATATATACTGCCTTCAGCGGCAGATCTAGAGGATAGTCCCAATTTGTGGAGGAGCACATTAACATAATTTCTGTTTTCAGTCTGTATACCAATGGACTTTGCACGACGCTTTTCTTTTATACCTTAATAGGTAACATTCTCCTCCACAAATTTCGACTAGCCTCTAGATCCGCCACTGGCCTTTATGCTATGGATTAAATTCAGGTATGCATGCGTATAATAGCAGTACTACTATTATACTCTATATAATTGATTCATGCATCAAAACTCTTAATCTTAGAAATTTGCATACTTTATACTTTAAAACTATATGTGAATTAATTTTTGTGTGGATTAAACTTTGTGGGATGATATTGTGCAGGCCTGAAGATTATTTTTTCCATGTCGGACAAGATGTCCACCGGTAGAACGGTAAACCCAGTCCAAACATTAACATCATCACAGTGTTTTCTCTGTATATAAACGAAGCGAAACGAACAGTTAAGTGGGGGACGATTTAACCTGTGAACCCGAAACATAAGGATACTGATAGCCTTTGGTATTTCATTTACGTTGCACAACACTTGATATCTGCGAGACAAATATGTCTGTTGATTAGGTTCTTTTGTCGGACAAATATATACTGTTTTTACGCCCGACAATTTCAGAACTAAGAGGTCGTTTACCTGAGACGCAAGGGAACTCAAACCACTTTGAAATATGGAGCTGTTTACATGAAACATTTCACTTCCGGTTATCCTTTTTTGCTGAATCAGTGGATTATTTCTAATAAAGTTTGAACATAATGTCGGAAAATCCTTTCAGAGTCGGACATCTCATAAACTAGCCAAAATCAAAATGAAATAAACAAGAGTTGCGCGTGTGCGTAAAAACAATTGCGCATTAGCCATATAGAAAACCCAAGCCGCTGTATCGATAAACAGACTTTCACTTTGAGGAGCAGTGTTTAAATTTTAAACCGATTTGAGATTTTCACTTCGCCTGAAGTCATTAATAAGAATTGCATCATGCAACAAAGTTTTTTATTTCAAACCGGTTTGAGTTCACTTCAGGTCTCATGTAAAAGGCCTCTAATATTCAGGTTGATTTGAATTTAGGAAACCCATGCCAAGCAGTTTTTCGTGCATTTTATCATTCTTTAAAAAAACCAAAAGTCAGCTAGCGTGCATATAAAAAGATGAAAACAATAGACACAGCTGTGGGTATTAACATGGCCAAGAAACAATAGAAAGAGAGCATGGTGATGATGATAAAACATTTATGTAGATTGTTTAGATTTACTTCAAAAAGTAAATATCAATACTAATATTACTGAAAACATCCATCGTTCTCTGTATTATTCTCTGTAAAGTGCATTAGGAAACAAATTGTGCCAAAAAATCTACTTGTTTAGAACTGTTGTGCCGCGAGTCTATGAAAGCGTTGCAACTTTATATTATCACAAAAAATGTCCTCAGTGTGAAGGTTTATCCAATTTCAAATCATGTATCTAAGTAAGCGCTGACCTTCAAGCCGTAAAGCTCTTGTTATGTTTCAGTTCAACAAATCATGTTGAACACAAAGATTTTAATAATGTATCATCCTGAAAGAAACATTACAGGTATATCTTACGTGGATATGTAAAGTTTCTTTTAGGCTGTTCAGTACTTCAATACCTGGAGGGTATTACGAAAAGAGTTCACGGGAAATAGGCGATTTGATTGGCTGAGTAACTTATTACAGATCGATATTGCCAACAGTTTTGTATGAATATTCTGTAAAAACATACTAACACATTTTTTGCATGGATATTAAGTATTGTGTCGAAGATACCATACCGTATTTTGTACGCATATCAAAAAGGTAATTTATAATAATATAAAATAATCATCACAATGTTTTTTCGCAAAAAGGTTGAACATCTATATATGAAATATAATTTTTGAAGAATTCAATAATTTGATGAATCGAATGTCGAATTCTTAATGACTTTTTGTTTCCACTTTAATAATGAAATTTATCTATAACCTTGCCGTCAATATATAATTTTGAAACCCTAATAAGGTGTTGACCATATATAAATAAAATGATAATAACTAAATATATAATATATAATATATAAAATATATATAATATATAAATATATAAAGGTAATTTGACTCAGACAATGTAAAGGTCTCACAAGTTCGACTTCGACCATCGACCTCAGGCTTTCAGTACAGATACACAAAACGGTTAGTATCCCGTAAGTACGAGAGTATATGTTTTGTACAAAAGATACAAATACAAATAACAATAAACCAAAACCCTTACAACATAAAAACTGAGCAGGTTAACCCCTCCCTTTAAATATCAAAAAAGTGCCTGTTACCCTTGTCCATCTTTTACAAAATTTAAAACTCCTCTGAACTTCCTGTATATTGTGTGGTAAATTATATAACTTTGTCTTTTATAAGAACTACCAGGATCTGGAAAATGTTTCATCAGGTGTCACTGCTTAATTCATTCAATATTTAAAAATCTTTGGCCAGATACACAAATCACAATACTGAAGTGGAAACGGCCTGGAGATTCATTATAGGTAAACTTATATGTAATTCTTTTGTTCTAAGAATTGGTTATCTATTATTTCAATCTATAAATTTCATGTTAGTTTTTTCACAAATGAGGTAATAACCATATTAGTTTTGGCAATACACCTTATCGGAAATTCTGAAAAATGTGTGCTCCTTCACAGTGTTTAAATACAGTGTTTTATGAAGGTTTTCACTACATTTTGTATTTTTTTAAAACTCTTTTGATGTGTAAAACCTTCTCCATTTGACTTATTTTGTGATCAAATAAACTTCCTAAAAAGATTTTCTTATTTCATTTCTATTTTGCAACTTATTCTAAGAAGTCTATTTTCGTCCCGGTCAAAGCTCTCTTAAAATATGTTTTACTTCCGACCTCCACGACCGAGAGTGTTATGTTCTCATAAACACGCGAATTTCCGATAGGGGTATTCGTGACGTAGGGACCTTCCCATTGTTTAATTCTGCAATGTTTTGTTATAATCTTTAATTCGCCGAAGGTATAAACTTTAAAAACTTTAATTTTTAAATTTCTAGACTCGAACCAAAATCAGTTGGGACGTAACTTCACAATGAACGTTTGTTTAAATCGTTCTTACAACCTTACAATGCACCACCATATATAGGATTATTATCTAATTTTCATTCTTATATTGATCCTATTATTTGCCATTTATATTCAAAGTATGTATGATATATTAAACAAGGTGAAAGGAGAATTATTGCCCATTTCGGAACGTGTTTTATTTAACGATAAATATCAATATATCTATTATATTAGTGCAGCGTGTAAAAACATTTTACAGTTTTTCTCCATAAATTGTTTTTACACACAATACTGCCATGATAAGTCTGTGTATATACAAAAATTGTTGTGTTTCTCCAGGTTGGAATTATATCATATTTAACACAAAATTGTTGTATAAATATTTTGGATCGGTCATTCAAAGAATGCTATTATCCTTATTTTTCAGTGCTTTTTGGCCTATTTAGAGATTTCTAAAGTTGTACAGTACAATAGAATTAAATATTAAACTTCACACAACTGCGGTTGTAATTAAAATGAGATCCTAAAAGTCTAAAACCTGATTGTACAATTGTACAGTTAAACTAAAAGCTAAAATTCCAATGTTCAGAGATTTAGAAAAGAGACAATACAACGTATACTCCTACCTGCCAATGTGTACTCCTACCTAACCACGATTAAACTTCTGATATATAAGAAAATACCTTCAAATTTCCCTGTTAACTAAAGCTAACAAAAACAATACCTTCTCAGACACTTTTATCTTTCAAATCCTTATTCTGCTATGAATTGTGGAAATGTCAAAACCCAAAACTCCGCTTGTGCATCATGATACAAAAACCATGTAAATATGTATGTAATGACTCTCTTCTTGCATTACAATCATTAATACTATTCAATTTTATAATCTAAAACAAAAAGATATCAATCAAATACTACCAAAACAATATAATAAAAATCTTGCTACCTTCGTTTACCTTAATAATAACAATCCACACGCTACAATGAAATACCAAATAAACTGCTAGCTACACATTTCGGCATAGTAGTCAAAACTAAAAAAAAAATAAACATCGGTAGAAAATGATAAACTGATAATACATAACAGATCTTCATCGACTATCTCTCGGATAGAATAGTTACTTATACCTATCAAGGTTGTTACTTTTTATTACTGAACTTAAAGCGTTGAACAAAAAAATAAAAACAAAAGCAAAAAATGTCACACAGCGTCTTCATTTTTCGTTTAAAGAAATGAGCGTTGAGAAAATTTGATGAACTTTCGAACACAAAAAACATTGCATTGCGTTCTCCTCCGGGCGGCTTTATGGTGTCTTCTTATTAAGTGAAAATTAATGGACAAAAAAGTAGCCAAACTTTTTGTCAACCACGAAAATAAATCAAAACCAAATCTACTTCTTTTCGTGTGGTTTTTAAAGTTCGAAAAGAAACAAAAAAAACGATTTTTTTCAATGAATCTCTACAACGGTGGCTTTGTCTTTTCAACAGATGTTCTAATGTCCTTCGTTGAGAGAACAAGGAGGAACATGTTATATGTTTGACCCTCTCAAAGGGATGTTTAACCACGCTAAATATTCGGATTACTTGCAAACATGAAATTAAATCCAAATTACATAAAAAATTATCGGGAAACACAAAAATAACCCCACGCATGTTTATGGTGTGAAAGAGACATTATATTTTGCCAATGTAAGTGAGCTTTCACACATTGTCTGTATCTTAAAAACTTACAGTATAAAACATGAAATTAAAATATAAACTTTATATTTGATAATGTAACTAGATTAAGAAAAGCTTCGTATAAATATAATAAATGTTTTTAAGAGTGTTTTAAATTGTTGATATTATTATTAAAGGCTGAAGATTCATACAATTACAGGGTTTTGTTTATTTGAGACAAGCTTTCATGTACAGTCAAGTCGAGTGTTAAACAAATTAAATGGAAATGATAAAACCGTATATAAAACCGTACGAAGAATTATATTTGTTCGTGTGGTATTTTGCCACCTCCCCTTTTAATGGGATTAAAACAATAGGCAATATCTGTCATCAAATGGTTTAAAACTCAGAACCGCTGCATTTGTTATAATGGATCCGAATAACATACTTGCTAAGACAATACAATGTTTGAGGTTATCTCTTTATGGAATATTAAATAATAATGATATCATGTTAAAAATATTCGATAATAAATTAATACTGTCATATTGGCATTTTAATTGCGTGCGGCTATTTATTAACTGAAGAATTGCCAAGAAATTACTAAGTTTATACAAAGAGTATTCACAAACAAACTCATAAACCAATTTACATACTATTTACAAGTTTGATACAAAAAATGTAGCAAAAATTTCCCCACCGTATTCACCCGAATGAACGCCCATGATCAAAATAGCCGGACGCCCGCCACCTCCACCCTATCCCTTCACTTCCCAAACGGGGCGTTGGAATCCAATAGATTAAAAGAACCATTAGAGCCGCTGAATAACCCATTTCTAATAACGGATGCAAATAACATACTTATTGAGACAATACAATGTTGTAGGGGATAAAACATCTTTACTGGAAATTAAATAATACTGACGTGATGTTGAAAATAGTTGATAATAATTTATGGCTGGAAATAAATGACGTCATATTGGCATTTTAAATGCGTGCAAAAGCCTTGCTTCTATTTATTTAGTGAAGAATTGTCAAAAAATTACAAAATTTATACAAAAGGTTTCGAATGTAGAAAATATTTTCACAAACAAACTCATAAACTAATTGTATTTGCATAAATTAACTTCATTCTTTAATTATTTTTTTATTCATCACGTGCAACCTTGTTATAAATACTATTTACATACTATTTAAGTATTCACAAACAAACTCATCAACCAATTTACATACTATTTACAAGTTTGATACAGAAAATGTAGCAAAAATCTCATCTACATTGTTTGACGGATTAGCTTTAGTAATTATTCCATTTCTTTAAGCGTAAATGATAAGGGATTTTTATGATATTTTTAAGAGAATTATGAATTGTTCAATCATCATCTTTACATTTCTGAGAAAACAGAAATTTAAATTATTACTTGAAGACAGAAATAGATGTCAATAAGTGAGAAGAAAATCACCGAAAAAAAAGTTACTGCAAATATTCGATCAAGGAGATTGTTCAAACTGAATTTGGCAACTTTTACATTAAAGAAACAGATTATCTCTTCTTCACTTTACCTGCTCTTTTTCTTCATGGAAATACTTGAGTTACAGGAAAAATCCAAATCCAACAATTTCATGAAAAACCAAATAACCGTAATCAAGCTTTATTGCTTTTATGTATCGAGCTTTTCGTTTTGTGGAACAATCTCGTTGAAGTGATATGTATGTCGAAGGACCAGCTACATGAAAGCAGAGGTGATCATTTCCATCTTCATCAATAGTTTTAATATTGATGTTTTGAAAATGTTTTCCATAACCGTCACGAAAGTATATCTTTACAGAAAAGACGATTGCATTCTGTTGTAAATCGACCTCCCACCATGGTTGATTGTATTTTGTTGAATGAAATAGAAGGGATGAAAAGGATGTAGCGCCATCATTACCATTTGAGCTTAAAGAACCTTGATTTGCTACTGGTGATGAATCTGTTGGTTTACCTTGAGTTAGATTGATAGTCTGCTTTAAACCTAAAGCATATCAATGACTTTATGAAAATAATTGGAACACTATGAACAGTTCCCGATAAAAAAAAATAACTACTGAGTGGATAGTTTAAAAAAACTGTTCAACTAATTACTTACAAACCCTTATATGCTAGTGAATATTAATTATTAATTATTAATTATTTTCTGCATGATGGAGGTGAAAAATGAAGAACAACGATGAAGACACAAATAACAAGAAACAACGACAACGAGAAAGACCAATCATAGCATTTGATAACATTGCAAATCTCAATACTATCCATCTACAGAATGGAAAATTTAGCAATCTGTAATTCATTGACCTTGCAATACTAACTTATTGGCATTTTACGCACGAGGAAATAATTTTGTATCAACTATTCAGTTCTGTTTTTAGATGAATAGAGTAATTTCTGTAAGCACTTACGTCTAACTTTGAGAGAAGAATAAACAATTTCTTGTTGGTTCCATGTATTTCCCGAAGTAAAGGGACCCGCATAGATGCCATTTAAATATCCGAATTGTGACATGACTTAAACCACCAGCCACCACTCCCGTGCAGGGAACTGCAACCTGCATTAGGAGCTTCATCGTTATCTGCATCAATTGTCGAAAACATTTGACCATTAAACTTTTCGATCAACTTTGCAGTTGGAGCAGTACTTCCTGCATAAGTATCTCCAATAGAAAGACGGTACTTCTCCTCCTCATTTCCCACAGCAAATTGGAAATATTGTGCTTCCCAATTCTCATTTGTTGATTTTGTTACCAAATTGATTTTTGCCTCAGTAGGACAACGCTTTGTTAGTTTATGGATGTTATCATTTCCAAGCCAGAAGGATGATTTAACCGAACCAAATCCTTTTTTGTACTCATTCCATGTTTTATTAAAGGGTTGTTCGGGACCATCTCTTCGAGTGAGGACAGTCCAACCACCTTTCATGTCACACCATACCGGAATGCGAGTGCCATCAACAAAAATTTCGTATATGCCTGTACGTGTCATTCCGGACTCTCGAAGCGATAAACAGTCATATCTTTTCGCTTGGAAGAACTTAAAATTAGGGCGTTCCACAAATTCCTTGTCTTGGTTACCTTCAAAACTACAAGGATCTGTATCATAAAGGTGACAGATATACATGTTTTGGTTTTGTTGTTCCAACCCAATACCGTCACAGTTTTCTCGATACAAGCAGGCAGTTAAACAGCCTACCTCTGAGCTCTGCTTCAGCTTATGTGAAGCTGTAATATTTAATGTTTTGCCCACATGCGTCAATTGAAATATCTTTTCCTCGAAACTCAAAACTTCAACAGCAAACAACAACTGAATTAAAAAGAGCATTTTTTCTCGTTAAAAATCAAACCAGATCGCAAGTTCGATCCACCTTACTGTACTGATTAAAGTAAAATTGAAATTCGTTTAGAAAAAATTCACAATTAATTTCCCAAAGAGTTGTTAAATTACAGATGTTTGAAACACATGTAAGCAACGAAATTTTCTATTTATCCTATCGTTTGAATCATATTAGTTTACCGAAATAAGTTTTGTATTTAATATTACAATGTATATATATATTACAGATTGACATGAAAGAAGTGAAATATTTGCAGCTGAATAAATTATATATTTCTTCTGAATAGGGAACTTCATAAAAGTTTCATTATAAAAATTTATTTAAAAATTTTCAAGTCGATTTTAATCACGGATTAAAACTTTGTTTCTCTGGGGTCGGTTGTCCAAAAGATGATTAATTTAATCCCGAATTAAGTATAATCCAAACACCTTGGCGTTCGAATTATGCTTTGTTTACATAATATAATAACTTCATAATGTAAAATGTTAGCATTTACATATATTAACATTTTACTATTTAGGTTTTTTTATTTAAAATTTTGTGTGCATTCTAAATTTCACATTTACTAAACGTCACGAAACTTGGCCAATACATTATTTCAATATCATAACGTGTTTCAATTTGTAAAAATATCTTTGGACAAACTTAGTAGACAAAAGCTTAGCACGTTTTTTTTCTACAAATGCTTTACCGTTAGTGGAAAAAACCACAACAACAGTAACAACAAAAATAAAACAATAACAACAAAAAACAAACTTGGCCGAGTTGTCAAACTAGCTTCATGAGTTATCACCGCGGAACGAAAACGCTTTGTTATAATATAATATAACCAGTATACCGTGTAAATTGTTTTTACGTCTTTCCCAATAAAATGTTGTTACACGCTATACCAACCATTTGATAAGCTCTATGTAATACAAAAAACGCGGTCCAAAACGCTGCCCTAAAATCTTTCATCAATTCATATGTTTTGCCCGCCATACTAAGCATTTGATAACTCCGTGTATTGAGGTAAAAATATTGATTTCTCCTTTCTTGGTCGCCAAAAATAGAAATCACAAAACATGGAAAATGTTTGTTTGTTAAAAATGTTATTACACATTTACGTCGAATTATATTTATTGTATTTATGCTAATTCAAGGAATCACATTTCATACCACTCAAAAGTCAGTAAGCTGTTTTTGGAAAAGCTTAAGAAGATGATGAGGGAGCAAGAAGGATTATCTGGCACCGTAGACGAGGAAACAGAATATAATAACCTATTGCAAAATATGAAAGAAGAAGCTAAGGCAGCTCCAGAAGAGAAAAAAAAGACACCATAAGGGTGGAATTGAATGTCAGTCATTAAAAATATCGTTAAAAACGGTTTCGAAAATCAATAAAGACCAATATTTGCATGTTTTGAAATCAATTTAATTGATGTTAGAATCAAATGTGCAAATTCTTTACAGAGATATTGACACGTTGATAATCCGAAATAAAGCTATTCTGGGGATTTCTGGGTAAGCAAGAAATCCTTTAAAACCGTCCTTGCTTTTTGTTGGGTTTTTTTTTGTGTTTTTTTTTGTGTTTTTTTTTTCATATACTGTCCAAATCTAGGCAAGCTTTTTTCTCATCTATGCAAAAACGCAGTTAAAAATGTCACACAATTTACGCTCAAACTTTGTACTTGGATAGGGTTTGAAAATGGCTTTTAGATAATGAATTATTCTTACAAAAACGTTAAAGAACATTATAAAGAACTTAGCAGTAACAAATCAACAGCAGAAGTGTTCAAAAACAACGAACAAAGTTCTTAGGAAAAAGTGCAAAAAATCAAAATTTAAGAGATATCTTACTATTCCTCTGAGAAAATCCTTAGCTGAAATGCTTATTTTTTCCGTGTTAGACTATAGTAATGCAGTTTTAGGCTCCAGCGAATTCAGAAATGTGCATCAGAATTTGTCTATAACAAGTATGCAACAAGCCAAGGTATCGTTAACTTACGATGGCTTCCAGTCAATGAAAGAATCGAATACGCCATTGTAAAGTTAGCGTACAATGCACTCAATTTCGACTACTGGCCTAAGTACCTGAAACTAATCCGTGTGACACTGCACAGGTACGAATCTCGAAGAAATGCTGAAAGCGATATTTTGATGAAATCGTGCCGTTTCCAAGGAACTTTCATTGGACTGGCAGCAAAGCAATTCAACGCACTACCGTTAAAGTGTCACTAAAGTGAGACATTCAGATCCTTCTCAAATGCCGCAACGTTTCACTTACTGAATAAAGGAATGGCTCGGTTGCTGCTTTAGTTACGTATATTTATATACTAAAATATATATATACTGACGATACGCATACACAAACTTCTCCTACGCATGTCTAGTAGAGAGCCAATAGGATATTTGGAAACTTGAAATAAATCGCTTATTTATTTATTTATTTATTTATTTATTTATTTATTTATTTATTTATTTATTTATTTATTTATTTATTTATTTATTTATTTATTTATTTATTTATTTAAACAATGTTTTAATGGAACCGCCATCCTATTTGTACTGCATTTAAACGGGGGAAAATTGCTTCAATGCTTTCCAAATCGGTAGCAAATCGTAAGCGCATTCATCCTAAACTTCAACAATATTTGCTTTTAACCCTCGTATGTTTGCGAAAGGTCTACAATGCCGACCTCCGTATACTTTTTGTTGGATCTTATCTGAGGTGTCGATACATGTTTGTAAGCCTGAAAGTAGCGGGGGTTTTTTATCATTCTGTGAACAGATGGATTGTGAACGGTTGTAATCTATCTTTCAGTTCTTTCTTCACATATTTTCCTTTGTTTATATTGTGTTATTGATGTATAGTAAAAGTCACAAGGTTCATAGTTATTACCTTTCCAAAGTTCGGCAAATACAAATTTGCACATGTCTTATCATCAGGCACACATTTAATATCCACTTCTTTAAACTCCACAAGTTAGTATAAAGCTGCAGCAACATATTTGCAGCACCCTCCAGCTCCTGCTTTACAAGTACACTTGGCATAAAAAACATCACCAGTTTTTTGGCACAGGTGTACATAAACAGTGTATTTGTCTGTTTTCATGAAAGCTACCTCAAAACACTTTTTAAAAAACATAAGTTTTCAGCTTGTACATTGGGTTTCACCCTCCTCAACATTTTCACATAGTTCTCTTTAAATAATTGATATCCCATCACTTTGTGTTTGTGCGATCCTTGTGGTTTGTTATCGAAACTTAGGCCAAGTATCATGTATAAATGTATTCGTTCATGAGTTATTTTTGGCAAGCAAGACAAATATGTTGTCCATTCTTCAACAATATTCTGTACACAGTTTCTTCATTCGTTTTGGACGACTCTTCATTTGAAATCTCCTTGAAAACAGGCTCTGGACCCACGCTAGAGCTTTGAAAAAAGCTAGGGTCCATGTTTTCAGTTGTTAAAGTAAGATCAATGCTTGTATCAAAATCAATAATATTGCTCATTTTCCTGTTTCTTCTACTACTTTCTCCTCTCAACTAAAACATGTCGCTTGTTTATACCAAAAACTTAGTGATTTATAACGGAGATAATCAAAATAATGATACAGATGCGAAAAGTTTATTCCAATAACGCGCCAAAAGCAGTTACCTCCATCAATCAATACCACCGCGTATTTCACGAGATTTTCTGTCCGGAGAAACTACTATTCAGAGCATTGTGTGAGAATATTGTTGAATACAAATACCAGAATGCATCACGGTTTTCGAGAAAGAGGGGAACCGGGAATTTGTGGAGCTATTTTTTGAATAGAAAAATGTGTTCCAGGACTTTCTTCTTGTGAGCAAATCAACATCTCACACTCATCAGCATTTTCTTCCGTCGTAGCGCAGACTGGTCGACTACTGCCTTTAAGGCGCTCACTTGACCCAATCTCTATAATTTTTCTAATGAGATTGTACATTGTAGCCCTTGAACAAATAAAAGTTGGATGTTCTCTCCAGATCTTGTTAGCATTCCATCCTTTTTCATGAAAAACGTTGTTAATGACTGTGATTTGATCTTTTGTTAAAACCATTGTTCTTTCCACATTAAATTCTCGATCTGAATAGCAGAGACTCAGAATCTCGGACTCTTTAAACGTTTATTTCTATGCAATGAAATCTTGCAATATAATAGCAGTAATTTGATTTTTGGATAGTAATAGCTTCTTTTCATCAAAAACATATTTTATTAAACCAAAAATTTGCTATGATGCCAAAAGGATTGAAAATTGAAACTGTGGAAATTTTTATCAACCGTCGAAACTGTAATTTTTGCAGGTTTTCATAACACCATACCTCGTTCAACCTGTTCTAAAAACCGAAGAGTATATCCATTTGGTGAAAGATTTAGTAAAATTCCGTGAATATGATGGATTCGTCAAACCAGTAAAAAAGTTTATAGTGAATGATAACTTATACTGATTAATAGCTATTTTTAATAATGCATAGTTTGTTTTTTTGAGACACCCGGTATTATGTATTAGAAAGAAAATTGAACAAGAGGCTCTCTGGCCTGACGGTCAGCGCCGTTGGGCATACCAGAAAAGTAGTACACATTACGAACTAGAACACTTCAGATAACATTCCGCGTGTATTTACTAAATTTCACAGCCTTTCTCCTGCGGCGCCAAGAACTGCATTTTAGAAAGAAAATTTGGGCCAAACAAAGAATTCTATTGTGAATCTGATATTCTTTATAACTGTAGATTTTCAACCTGAAGTCCTTATACTGGAGTATTGAATACAATTTATCATGTATTGTGAATTCAATCTATTATAAAAAAATGTTTATTACAATGTAACAAAATATGTGCCAAAGTAAAAAACTGAAGAATATATACTTCTCACGTGACAAAGATAGCTATGCAAAATTAAGCAATGGAAATCATTTTTTGGAAATATCTGAAAGTAAAAAATCTGGTCAAGGTCAGATAAGGCCGACAAGTTCAAAGACTTCGGACAAGTCCAGGTAATTCTGACAAGGTCAAGTTTTGAGGAGGAGTTCTGGCCGCAGATACGAGATAATACCAGAGATGATGCCACCAACAAAAGACCTAAATAATAAATTATATAACTGTAATACAATCTCAGATCCACTAGTGATGAATTTCGAACTATTTTGCACAAGTATTTTTAGAAATTTTAGTGGAAAAAGAATGTGATTTTGTTTTCATTTTAATCTGAAAAAGCAACGAAAATTGATTAATTTGAAAAGAAATTCTGCAATATCCCTTATTTTGATAAACTCCCAAAAGTTAATAGGCAAAAATTCACAAATTTGTGGTCAAAAGGAAGTGTCGTAGGAATATCCGGCTTAGTTGCAGTTCACTCCTGGAACGATTTTGCCCTGCAAAAAGGAATCATAATGAATCATTCTTTGGAACCATTACAGGTCGATAGTCTGATCCATAGTAGCAGTTTTTGTGCAAATTTAATTTCGTGAATTGAGATAAAATAAACTTTTCCCAGGAATGTAATTTTGTTAATTTCGCAAATAATTAGTCTTCATGTTTTTTTTAAAATTAAATATTACTATGCACACGTTGACAGACATTGAGGCAAAAATTATTCTTTCCTTTCACAAGAATTTAATTTTAAGAATACGTGGAATCCATTTTTTTTCCACCTTGAAGTATATATTTGGCATATATACAGTAAAACCTTAAATAAATTGACGCACCTGTGAAAGAATGAATTTTTACATGAAAATGTAAAAGATTTGTAAAGTCTGTTACATGATGAAGTATTATTATTATTATTATTATTATTATTATTAAAAATGTTTATACAGGATAAAAACTTCAGTTAAAAACTGCTATAAATGTTTGTCCTGTGTTAGTGTATGTGCATGGAGTGTTAGTAAAATATTAGAATAAATAATAAAAGATTGATAAAATCGTGTCAGAAACATAGGACCGCGACAAAATTTGAAAATCTAGAATTTCAAGAATTTCAAGAGTATATTAATTACAGATTGCAAAGTCTCAAACTCTGAGTTTCAAGAGAATTAGGATCTATAATACCACCAGTATCACGTATAAGTAGAAACTAAAAATAAAAGCTCAAAATCAGATGAGGACTAATAAGATTCATGCTGAAGAAAAACGAAATCGCTAAAAATAAAACCCACTAATCAGAAAAGTGATTCTTCAACATTTTTATATACGTAGTAAAATTTTCTTCCCTACGAATCACAATAGGTAAGCTGTTATAAATTTTAGCTCCAGTAAAATAAAATGCTTTCTTTGCACAAGACAGCTTGACTTTTGGCAATTTAATTGATGTAGTGTTATTTCTTGTGTTCATATTATGATTAATTAGTTCAAAGTAATTATCAAAATTACTGCAAGCTGTCCCATCAAGACACTTTCTCACATACTTGCAGGATTGTGTCTGGATTTCATTCTGTATGCTATTCACTGGCTTTCCATCGCTGATGATGTTTTCAGCTCTTTTGGCAATTGAGCATAGTAGGTTGATGTTGGTAGCAGTAATATCCAGGTTTACGAATAAGCTGTATGTGAAAAGTGGCAGTATCATCATTTGGTAGATCATACGACGTGCAGATGGAGTTAGACTTAAACGAATACGTTCCAATAATCTAAGTCTTGTGCTTGCTCTTTTGTAAGTTTTTTGAAAATGCTCTTGAAAAGTTAATGTACTATCAATCAATAATCCAAGGTACTTGTAGCAGGATACTCTAGTTACGTTCGTGTCTCTGTACTTTACATTATCCTCATCACCATCATCCCGCCCCAGTCGCTTTGCCGTTCCCAAAACCAGCACCTCAGTTTTTCCTTTCTTGAGATTTATTATGAGCTCGTTCTCATCTAGATACGTAGCAATGTTGGCGAGTTCTTCTGTCAGGATTTTCATGATCGTTGACTTATCTGGGTGTGCAAAGTATATTACAGTATCGTCAGCATATTGTATGATGCTACATTTCCGCAGAATATCAGGGAAGTCATTAAAAAACAATATAAACAATAAAGGTCCCATGATGGACCCCTGTGGTACTCCATTGAAAATAGGCTTCTGGTCTGAAGAGCTGTTCTTTATAAGGACGCATTGAGACCTTTGAAACAGATAGTCTGCAAACCAGAATAGTTCTTTGTCATATACTCCATAAGATCGGATTTTCTCAATTAACACAGAGTGGCTAATGGTGTCAAACGCCTTTGTTAGGTCCAAAAAAACAGCGCCGGTAAGCTTTCCATTGTCCATTTCTCTACGAATGTCATCTACGAAGATGGTAGCGGCAGACGAAGTTGATCTCTTGCTCCTATATCCAAACTGTATATTGGACAAAAGTTTGTTATCTTCCAAGTATCCGCTCAACTGACTATGTACTGCTCGTTCGGGTATTTTGGATAGCGCTGGCAGGACCGAAATGGGGCGGTAGCTTTCTGGTTTATCTGGATCTCCTGACTTAAAAACAGGTGTGATTTTTGCAGTTTTCCAAATAAGTGGTACCGTTCCTGTTGCTATTGATAAGTTTATGATGTGACATATCGGGTTGCTGATCAAAGATGCACAATCTTTCAGTAGAGCTGTGGGGAGGTCGTCTACACCAGTGGCTTTTTTCCTTTGAAACCTCTTTAATTGTTTCTCAATAAAGATTTTAGAAACATATTTAAACCGAAATCGTCTTACTGTCCTGAGTGAAATGAACTTTGGTATTTGCCATGTGAAGTTGGTCAATGATATAGCCTTTTCTTTCAGAGTTTTTACAATGTTGGAGAAGTATTCACAGAAAACGTTGGCTTTTGATTGATTATCTGTAGATATTGAGGATGTTGACATACTTGCTCCTTTCGTGGGAAATAAGTTCTTTATAACTTTCCAGAATTTCGTTGGATTGAGTTTGTTTTCTTCTAGTAAGTCATGGTGGTAAGATGATTTATTACATTTCATTTGGTTGTTAACACGATTACGTAGTCTTTTGTAGAGTTTCCAATCGTCAGCCTTGTTACTTTTCTTTGCTCTGCGATGCATTTGATCCCTTCTGTTCATAATTCTTTTTGTGTCAAGTGTTAGCCACGGACATGGTTTTCCCTTAAATTTTCTTTCAACATGTGGTGCATGTCGATCGAAAACTACCCTAACAGACTCGTTGAAATATTCTACTGCTTTGTTTACATCTGTGGTTGTATACAACGGTTCCCAGTTAATGTTGTTTATGTCTTCGCACATAGCTTCGGGTTGATAGTGTTTAAAGTTTCTGCTCTTAATTACCTTTGGAGAATATTTCTTGTTGTTTAATTTACGAGTACAGATTACCATGTTATGATCGCTAATTGATGTCGATACAACCTCTGCTGCTGAGATATTTGACGGACAGTTTGTCATTATGATGTCAATTAACATTTTTGTAGAGTCTGTAATTCTTGTTGGCTTTTTTATAAGTTGTGAAAGTCCATTAGCTGCTATTATTGATTTAAACACTTTACCATCATTCGCGTTGAGGTAATTAACGTTGAAATCCCCAAGTGCGATAACCTCTTTATTTTCGGTTGTACAACTAATCAAAATGTCATTTAATCTCTCAATAAACGTATTTTTATTATATTTTGAAGTTTCTGGTGGTTTGTAGAAAACTGTGACAATAATATTGCGCGAGTTTTTAAAAACAATTTCTATGGCAATATTTTCTGTGTCTTCCCGTTCTAAATCCGGTCGTCTTTTCCAGTTTATACTATCCTTTATATACATTGCTACACCACCACCCCTTCTTTGACTTCTGGGTCTGTTCACAAATGTGTAGCCAGGAATTTCATAAATATTAATTTCGTCTGGAGTGAGATGAGTTTCTGATAACGTTACAATATCAATTTTTTTCGTTGAAGTAATAAGCTCGTACAAGCAATTGAAATTTGAGAAAAGTCCTCTCATGTTTTGATGACATATGTGTATTCCTTTACCTTTCAATAAATCTGGTAGTTCTTTGCGATAAATATCTTGTACAGCTGGGCCAGGATTCATTTCAATATCCCCAGACAACAACACTATCAGCATAAACAAACTTTTCTTTGTACAAGTCATTTTAGCTCTTCTTGTACAGAATAAACTCTGTATACTGTAGTTTTCCCCTCCAGTAACACCATTATCAACGAGAAAAGTAACACTAATGCCATCATTTGTGACGAAACACTCTTTTCTTGTATAAAAATTCAAAATTACAAACATTAGTATCAGAGCAAGACAGAACACGTCCGTTCTTTTCGCCGCCATTATTGAGAGTGAGAACGCAATCAGTCATTGTCATCAACACGATTTGGTAGGTAAAGCTAACAATCTTAACAATGTTAAGTTTCTTTCTTTCTTTTGGATCATTTTTATCAAAATAAAATGATAAAAAGTCTTTTATTCTGGGATTTGCTCTGACAAGTTCAATAGAAACTCTGTCACAGTGTCATATTTTGGTGAAATTTATGAGAGCGTATTAGGAAAAGATAGATTTTTTAGTGCATAAACGAATCGGTTAATACACCAATATAGTCAAAACAACAAGAACGTTGAAAGAAAAAAAGTAAAGATTGGCGGCTTACGCTCCTTCACGGGAAAGAGATTACTCAATATCAAGTTTCATATCAATATCAATTATTTTCTTTGATTTATTTGACTGTAAATATTAGTCTAAATTGTGTATAAGGGATGCTGCTATTTAAGTTTAATTTTTGTCATCCCCCCAACAACCGTCATTATCCAGTATATAAATTTTCATTTATGTTTTTTTTCGTTTTTAAAATAAAATAAGGAGAGTAAACAAGTCTTAAGTTAACACAAGACAGGACACCACCCAACAATTTTTAAAAGTACAGAAACTGCCACCACAATCAGGGTCTCTCTCTACTCCATATTATGTGTGTGGTGTGGGTGTGAAGTGAATTTATATAGCTAAGAGAACGCTATATGTTAAACACCCAGGAAATATTTTGTGTATTTGTATTTTCATCAACAGGGAATTTGTGAAATTTTAAGTGTGTCACACATTTAAAAGGCCACAAAAAAAGGCAGAGGAGGGACAGAAGAGAAGGGAATCAAAATCGAAAATCGGATCGAACAGTTTCTCACAAAATCAATGTCATTATATAAAAGAAGCAGTAAGAATTTTCTAACCTTGAGTGCTGCATGTTAGGAATAGCACGTTTTCTGTATTTTAGGCCGCACTCACAATAATTAGATTACTTTATATAACTTGTAGTGTACCATTCATACATTAACCACTGTTTGTGGACAGCCTCTCTTCCAATGTTTTGCGGAATCAGCCTACAACTGTGGACAAAAAAATCTTGGAATTACGGACGGACGGACGTACGGAAGGACGTTCAAACGCTAATGAAAGATCAGCTGCTTTCCGCGCTGACCAATAAGGGTAACGGCCAATTAGAAAACATACACCGGGAATGAAACGGCTGGAGATTAGGGAGATAATCGTTATTAGAGAGAACTGACAAACTGTCCACAAAAGCAAAACAAACAACGATGATTTTAAGACTGAGCATGCGTGCTGAAGCGGCTGACTAATTATTACCAAGAGTTTTGCAGTTCCTGACTTCATCATTAAGACCAGTGTTGCAGCATTACCAGATCAGATGTCTTCTCTGGTTGATACTCTTATGAAAGTGTTTAAAAGAACGAGGTATAGCCTGACTCTAAACTTCGATGACCCAACCAAATTTAACAAGGTTAAAAAATGAAATTGAGACATTAACTGTTTGTTATTACGTTCTTAATCGATTTTATCATGTCGTAAGAATGTTTGAAAAGTTAATCGTCTTTTATATGTCTTTTATATGTTGTTGTATAACTACTCAGTGAATTCATGTGGTTGATTCATCTTTTTTTATAAATATTATTAATTAAAATGGAACAAAAAGAAGAGTTACTGCAAGTCGTTTGTGAAGAAAATTGTCAGCCAGCGGAGTAAAGATTTTTCATTACTTAATATTTTTACATTTTTTATATTTCGACTTCGTAAAATGATAGGCGTTTCAGGGTGAACCGTAAACATTAAGCATACGCATATGTTTGCTGTTGCTGTTGTTGTTGTTGATTGAAGTACACGTGTCAAAAATGCTGTTCGCGAAGCAAAAAACTTTTCTTGGAAATACGCATATTAATGGAAAAATTTACCAACTTCAGTACTCAAAAATTTTATTATTGTCTGCAATTTTCAGTGGCGTAACAGAGCTCATCAAAATTTGTGGAGGAAAGTTTAGTCATTTAAAGTAGAAATAAAAACGTGCAAGAAATGTCTATGATATTTCATAACTGTCTTTAAAGCATCTATAATTTTGTTGTTAAGTAGTTATTTTGTAATTAAGAGTGATAAAAAGACTTCATAAAGTAATCGTATTGTTGATTACAGAGCAGTATAAAATTGTCGATTTATCCATAATCGTCTCACCTAGTTGTAATCAGACCTCTCAACTTAAATCGTAAATGTTTTATTGGAAAGTCAAAGTAAAAAAGCTTTAAGATTCAAAGTTTTTAAATTCAAACGTGATCATGATTCGAATGATGATGGATCCATAATTCGGATTGTGATTGTGGTTGGTTTAAATATATTGTACGATCAAAAAAAAACATGCCATGAAAAAAGAAAAGACGGAAATTCATTATTTTATAATTCGATAAATCTCAAACAAAAGCAATTTCCATAGGCGTATTTAGGGTCAGTCAAAAAAAGTGGAGGAGTCCAACGTTATGATATTTCTTTTTAGTCTTAAGTGTTGATTAGGTTTTTCTTTTCTAGTTTAAAAGACTAAACTCTCCTGCACAAATTTTGACTGAGTTCAACAATTATTTTCCTTTTAACTCATATTTCGTAAATAGTGTAATGCGTTGAACTGAATGTAAAGTGAATGATGTCGTCTAATAATTAAGAAGAAGTAAATCTCAGATATTGAAAATATTAAATTCTAAAGAAAGGGTAGGTGCCTGTTAGTATATACTTTTGGGATAATTTCATTTTGACTGTTTATCCCAAATTTCCCTCAAGGTCATACTTTTACTAGTAATATCAGACCTTGAGGTATAAAAGCTTTTCGTAAAAGACGAAACCGTTAACTTGAAAAAGAGGACCAAAGTTATATTTTTTAAATACGTCATAAAAAGTTTCTTACATTCTTATTTGAGAAAAAAATGAAATTTTTGGCCCTTCCTGTTCTTTTTGTTTTGCAAACTTAAATTTCATTTACGTGCCTTTTGCAAAATTTAATTTCGAAATTTTGAGGTCAAACAGCAGATCGGGAAAAAGTTGTCTGTTACTTTCATAAATTCGGCAAACATTTTTTCGCGCACAAAAATTCGTTCTCTTTAAGAAAGTTTTTATTTTTATTTTACAGGAAAGCAAAGACTGACATAGATGGAATTAATCAATTAGATGATATTCTCTTACAACTTGGTAGACCTGGACTGTTTCACGCCATTTGCTTCTTTTTTCTCTGTTCTGGTATCGCATATGTGTCGCTTCAAAATGGTGTCATGACGGCGACTATGGATGTCACACCAACCAACTATCAGTAAGTCTTTCAGGATTGTCAATGAAAACTCTTTTCTATTTGTTATGTATATTATATATACTATGTTATTTGTTTCTTACATTTCCGATATATATTATTATATTTCTATTCGTTGGGGATTTGCTTTTTGGGGGGTATAAATGTATTTTGGTGGATTTAGGAATATAAAATCAAAGTAGTCTTCGACCGTATTTCATGTGAATGTGTCCTATAGAAATAAACTTTTCTAAAGTAACAAAACATTACCTTACGTGGATATAACGTTCACGAAAATTAATCCACCTAAATGCACTGAATTTTAGAACACGTACGGACTAGGCCTTTCTAAAGTTCTGAGCACCAATAACTAGGCAGGCATGCGTATCAATGGAATTTAGCCTCCTAACTGTTACCATAAGATTAAGAGCCGATACTTTCACACACCATAGGCGTATTCAGGGTCAGTCTAAAAAGTGGAGGAGACCAACGTTATGATATTCCTTTTCATTCATAAGTGTCGATTAGGTTACTTGCACGTTTTCCTTTTCTACTTTAGTGACTTAACTCTCCTCCACAAATTTTGACTGAAGTCTGACTACGGCTCTGCACGCTATAATAATCTGAGATACTTGCCATGCTTGTTGATGAACAAGAAGATGAAGTGCAATTCACAATTTTACAATAATATTTTGCTGCATTTCGAATTTAGTCATATTTTCTATTCTGCGAAATCCAAAGGAGAAAAATTCTGGACCTAGTTAAAAATTCAGTTTGAAGGCATATGAGTTGACTTTAAACAATCCACCATACCGGTTACATTTTGATCAAAAATTGTCAAAATGATCAATTGTAAAATGTTAATTCGGGCATAGTGTCTCTGTGGAGAAGTGTTTTCTATAGGAATGGCAAGCAATATCGCCTGCTATTTTAATAAAACACACTTCTCCACAAAGACTTTTTGAAGATTTTGCCCACTGGTTTTGATTCTTATATTTCAACCCTATTAAGTTCCAGTAAAATGTCATTCAAACCCAGTGGTTGCAATGTGGTGATCGATTACCGACAGAGCAAGTATATCGTCAAACAACAAACTTTAAGGATTGCATACTTTACACAATTTTAAAGTACTTGACAATACCATTAATCTGATACCTCGTTTGATACCTCGTTTTCAAAAATCCAATAAGTAGATCAGAAATGGCATTTATTGATGTAATAAGTGCAAATATTATTGATGTAATAAGTGCAAATATTATTGATGTAATAAGTGCAAATATTATTGACATAGATTTTAGTTGTAAATTAAGTTTGGCTGGCTTTCTTTTTGTTGCAAACCTTCCCTGAAATATTTCCCAAACAAAACATTGAAAGACATTGATCTTTTAAAATGCCATGTAACGTTAAAGGGGAACAGCAGCAGACATGTGAAAGCTGGACTTATATAGGTGTCGAAGATGGAGAGATGGAATCAATTGTAACGCAGGTAGGTGATGAAATTAATAAAAAATAAGCATCTTGTATATAATAAGAGATTTTGGTAATGGTAATTTTTGGTCAAATTAACTTTTTTGAGGGTTATATTTTCGAATTGCTTTTCGTTTCAGTGGGATTTAATTTGCGATCGAAAGTTTTATCCGAAGCTGTCCAATACTATTTACTTTGTGGGGGTGATGTGTGGTTCTGCCACTCTCAGTTACTTATCAGATATCTATGGACGCCGGCGACTATTATTAACGTTTGGAATCATCGCCGTTTTGTTATAAGTAGTAACAGCGTTATTGAGACATTTTACATTGTTTATGATTGCCCGATTTTTATTAGGAGTTTCCGTGAAATGTATGGAAGACTTATCGGAATGTGAGAGGTTGACCATCCCCTGAGAATAATGAGTTTAGCATCATAGAAATTTCCAAGGGATTCTTTTAAATCAAGTTCTGGCAGTTTTCGTGCAGTTATCCAAAATCTTGTTAGGAGAGATTTATCTTCGCGAAGTTGCACAACCTTCTCCTCAAACTTCTTACGTATCATCATTTTGCTCATCTTGAAAGAAGTTTACACTTCTTCATTGGGGGCCATACTGAAAGGTCACCATGAAGTCTTGTTGCAATGAACGTTTCATAGAAATCCTGGATGAATGATGAAAAGGACTCGTTCAGAGAGGAAGGCTTCCTGCATTGAATTGAACGACTAAATGGGTTGTGCATTTCGCTTTTAGTAGGTCCAGTTATCTTTAGCTTTTCTGATGCTCGGCTAATGACGTTATGCTGTTGAAAACCCACCTGTCCAGTGACATGGAATTCACACTTTCCATCTTGTGTATCAATGTGGAAGTCTGTATTATCAATAGCGAAGTGGATCGGACTTCCATTTGCAATTGTTGGTGGAACATAAACTCCATTATTGTCATTGATACCTTTTGTTACAACTTTCGACTTTGTCACAATTTCGGTCTTTACTGTCTTCTCAAAATCAATTGAAAGATCTAATTCAGACCAACAGTTTATAATCTTTTTACTTCCGATCTCCTTGAAGATCAAGTTCTTCTGAGAAAGGTGTCTCTGAATGCAATCTTTATCTGAATATGGTTTTCGAAGAGTTAACAGGTTCGTAGTTAAATTGACTGTTTGTTTTATCATTCTTCGTGATAATTTGGAAAATGTTATCTATAGTTACCTCAATGTTCTCCAAATTTCGATTGCATGCATGTGCTCCACCAATGATAAATCACTTGATCAAGCATTGTAATGACTGTGGTAAAACGACTCCATCCAAGCTTCCTGTAAATTGCCATTTATCAGCCATAATGATATCATTTCTCACTGGTTTCCCACTTTGAAATAGGGAGTAATACTCATCCTTTTTGCAGCGAATTTGTTGAGCAACACCATCTGAGTGTGTTTCTTGTACAAATCAATTCTGGGGAATTTCGCGCTTTCGGCCTGGTAAAGGTGATGTTTGATGCATTGTTTTGAATAAGTTGCTTAAGATATGATTTTAAGTTTGTAAGATTCTCATTCTCGCATTCATCCATTCATTCATTCATTCATGGAGTAACTTACAATTGATTTCGTTCATTGCCAATGTTTTTTCACTCTCTCAGGACCGTTTTCACTCGCTGTGGTCGTTTTCTCAGCCTTTCAACAAACGTTTTAATAGTAGCATTCATGGTGGTAGGTGGCTTCTTTTTACTTCACAAATTCAACACTTATATCCTCTTCAAAACTGAAACAAACTGACCCATCTCTATACCTTGCCCTTTCTGTCCATGCTTCTTTCAATCTCTGCAAGCTTTCTGACCTTGGTTCATCAATAATCTAGCAGAAGAGGTGAATAACTGCTTTAAATTCCACCTTTTAATACAAAATTTTAACCTCTCTATATTCCAAAAATAGATGTTGTAGTTACCCTTTTTTTTCATCATGTTAATGGCATACAACTTTTCTTTCCTCTTCCTAAAACTTACTTTTCCAATATTATTCATGATTTTCAATGTTTAAAAACATTCAAATTATTTCTAAAGATACAACAAAAATCGATCGAATCAAGTCAATAGTCGATGTTGCAGAAATAATTTTGTACTTCCTCGGGTAAAATTTATGTATTTTACAACCTGAATCATAAACAAATACTCACAAAAGATAAAACCCATTGCAATGTGCATAGGGATTTAGATGACTTTTTATCGGATGAGCTTTCAAATGGTACCAGCAGTTTTGAAAAGTCTTGGTACTTTTTTTTTTGACTGGTGAATTTGTCATACCATGTGATTTGGGTGGGTGCAAAAATGTCGCCATGATTTGAACTTTTTCCTCGTGGACTTCAACCCTGTGGAAAAAATTGCTTTAAACACTCTTCATGGAACGGGAAGCTTTTTCGTTACATTTGAGTCCTTCGTTTGCATCACACGCTTTTTAATAAAAGTTTGGTACACAAAGACAACTCAGGACTGACATTTTTGATTCCTCTATGATATGCTCAGAGTAAACCTCTCGCTTGGGGAATACATTCGTTGAAACAGACTATGCTTTGTGTTGACATTGATGAGGTTATGTGTTTCATCCTTTTCACTATTAGGTATGTTCTGGTTTAAGTTTTCCCTCTCTACACGTTTCGATTTAAAGCGTTTGAGGCTATAAAACCAGTCAGCTGCTGGGGCTTCTACCTAGATGCCAATGGGATCTGAATGGGCTATGTTAGGGTGATGTTTTCATTGACATTAGTCCCCTTAATGTCTGAATGGAAGTTACGGCCCTGTAATTTGGAAATCAACGCAATATTTTCTCAATTATTTACAGGCGTATGGGGTGTAGTAAACAATGCAAGCATCTAGAAGTTAGCATTAATAGAATGACAATCTTTAGAAGAAATGCGAAAAATTGTCCAAGTTAATCTATGGGGTACGTTGCAAGTAACGAAAGCGATGTTGGGTTTAGTAAGAAAATCGAAGGGAAGGATCGTCAATGTTATGGTATAAGCGGTAAAAAGAAATGTTCTGTTGTTTATTTGAGTTTCTGTCATGGCAACGATGTCAACATAAGTTGTGCAACATAAGCATATTGAATTTTACAATCAACTTCTCTCTATGAATTATATTCAGAATTTCCATGGAGGGAATGTCCATTGAGGGAATGTCCACAGAAGAAATGTCCATGGAAGGAACCCTACTTTAACTTAATTAATATATTATTTAACTTATTATAAATTTTCAGTGTTTTCTTTGATATTTTCTATAGACAAATTTTATCATCCATTCACTTTGATCACGTGGCAAAATTACAATGCTCAGTCCTTATCACTTGATAAAAGTCAATCCAAAACAAGCTACTGTTAGATAGTTGAAGTACAGAAGATCTTCCAATAAAACTTAGCAATAGACTTTCAAGTCATTCTCTAATGACCGGAAATGACGTAGGTTTCTGTTTAGGCGACATAAACAAAGTAATCCTGTTTTGTTTATTTTTAGGTCGGTGTTGTGCAAGTGCTTAAACTGGAGCGTATTCGATGTCCAACTTCGCCCTCGAAGGATTTTCTGATGCAATAAGACTTGAGCTGCGACAGTTTGGGGTTGGTGTATTTAGAATTGAGCCTTGTTTTACCGACACACCAAAGACTAAAAAGATGTCATCAAAACTTCCTGGAAAGATACACCATCTGAAGTTAGTAGAATTCTTAGAAGAAGGTAATGCAAAAATGCGTTACAAAAATGCGTTGCACTATTGTGCTCAATCCATCCAGTGGAACTTTACCTAGCATACAAAGACGTTGTTTTGACGTTCATTTAACGTTCATTTAACGTTAAAACGACAGCATATGGCTCCGTGCTGAAATAATGATAATCTCCTCTCAGTATTTCAGAAAGGTGTCCGCATGTTAAATCCATTGATATTTTTTATCTCCGAATCTGTCAGTGAGTCAGCGAATCAGTCTGTATGCCGCAGTTCATAACGCCCGTTCGTAACACCCTTCTACATATCGGTGTTCTTTCTTTGTCGTTTCCTCAACGCCTACCCATAAATTCGATCTATAATTGGTTCGCTAAAGAAAACGGGTTTTAAAAATGGCATGAAAGTGACGTTTTTTGGATAATGTTTCTAAACGTGATGAAGAAGGGAAGACAGAAACTTTTACTACAGGTACAAAAATACATTATACATTCAAGAACTATTTTTTTTAATTTAAGTTTTTTGTGTATACTTTGTAATATATATAATATATATGGGAAAAGATGTTTGAGAGTCCTGGAGACAATCGTTTTCTAAAGATGAGAAAGAATTTTTAAAAGGACTTGATCAAAATCATTGCTGTCGAAAGCAAGTATTGAGAGTGATGAAAACAGTTTGTAAGAACGAATCCACTTTGTTTCCACTGAATTCGTATATTTTGAAGAATATTTTGTTTCATATGAGCAATGAAGTAAAAAAAGTGAAAGTAGCACAGCCAGCTTCACCATCTCCAATTTTTAAAACTAATCAAAGTAAGTATCCGAAAATACTTATTGAAACGATCAAAGAAAAAAGTGAACAATAAGATTTATAGAAAGTTTCCAGAAAAGGGAATTTTTTAATAAGCATGGTAAAAACATTTCCCCGACTGAAATATAAGTCTTGTACGCAAGATGTTAGAAAGTAAAAAAGAAGCGGATGACCGGTTAAAATCCAATCAAAACGAGGTATGCTTGTTATTCACCTCTTAAAACATCCTCTTATGAACGCGCTTGCATTTATTTTAATTGATCTAATCTATTTGATTTCCTTAGGATAAACCAATCATTTTCGATGCGGCTCGTAAAAAGGAAAGAGAGATGGCAGAGAAAGAGGTAGGTACATGCCATATAATTTTCCAAATAGTTATATTTATGTTTGGTGAATATGAAAAACTGCAAAACTTTTTTTTGGCAAAATTTTCTGTTTGTTTCAGGCTTCTGCATGACTCAAACTAATAATGCATAAAACTAGAATCGATTTATCTAACACTCAAGGAACCAAGTTCTTTTTTTCAGAACAGATGTTCGCTTGTTCAATACAACAAGAGTTGAGTGCAGTATTTTAGTGATGAAAAATGTAAAGTCATGTGATTTTGCAATAATTTAGGAATTTCAGTGAAAACACAAGACCAAAAATACAAGGTTTTTGTGTTAAACATATTTTCGAACTCCACTGTGAAATTGCAAATAATTCATACCACAAAAATTTCTTGTCATACAATATCAACTACTATGCCAAAGTTTGTTTAATTTTGCTATTTTATTGTGAGAGGGCTATGAATGCGTAGCTTCATTTATATTTACATCATATTCCTAATTTTTAAGCGCGATCTCCTCTTCATTTTTTGATACGTGTATCAGCACAAAATACGGTACGGGACGCTCGATGCAATACGCGTATTAATATCCATTCAAAAAATGTATTCATATTTTTTACAGAATATTCTTGCAAAACTGAAGACGTTGCAAAATTTTAGTAGTTTAATTGGTTACCTTTCTATAGTGATATTCTCCCGCGAGATCCCGCGTACCGGGGAAATTTTTTACTCGTATGAACGCAGTGTAATTTTTAATAGCGTTTCGTAAGAGAGGTGAGGTCTCGCCAAGTATAGCCTTTTCCTGCTTACTGAGGTAATTTTTATCCATATGAACGGCGCCCCTGTATAGTGAAATCCTCAGTTAGAATCTATATACAATAATGAATCCACTTAAATTATGTATAGGAAAGCAAAAATTACCTATAAGCTTTAGCAAATTGTTTTCTTGCTGTTGAAATTTGTCTTTTTCTTTTTTCTTTTTTTTTTTTTTTTTTACTTTTACTGAGTTTTAATTATGTTTACAGTAACTAACAATTTCACGGTTACAAACTTACTTACAGGGTAACAGAGTGACTACTTTTCTGGAAATCAGGGAAAGTCAGGAGAAAATAATTTGGTCAAATATTTCAAGGAAATGTCAGGTATTTTTTTAGAAAAGTCAGGCAGAAATGACTTGCTTAATTATTCAATGGTCTTGTTTGGAATATTTGGAAATTCTTCAAGGCCTTTTTTGTTAATTACAAATTTCAATTTTGTTACAAAAACATTCAGACCATGTCTTTACTTCAATTTTTCTCAATTTTCAGTCTATGAAAACCATGTCAATAAATAGTCAAAAGTGTTTAAATCGTAAATTAATAAATAAACGCCTGGACTGTTATTAGAATTTCTTTGATAATAATGATGAATATACACATGTAGAATAAGTATAACAGAATGGGAAAGATTGTTGGAGAGAAAAAACATAAACACACACAATAAGGTTTTACTCAAATCATTCTTCAAATTCTTAATAATCTGGACCATTAATTCAAGTTGCAATAAATGAATAAGCGCCCAGCCAATTGAAAGGAAAAATAGAGTTCGCAGAATCCGACAAGTATCTCCATTATAATGAACCAGGACAGGAACTTGAAATCAGTTCGTTATATCGAGAGTTCTTAAATCGAAAGATTTTAAGGGGGTGATCACATGAGAAAATTCAGCCCGGTCAATCGGGTTAGCCCGCTAAACCGAGATCTCGCTATCATTAAAAAACTCTTATAAATTTAGATGTGTGATCACATGAGAAACGAGCCAGCCCGCTTTGCCGAGATCTCGCCTTGTCTAACCGAGATGAATGGAAAATAACAATGGAAAATTAAACTTCCATCACCTGACATTAACCAGCCCGGTTAGCCGGGCTGAAATTTTCTCATGTGATGGGTTGAAAATAATTCAGCCCGCCTAACCGGACTGGCTCACCTCGCCTGATCAGCCACTTACAGGGTTTTCTTTAGGGAAAGAAAAGAGAACCAGGTTCGTAATATCGAGATTCTGCTGTAGCAATCTTACTGACAACTACAAACAATTTTCTCAAGTCATAGTTCCTTGTGTTCTGTCCACATAACCCTATCGGTTTGAAAATTTAGCTTATGACGTAATCAAACAAATCTTATCATGCAAATTCAATTCTCCGTATACCCGATAGCAAAATGAAAGTTTGTCGTAATAAGTAGAAATCTATCCGGTACATGTTCAGACCCGTCGTACTATGGGTCTATGATATCGTTGCGAATTATGTTACCGCAAAATTTGTCCTCAGTGTGTGAAGGTTTATTCAATTTCAAATTATACATGAGTGAGGTCTAAGTGAGCGCTGACCTTCAAGCTGTAAGGCTCTGGTTTATTTTGATTTTCACGCTTTTCAACACAAAGAAAACTATATCCTATATACAACAAACGGCCACACTTGCTGTTGAGAAACTTTGATTTTTAGAAATCGATGAACTGCAACATAAAAGTAAAGAAGTTGTCGACTTTCTGAAGAGCAAGGAAGAGAAACTGCAACAGAACTCTTTTTTTATCTCTGTGGTTTAAGAGCTAGATTCGGGATATCTAGAATTAAAGCTGTATCTACTTTGTGTCATATTTACACAATAGAATTGCATTTTGGATTATCAAATGCCTACATATGTCTAATGAAAAAAACATAAACATATATCCATTGACGAACTTCCCGAGAAAATTTCATTAACGTTCTTTCTTTTAAAGTTAGGTAAGAAAAAAGCAAGATTGCGTGTTAGTATAAGAAGATAAGCCGAAAATTAATTAAACTCTTAAACGATACGATTAAACTACCCTATAATTAAACTTCTAATTAACTTCTAATTGAAGTCCAACAGCAAGTAGAAAACGTTTCAAAGTGGTTCTAACAGGAAGCGTAATTTCTGAGCGATGGAACTTCAAGAAGCAGATAAAGAATCTTTGTCAGGTAATTTCCATTCTGACTTTGGACGTCTTAATCTGAAAATTATCATTAAACTTCTTTAGAAAATGACTGAAAACTTTGCGAATAAAATAGCTTTTAAAAACGTGAAGATGCAAAAGACCCTAAAATGCGTAGAACCATTGTGAAGTAAGAGAAATAGAATAACTTTTCAATGAATATAATTTGACATATTAGGTTCTGTATCATTTAACATTTTGGTAACATTTTAGAGTGTGACACATTGAAATTAAATGTTGAACTCTATTGAAATTCTATTAAATGGAGCAAGATTTCACTTCCTTGATTTTTGTTTCCGTAAAATACTGAAAACACTATGCTAACCGATGACGTTGTTTATCTCTTTAGCTCCTCCAAATCCGAGGACGACAAACACGTCATACGATCGTCGGCTACTGGCCGTCATTGCAGTGTTGATAATGATTCTTGTCGTATTGGTGATGAGTTTTATCTTATACTCCACATCATCCAAATGTAAATGTGAGTTTAAAAAGTCCATGTCTAAGCAAATGGACGACAAAATCACGTTCATGTCCTGTAAAAATGATGCAGTCACAATTGATTTGAAATACAGAAACAAAAATAACATCTTTCAAGAACTCTCCAGAGAAGAATTACGGAACATTGCATCTTATATTTCGAAGAAGTTTGATATACGTCCAAGAGGAATAATTCCTTTAAAGAACTTAACTTATATTCAAAATATTGATTTACTCATCCCAGATAAAACAGATGCGATTGATTTTCTGGACAGTAATGGAGCCAGACCAGAACGACGTGCGATTGTTACAATTGTCCAGGCACCGTTTAACAGAACGTTTTACACAGTGGGGCCTGTGGAAAATCCTTCATATCATAGATTAGCCCAATTCAGTGATCGGATGAATCCAATGCCATATTTAGCAAATGCCGGAGAAATTGAAGACACTCCAAAGTTTTTTGCATTTTCACGAATGGCTGTTACAAAGATGTGGCCTTTGTTTAAAGCAACTTACGAGGATTTCAAAGAGTTATCTTCTCCTGATGACGCATTTGAAAAGGGACTCAAACCTGCACCATGCCAAGGCACCAATCAAGTAGAAGGGGAAATCATGGTAATAATCGGATGGCGTCTTCCTACAATAAACGAACATATGAAGTCTTTAAGCACTATAGCAGTTATGATAAACTGCACCAGCGCCAACGAAGATGATTGGAGCATTAAAAAGGTAAAAACAAAAGGTGTTATTATTGTTGTGTCACATTGCTGCAATGAATATTCTGCATTAAGGCCATAATGGTTGCCCCTCTTTGGTTGAATTTATAGTAATTACGATGAAATTAAAAATATAAATAATGCAAATATAAATGCAAATACACAGTCAGTATTTTTCACTTCATCAAATAGACTTTTCCACAGAACAAAACAATGAAAATGAATAGGATTCATCCCGTCTGTAAGTAACCTTGCGAAGTCACTTACCCTATCAGGCCTGGGCTTTGTGGTCTCTCCTCAACCTGGGTGTGGGCTTGTAGACCCACCCCGTATAAAATCTAAAATGAATGTAGTTCAACCTGTTCTGCATTTATTTACCTAATAGTTGGTTGATGGTTGATAGCGAATTTTACAAACATTACCACATTTCGAACGAAATGTTCATGTTTTATGATTAGTCTAAAATTTTAAGATTTCCATGTTATGAACTTATTTTCTTATCTTTTATGTTTGTATGAAACATATTTAGACTGTTTGGGAAAAGCAGTTGGAAATAACCTGACATCAGGACTTTATAAAAAATGACTTTTTTATGCAATTCGACCGTTTCTCACAGCACAGAAACGAAATACTGCCGACATAACCAATAAAAACCATTTCAATACAATCTAGATCTAATAATATAGACCTAAATTACAATTAGAATATTTTCACAAAACTTTTCATTATAAAAAGCGTGGAAAATATCTTTGAAATATTTGAAAAATGGGAGCTATTCATCCTCCCTTATATATCTCTCGTCCATTAAGCTAATAAGAAGCATGCTTTATATTGAAAATTAATATTAGCAATAATATTATTTAAATACGTTTCAGGTGATTTATCATTTAACTGCGTATGAAAGCATCGACAGTTTAATGGATCTTTACAGGAGAAACAAACTAAAGATTAGTACCATCCCAAAAATTCCACAAAAGAACTTAAGACACCGCGGTACGATGATGAATTATTTTCCTTCAGGAGAACCAATCTTAGTATCCCCACAAGGTCCGAGATACTCCATCAAAGGAAAAAGAATAACCTATTTCAATTGGCAGTTTAATTATTTAACACATGCTTCATCCGGACCTGCCCTTTATGATGTGCGTTATAACGGTCACCGAATTGCTTTCGAGATTAGCCTTCAAGAAGCGTCATCATTCTATTCAACAGGAAGCCCACATTTCAGCTCAGTTAGGTATTTGGATAGTACTTGGTTTTTGGGAAGCAGCAAATCCTTGATACATGGTCTTGACTGCCCCCACCATGCATTATACATGGATGTTATTCTGTATAAACGTCCTGTCAGAGTAGTAAAAGATGCGATATGTGTATTTGAAAACAACCCTTCTATGCCACTACGACGACACCATCACGCTACCACAAAAGATTCTTTTTTGTTTTCTGGGATGAGTGATTCATCGTTAGTTGTTCGGAATATACTAGATTTCCTTAATTACGATTATATCCAAGATTTCGTGTTTCACCAAAATGGCGCCGTAGAAGTGAAAACAACAACTACTGGTCACCTGATTGTGTCACCATTTTATCAAGAATACGGTAATTTATACGGGTATGAGGTCAAAGATAATTTTCTTGGCGGAATTCATGATCATTTCATGCTATTTAAAGTTGATTTAGATATCTTGGGAAGAAAAAACAGTTTTAAAACAATTGATTTGAAACTGAGGAAATTTCAAAATGATTGGGACTCAAAACCTGTTTACAATAAATACCTCGTAGAAAATAAAAGGAAAACAGAGCTGAACGCAACTATCGATTATGATTTTGATCACCCAAAGTATTACATTTTATATAATGATGGTTTTAAAAATAAGTATGGGAATTCTCGTGGTTACAGGATTCTTCCAACACGCATGGTTAAGCAACTTTACCCTGACGACGATCCAGGAACTGCAGCAACACAATGGTCAAAACATCAGTTAATTGTCTCAAAATTTAAAGAAACCGAACGGTATGGAAGCTGCATGTTCAACTCATTTCCCTTGTACAGAAAACCACGTTGCTCTTTTGATTCCTTCGTGTCAGATAACGAAAATATCGAAAATGAAGACCTTGTTCTGTGGATACCTATTGGTGCGCTTCACATTCCATGCGCTGAGGATTTTCCTTTAACTACAACAGTAGCCAATCAATTTACGTTCTTCTTGAAACCTTTTAATTATTTCGATGAAGATCCCAGTTTCAGGTCGCCGAACAGTGTATTCATCAATAAAACGAAGACAAAAGCTTATGTGGAAACAAATGGTGTGCCAACAGATGCTGATTGCACCATTCCAAAGAGAAGATTTCTGGAGAACTGATAAACGCGATTATCATTTTCATTTTTATGGTGCTGGTTATTTGGAATTTACTTAATTCTTGTAGAACTTTTCATGTTATGTTGTGCCCTAAATTTCTCGAAAAGTGCGTTGATTTTTGTTTTGAAGATGTTCCAAGAATTTTAGGGGTCACTTTTTCCTCTATGTTTGTGATTTTATTAATATCCATTTTAAATTGAAATACTTGGCTTAATGTCATATTCGATTTCACCATTAAAACATTCAGAAGATTTTGTATTAGCTGTTCTTGACTTTCCGTTTTCTGAACATTTAGACCTTTCCCAAATTTGTGTTTAAAACTTTTATTATGGCCTAGTCAGAAAGTGTTGCATCCTTTTTTATGCATTTTATACTTCACAGCCATCACGTGTTTTTCTCCGCTGTAGCAGTTAGGCTGCAAAGTCAATAGTAATTGAGGAAATGCCTTGGCTTGTATGGACACTTCGTATACCGGTATACTGGCACACCGAGTATCTACAAATGTGCGGCCGCACAAAGCAGGTGGCAAATTACGCAAAAAAATGTACGGGCCCAGGCACATAAGTTTACATGGTAGCGAGTTTTGTCGTGGAAACCGAGAAGTGTCAAAATTAGCCACGATAGAAAAAAAAAGTTTTTTCTTTTGCATTATTAAATAATTTAGCTGTTAATACAGCCTTGAAAAGGGATCTTAAAAACTACATTTTTCATTTGTACTTAGGATATCCTTAGTTATAAGAACCTATAATCGCGATATTAGTCTAAATGACTCATGTCCTAGAACTATATCACATCATAGAATTTCCATAAGCACCGATCATCGTAGTCCTACGCCGCAAAATATGGGACCCCTATAGGCAACACGTCCCAAGAAACATTTCTTTGGAACCAAATGTGTCAGTTACCTACCATTCATTTCATGCATTTTTAGTCGCTTTGCAATTGATCAGTTTTATTCAGTCGGCCCCTCTAAGCACTTCCCATAAAATAAATGATCGAAACTTTATATATTTCTGAATTCATATTTCGTTACTTCAAACACACAACGGAAATATGTCTCCTGGTTTTGTTTACCGAATTTTAGTCAGTAAAGCCAATGCAACTTTTTGCAATCGCCATGTATGATTGAAATGGAACTATTTTTAATATGCATAAGTAAACGAAATGAAATTAATCGACTCTTATGTACACACAAGCGACGTGGCATGGTAATTTCACGAGAAAGCGAAAAAGATATTTCGATTGTGTTCATTATCTTTAGGTGGTTTGGATGTACGACTTTTAGAAAAGCAATGTCTGCCCGAGATTTTTGAAAGAGTGTGTATTTTTTTGGGGAACGACTCTCATAAACGCATTAATACACGTAGCCTTTAAATCTCGGTACGCGAACACACACGAATTATATATAACATACGAGTGAGATAAATAAAACATTTAGTGCTTAACAACAAACTCTCCCGTATGAAGATGTCAGGCCTTATACCTGTATCTAACCGTACGTCTCAGTAGAATTCAGCCTCATAACGGTAACGCCAGTGTAAAGCCGGTTTTCTACTAGGCTATCGGCTTTTTTTTTTTTTAATAAATTCCGCCAAAAGTGTAAGTGGAAAAGTAGGATTAAGTTCAATTTTTTCGCCGTGGATAATTCCGGCAGACAATCCAATGTCTGAATTAGTGATCACGTGGAAAACAATCCACACTGAATATTCCGTCTAGGGGAAAACCGGCTTAAGAACCAATTCTTATCGAAGTACATATTTTTAAGCCTCGTTGACTATTAACTTGGTAATCATCAACTGTAAAAATTTTAAAATCAAAAGTACATGAGTGAAAGTGAAACTGTCATCATTAACTGTATAAAATTAGCTTGGCTTAGACGGGATCTGACAAGTACAATTAATCGGGTACTCTGTAGAGTACAAATTACATCTAAAAATACATTTTGCAGACTAGTTTTCTGGAAACAACCCGAACTTAAATCTATTTTACTGACTAACTAATTTGTTTTTCTCCTTTTAAATAACAACATTAAAATGCAGTATGAACGTTAATTGTACTCGAAAACATGCGATTAATAGTAGTAATAGGTATATAAAGCATGTAATGAACCCCTTTAAATGCCATGACATTAGCTTTGTTATTTTGTTGTTAAAATTACGCAAAATGTTTAGAAGAATTTAGCCCAGCCTCCACCTCATGGTAACGTTAATACAACATTCATTTTTAGGTTGTCATAAAGGCTAAAATATACTGTTTGATTAATGATATATGTTTTGTCAGACTCACTCGGTGTATTGAAAAAGTCGCAAATGTTCTTATACGCTATGCCGTTTTATTTATAAAATCTCCGTCGATCAAACAGTGTATTCTCCTAATCCTCTATCAGATTTCACTTGAACTCAGTTCTCTATCAATCTCTTCTTACTATTCTCGCAAACGAAGAAAGACGCAAAAATAAACAAATACAAATATCAGAATACAGATTACAGATTAAAAATATCCGTATTGATCTCATCAGAAGGTTATTATCTAATTAATATTTTGAAAGCTGTGATAACTGGAAGGTTGTCATGCTCTGCCAAATATTTTTCTAGGATTTTTGGTTTACCTCTAGTTATCGAGTTATGTCTGAGAACGAGCAGAACATGGAGCATGACACATCAACATCCAATTCTAAACAAATAACAGCAATGTTGAGCTTGTGGCTTCTCGAAATGGCACAATACGCGAAGGACACAACTCCTGGATTATCTGACATTTCATCAAGGAGCAAAGAAGCTCAAGATGTTCGACCCCAGAATAATTCCGAAGGAGCTGATGTCGAAGCACAACCAGGAACTTCTGAAAAACATCCAACCCGTAGAAAGAGAACAAAATCAGTAAGAAAAGGAAAAGGTCTCCTAGCGTATCAGACTCGTCTTCACATGAGTGATCAGATGAGAGTGCTGATAGTTCTTCGAGATCAAGTTTTTCTGACGAAAGGTCTCCTGATGAAAGTGAAGAGGAAGATATGGAAAAACCAACCAAAATCTCCCGCTTTAATGCAAAGTCAACTGAATGCAAATACAAGCATAAATTACCTATTGAAATGCCGAACTATGTAAATAAGCGTCTTAATACGTATATTCCTAACGAAGATATACAGGATTACATTCTGTAAGAGAATCCAGTGATGTGCAGCAAACTATTTCACCGGATGATTTTCTCAAAGAGATCATGATAGATGATAATAAATTCAAGAAATCTGTTTTTTAATTCCAACAAGGACAAAATTCAAATAAATTTTTTTGGTCCATTCACTAAAGTCTTGGAATTCTTAAAACAAGCTAACACATCCAACGATGAACAGCAGGAAGGTTAAATCACTTTCTAGGAAACATAGTTGACATAGGACAATTATATTCTACAGATTGTGCAGAGATACAAAATCCCATTCCATTCAAAAGCAAAACAAATGTTTGTTCCTACTCAAAAAATCCCAGGTTACCAAATACGTATGGTGGACCAGTTAAATTCTCCTACGAACATTTCAAAATGGAAGGGTTGTTTCTCATAAAGAAAATGTTACAACAAGGAGACTTCATGTGCAAACTGGACAGGAAGGATGCTTATTTGTCAGTCCCGATAGACAAGGATTCTCGAAAGTATGTTCGCTTTCAATGGGAAGGGAACCTGTACGAGTTCCTTTGTCTATGCTTCGGTTTGGGGACAATTTAGGGAAAAGTATTCAAGAACCACTAGGAATAACTGGCGTTTTTGGGGGTCCGCGAGATTGGCGATGAGATGACAAAGAGATTTGGGCAAAATTATTTTCGTTTTGAAAACATTGCTTAGGGTACTTCAATGAATTAAATAATTGTATTAAAAACGATATTTATTATTAACCAAACCGAAGTAAGAAAACAAAATGGAACATAATATCAACAATTTAAAAACACTCTTAAAATCATTTAATATATTTATACGAAGCTTTTCGTAATCAAGTATATGTATATGTATATGTATGTAATACAAAATAGGAATGTAGACTATAAATTCTTTCTCTAGTAACCGAAAGGAAATTATACAAAAACATGTTTCATAAAGACAAAAATGCTATGGTGGAACTGAATTGGTGGATGAACAACCTCTATACAACGAGAAATCTTTATTATCCCCTAAAACCACATCTGCAGGCAAATGTTTCAAAAGTGGGCTGGGGTGTAGTCTCTCAGGAAATCAGAACACGGGCCCCTAGGACAATAGCAGGGAAACGACAACAAGAAAGTAAGTAAGTAAATAATCATTCATTTAGTTAACAACTCTCATACTTATAACTACAATGAAAGAAAGAATAACTAGGAGACCACTCCATATAGAAAATTTCAGTCAAAGAGAGTGGCCACCTAAAAAAAACAAAGCGAAAAAATGATAATAACATATGTAATAAGTTTTTGTCAATTAGTCAATATATTGGGAAATAAGATATGATTTAAGACTTTTAATTTTGGAAATGTTAACACCGATAAATCGTCAAGTTGAAGATGGTTTTGAATGAGATTCCATTGGCAGATCGACTGATATTGAATGGAGAATTTACCAAATGAGAAAGTCTTGAGGGGTGTTGAACTAAAGAACCTACGTTCCTTCCGCGAGTATTATTATTCAAATCAAAGCGTTAATAATAATAATAATAATAATAATAATAATAATAATAATAATAATAATAATAATAATAATAATAATAATAATAATAATAATAATAATAATAATAATAATAATAATAATAATAATAATAATAATAATAATAATAATAATAATAATAATAATAATAATAATAATAATAATAATAATAATAATAATAAGGACCTAATTTTCGAAACAGAGGGGATGTATGAGCTAGCCAGTAAGCATTACAAATAGTACGTATAAGACGTTTCTGTAGCAAAAAGATATGCTTTCTGACTAGGTTTTCCCTTTGACCCCAAGCCTGACAGGCATAAACCATATGTGAATAAAAGGTAGCATAATAAACAGAAATTAAAAGAGGTTGTGGCATAAATTTTTGGATTGGATGTTAGGTTATTGTTGATAATTAATGAAAGACATTTATTTTTGTTTCTGGTATTGCTTGAGATTAGGTCTCGAATGCCATTCCACATTTTCCGCCAATTTTTCTTATTCAAATTATAGTAGTTTGAGAAATAATTTCGTTTACTTGTCCTAATAAGCCTCACAATAAGATTGCGATAAACTTTATACTCCGATAATTTTGTAGGTTTTTCTTGAGGGTCTTTGCATTTCAGAAATTTTTGAAAACTTTATGTAAACTGTACAATATGAAACTAATGCCTTGCAATCCAAATCGAACGCGAGATTTAGGGAAAAGTATTCAAGAACCACTAGGAATAACTGGCGTTTTGGGAGGTCCGCGAGATTGGCGATGAGATGACAAAGAGATTTGGGCAAAATTATTTTCGTTTTGAAAACATTGCTTAGGGTACTTCAATGAATTAAATAATTGTATTAAAAACGATATTTATTATTAACCAAACCGAAGTAAGAAAACAAAATGGAACATAATATCAACAATTTAAAAACACTCTTAAAAACATTTAATATATTTATACGAAGCTTTTCGTAATCAAGTATATGTATATGTATATGTATGTAACTAGATTGTTAAATTGTTAATATTATTATTCAAGGCTGAAGATTCATACAATAAAATGGAACAGGTTTGTAATTATTCATTGATTTACTTTGATATAATGGTTTCACAGTTGCCAGTAATGTTGTTTTCAGCGAGAAGAAGAAATATGTGTGTAAAAGTGTTTTTTTCTGGAGGTTGTCCAGAGAAGAGTTATAGTTATTACTTATATATGTTTGAACTGGCCATATTATATACAACATGTCTATGTCTTTGTAGCTATATTTCTTTACTATTTTTCCTTTAGTATTGCAATTCAGTTTGTTTTGTTTTGTTTCGGGGGAGAGGAAGACCACCGCAGCACATTGCACTGTTTTTTATTTAACAACAAGTTTTAAGAGAATTGTCAGTTTTCTAGTCAGCTATAGCATGGTGCTGATTGACAAATTAACTTGGTTAACGATCGAAATAATAATCAGGGCAAAAGACATTATAATTTATTTTTCTAGATTCAGGAACATTTTTGCTGCTCTCGTGTGCTAACTGTGCACTTCTTCTCTATATGATTCATTTCTTTTTTTTAGGTTAGAATATTGGATTTAGTATAAATAAAAATAAAGATGAAAAGGAATGCGTAATCATGGTTTAATATCATGGTATACAAAATTGGAGAACTATGAACAGAAGAATGAACCTCTATTTATAACCTAAGTGGTGGGTAGGTTATATAACTTCCAAATCAGTAGAAATTCTATTATGTCCTGAGTAGGTAAGATCTCTTTTTTCGATTAATTTTATTTAAGGGAATTAAGCTATTGAATGGGTAAAAACATTTCACTCACTAGTCAGAATGGCATAAAACTTTTTAGGTTGTGTTCTTAAATTTTAGATCACTGCAGTGGAACCAGTATAGTTGTTTTACCCGGTTAGCTTCGTTAAATTATTTATTTTGGGGGGATGGAATACAAAATAGGAATGTAGACTATATATAATTGAATTTTTTTCGAAATAAATTTTTGCTATTAAACTTCTGTTGGAACGTTAATACTGATGGGCGGCGAGCGAGTAGTGAGAGAGATCAGGGAGTCAGCAACGTAAGATCACACATTAATTAATTTTTCTTGTGTTACGTCAATATGAAACCGATGCATTGCAACCCAAATCGAATGCGAAATTTACGGAACATTATCTCGAGAACCAATAGGAATAACTGACGTTTTTGGGGTCCACGACATTGGCGATTGGGTGACAAAACGATTTAGGGACCGGGTGCTGTGATGCCATTCAAAACCGTTCGTCGTAGCCATATGATCCTATACATTTTCTTGATCAGAATTAAATGCTCTACAAGATAGTAATACTTTTAATTACTAATTCGTTTACTAATTCCTTTTTCGTGAATTCTTAGTGGCTGAGGACGCAGGCTGAATATTAGCAGCGAGCGACGCCATCTTGGCGGCCAGTTTGTAGTATATGCGAATAATATTTGCACATTAATAAATGCAATTCCTAATCTACTTATCGGATTTTAACAAGTGAGGTATCAAATTAAAGGTATTGTCGAACACTGTCCGTTTATAGACTATCAAATAAACCAAAACTATTAAAAACTATTAAAACGTTTCTTTATAAAACATTTTTCATGGGTAAACTGAATAGATTTCAGTAATGATAATTGACAAGATATTTTGTTGATGTTGATAATTTTCATTTATATTCCGCTTTCGTCAAGAAACCGTAAAATAATACTGATGAAATGGATATGAAAAGCTGACGCATATTCACAGATTATGTCACGTCAACCAAATCCATCATTAACACTTTCTTGTTTTGCGTTACCTTTATTTGACTTGATTTATAAAGATTTTTATGATACATAGAGATATATGTTATGACGTAATGTATAGTGATTGAAGGCGACAAAGCAGATGGCATTCACACCTATTCACTGAACAACAGGAAGATAATATTTCGTCTTTTTATAATATTTGTAATCGTTCGTGTATAAAAGCTTTTATTACATTCTGAAAGGAATCATTTTTGTCTGTTAAGGATAAGAGTGAAATGATGAAGGCTCTTGTGTGCTTGGTGCTACTATCTGTTGTCATCTACACTAAAGCAGGTATGAAACATATGCGATTCAGGTGGCTTTCAAACTGTTACAACATGCAATTAGCTTCCATCATGAAAATACATGTAATACGCATATGGGCATAAAAATGATGATAACTTTTATCATGCATGGGAGCGAAATATTTATCAAAATTTGAAAAAAAGACAAATGTTGTACGGAATGAAAGTGACATACTTCAATCGAATACAGAGGCGGATCTAGATATATATTTTGTGGAGGGTTGTAGAGCGTTTGTCGATATTTGATGAGAAAGGCAACTGTTAAAGCATAAAATAAAAACGTGTTACGCCCATTAGTGACCAGACTGAAAACATAAATTATGTTGATGTGCTCCTCCACAATTTTCGACGTATCCTGGATCCACTGCTGAAAACGTCTTTATTTCATTATATTTAACACGATTTTTAACACGTTATATTGCACGATACTTTTATAGATCACAGTATTGAAAAAGCTCTCCAAATACTTTTGGAAAAAGAAGAGGCTGATCACGGAAATTATGATTACGAAGATGATAAAAGTTCTGATAACGATGAAGCCGATTCAGAGGGTAAGTTCATATATTTGAAAATAGAAGAAAACACGGTAGTAATGCAGTGAAAACAACAACTTAATAAATTCGATCTTCAATAAAATTGGAAAGAAAAACCTTCCATAAATTACGTCCTATTTGTGCATACATTTCTCGCGTGAATAAAGCGATGTAGAATATAGATCTCTTACACTAAACCCATAGCATTTTTTTGCAGATGAAATCGGATTAGAAGATTTGGATGAAGAGGAGAAGCAACTGTTTAGGAACGAAGACCCATTATGGATTCGCAGAAGATGGCATTTTAAGATTTACCGACCAAGAAGAAGATCTTTGTCTTGTTTGTCCAAATGTCTTATTTCGAGAATGAAGACAGGTCAGAGATGTATATGCAACTGACTTTTCACAGGCGATCGTAAAAGGAATGATATGTAATGTAACTTCACATTTTATTAGGATTGTATTAATATAAACTAATAATTATTAAGGTTTTATACAACATATCTTAAGTATCTATAATATATCTTCTTTGCTAGAAGGTAGAACTCGTCCAATTCGAACTCAGGTAGTTCATGTAATGGCCGGTTTATATGAGAAACGATCCACCCCGCTTTTCCAAATAAATGCAATAAAATGTTTACATGAAATGACCATTAATCCGACATCTCACTAATATAAACAGCCTTAATCGAACAAAGTCTCCGGTCTTTCTATTTCTAATTTCTTACATAAAACTCTTGTAATTTCAAAACTCCCATAATTCGCATTACCTGAGTTCTACTGTATCATGAATTTCCATATAAGTTAGCAGTAGAGAATCAAGAACTAGAGCCTCGGCTGTCGTAAGGCTTTCTGCATTGATCTATTCAAATAAAGCGCGCGTCCGGTTTATTGAATTTTTTACAAAGGCAGTTTTAAAATTCCCTCAAACACAGTTAAAGTTTCGGTATAAAGATTTTGGTATAATGTGTATCAAGTTAAATATTTAATAACTCGTTAAAAGTCGCTTTAAACTCCCATCGGACATCTGGAATACATTAAGTAGTAGATTTGTAGTACTTATCAAAATCGCAGATTTATATGCAATTCACATTTCTTCAATTTCTGAGATTTTTAAAATGTTTGAAACATAAACATTCGTATAAAGCCGCCCATGTGACCCAAAAATCCAGTGAAATGCGAGACACGCTTTATATCAAAAGATACCGTATCGGAAGCAACTGTTTAGGAACGAAGACCCGTTATGGATTCGCAGAAGGTGGCATTATTAAATTTACGGACCAAGAAGAAGATTCAATTGACCTGGTAAAACCAAATGTCTCATTTCGGGATAAAAGACAGTTGGTAGATGTATATGTAACTGATCTTCCACAGCCGATAATAAAAGGAATTAGATGTTACGTAACATAACATTTTGTTAGGATTGCATTAATAAAAAGTAATAATTATATACATATTATGCAATATATCTTATGTATCTATAATATAGTAGAACTCATCAAGTTCTAACTTCTAACTCCAGCCCGCATTTTCAAATAAACGCTAATAACATTTTTACATGAAATGACCAAAGTCGAATAAAGTCTCAGGTCTTTCTATTCCTAATCTCTTACAAAAAAACTGCTGTAATTTCAAAAAACTCATAATTCGAATTACCTGAGTTCTACTGTGTCATGAATTCCCATATAAGTTAGCAGTAGAGACTCAAGAACTAGAGCCTCGGCTGCCGTAAGGCTTTGTGAATGCATGCTGAAATTTCATACTTCCCTTATATTGGCCTGATAATAATGCCAATGTATTCCGATTTATTGGAAACCTTTGCCTTTCCTGCATTCAATGATGTAATCGCAAAATTAGTTTCAAAAGAAGACCCGTATTGACAAAAAATATCGAAACAAACAGAACAACTTTTTTTTCATCTAAAATATCTTACCCTAATTTAAACATCAGTTTACCAAAAGAAGTAAAAACTGGAGGTCGCTCAATGTATTGTTGTGAACCTGTGTGAAAGATCATTCTCCAACAAGAAAAAAAGGAGAATACCAAAATAACATTGTTTTCTTTTCCAAACTAAGAAACAATGCAAGATCTCCATCAAACTTGGTGCAAAGAAATATTTAAATAACAGGGAGGTGCTGATGAAAGAATACTAAAGTATGCGAATTCCATTTAAAGGCCTAAGAGATAAACGTTAGCATGAGGAGAGGTATAAAAACTTTGAAAACAGGAATAAGTTTTGCTTTTAAAACACCACAAATAAAGAGAAGTCGAAATTCACCAATCAAAAGCCAAAGACTATTTACAAGCCTAGAAGAAAAAACTTGGAAGAAGACAAAGAAATTGATGATGAAAAAAAAGACAACAAAATCTTCAGTTTGGATAAGTCACGAGTTTAGAGTTGCCCAAACATTTTTTATTTTTGAAGAACTGTGTGTGTGAGAAGAAGCTTTGAAATAAAGTTTGTGTTTGCCTTTTGATTTGCGGGGAGTTGTTAAAGAATTAGAACATTGACTCAAAAACATGCGCACTTTTATGTTTCATTCAATCTTTTGCTTCAAATCCTCCACCACGTGGCTTTCTCTTTGATTTCTGCAATTAGTCACCCAAAGAGAAGGGATGGAGGGAACTTGATTGAAAATAATGTTAGAAACGAAGAAAACTGACATAAATGATTTCAGAATCATCAACAAAAACACGTGATTCTATATTTTTCTCCGAAATTTTACATCTTTTTTCACATTTTTTGCTTAACTTGGATTTGGACTGGAACGGAATTTAGGACAACGAAAAAGGAATATACGATATTGAGTGGTGCTTCATTTGGATTTGGTTTATACAGAACGTCGGATAAGGTACGTATATATTAAAACATATTCCTCGTGATTTTGACATTAAAGACATACCGAACTACCCACAATTTTGAGTATGAAATTACGAATTTCTCTAAACAGAAATAACCTTCCAGGCAAAATGTTTTTACCAATTCTGATTGTATCGCATCCATGTCGACGCTTACATATTAAATTTATGGTGCACCAATTCGCACTTATAATTCTATAAATTCTGAAATTTCAAAGTAAAAAATCTGACCGCATCGCGCCTTTAATGGTCGGTGGTAAGTGGTCGGTGGGTTTTGGAAAACGAAGAAATGAAACGAAGCATTGTATTATTACTAAACGAATTAACGAAAGGAAGAAAAACTGTAAAGTATGATTTATAACAGTAGAAACACGTACAACAATCAGAAGTAAAGAACATCTTACTTATTTATGTTACAGTTGTTTATGGTTGCACAGAAGAAGTTGTCAAATGGTATCAAACAATTTTTCAAATTTTTTTTTTTGGTGAAACTGCTCGTTTTGTAAGATGGAATTAACGAGTGGAAGTATATACATCAAAAAATTGAATCAAAACACGAACATATGCCGTTGTGTTTTGTAGTAATGTGTGCTGGATAGAAAAGAAGAAACTGCTTATTAAATTGGAGGATTGTTAACGAAGGGGCGTTCAATTGTTTTACAGTGATTAAAATTGGTTGCGTCGTTGCAATCATTTTGACCATGTGAGAAACATGTTGTGGAAGAGCTACAATATTATTTTTGAGTATTTTTGCGTGTGGAGCAATGCCCTATGTATACGCTGAGATATAATTGCTGGTGTGTTGTATTCCAAGAGAATTTTTGTGGCCATTTTCAATAAAGTTCAATATTTTTAAGTTTGTTGTTTGTTTTGTTTTTAGTGTAGGAGGAGGAGATCTTTCTTTTTTACTCTTCCTTGATGACATCTACCTATTCTATGATGGCCATAGTCATTACTGCATCTAAATCATATTTCTTTTAATTTATCTGTTGTTTGATGTTTGTTTTATTTTGTCTGTGAGAAGGGAGGATGTGTGTATTGTATGATTTCTTATCAAGTTGTTGTTTTGCTGCATGTTGTGCATTTTAGGGGCGCTTATTGATTGTTGTTACTGACTTTACGCATGTCGTTTAAGAATCCCCAGTTTGAATGTAAGCCATGGTGCTTATCTTGGTTCTATAGGGGAAATGTCAGGGCACATGATATTTATTTATTTAGTGCCATTTTACATTCTTAAAGAATTTTTTCTGTTTTTTTTATGGTCACGTACTTGCTTCTGTTCTATACGATTTCTTTTTTTTTAGATTAGTAAATTAAGTATAAATATGAATAATAAAGAAGATGAATGTAAATGTCAATCATGGTTTTACATCATTGGCACAAGCAATTCAGAAATCATTTGGTAAATTCATAAAAGAATGACACTTTGGTTGTATTTCGACCAGGTATAATCTTTTTACGATTCACATTTAATTCAAATTTGATTCAGGTATCCCATGCAAAGACAATTTTACGGTTTCAATCAATAGTTGCATTTTTATATTTCTTATCATGATTCCTAAAGAGTGGAACTGTAAAATGTTTTTACACGGGATACTAGTCTTTTATATATAATACTCGTGTCTGCATACCACTTTTATTTTAGAGAGTGATACATTTTCAGAAATTCCACGGTCATTTTCTCTTGAGGAGTGCGTAAAACCACGATGCTGCAAGAAGCGTTTTTCAGCAGTTTTAGTAAACTAGTGTAGCGTGTAAAAACATGTTACAGTTTTGCTCCATAAAATGATTTTACAAGTTATATACTGCCATGATAAGTCTGTGTATATACAAAAATGTAGTGTTTCTCCATGTTGGAATTACGTCATATTAAACACCAAATTGTTCTATAAATATTTTGGATCGATCATTTAAAGGGGCTACGATATGAATCACGTGATTGTGTTCGGATTACTATTTTTACGGGCAGCCATATTATTATTGCATCTCTAGCCTTTACCTAATGATATTTTGATGATTTTCATTTATATTCCGGTTTCGTCAAGAAACTGTAAAATAATACTGACGAAATGGATATGAAAAGCTGTCATTAACACTTTCTTGTTTTGCGTTACCTAAAATGTTTGAATTATTTACAACATTGTCGAATCTTCAGAGCATCTTTTTCATCTGCTCCACACCTACGCAAGTTTTTTTCTGAAAGTTCCTTGGTTATACAGCTATATTCTGATATCTGATTGGTCTGTGAGGTCTACAATCGTGTGCAAAATATATTGGCACAAAATAATCCTACCTCCCCCCACAAACAATGTTGAGTTGTTGATGTGAGTTCCAAATGGCCAGGAACCATCCAAATTGTCTTTCCATGTGTTCTGAACATTGTTTCAAGGGGGGAGGGGGCAATATTTTTGCACACGATTGTAGTTAGCCTCCTTAAGTTCACTTTGTTTTCTCTATGCAAAAACACCTTTAAAAATGGTGCACAAGTTACGCCCAAACTTGAATAGCGTTTGGAGATGGCTTTAAGATAATGAATTAATCTTACAAGAACGTTGATATAGAAGAATCTTTGCCCTGAAACTTGTAAACTTCTTTACATTTAATTACTAACTGCTTGATATGTTATAAAAACGTTTTAATATGGGGAACGGAAGAAGCTGCATATACCTTAATTAGTACCTTAATTAGTACCTTAATGGTACTAATTTTTGCGGTAAAAAAAAATCGAAAAAAATTGCATTTCGCGGGTATTAATTTTCGCGGATGGCTTGTTTGAAGATTTTTCGCGTGTATTAATTTTCGCAAATCATCAAAAATTAAGTAATTTGTTTTGAAGGTTTCAGTCAGTTCCAAAATCGAAAAAATTTAAAACACATGAACTTTTGATCAACATTAAACTAACTATTCACTTGTTTAAAAATTTTAAATGATATGTTACAATATAACTACTCAAATATATGAAACACGTTGCGCGCGCCATCGTCATCCGCAATAGAAACATCTCCATTGGCACCATCAGTTATGTTATCGTCATTACGTGCAGTTGTGTCATCGTCGCATTCCCATTCTGATTCATCATCACTTACATTGTCTACCCTCCATCGGTATGAATGGAGCTCTTGTGGAAACAAGGAAGCGAGGCTTAGTGTTTCCCTGGGTGGAGCAACTTCAATAAGCGGAGAAGAAAATAACAGTATATTGTTACTTAATTAATTTGTATTTTTGTCCCTAACTTGTTATTGACATAAGGGTGGAAAATTCTTAGAAATTCAGTTTTTTTTCAGTTTTTTCAACAAAACTGAATTTTTCGCGGGTACAAATTTTCGCGGTTTTGGGCAAAAACTGCCAAAACCGCGAAATTTAATACCCGCGAAAATTAGTACCATTAAGGTATATGCACAGCTTTCTGGATATACATACCACGCAGCTTCCACTCTCTAGAGCTGGGCTGTTTATTTTTATTTGTTGTTATTGTTTATGTTTTTCAACTTGTTTATGAGTTTAAATTTGTTTCTTTATTCTTTCCTTTTGGTAAAATACTTCTTGTAGATTATTTTGTCATCATTTTAAGCTGGGAATATAGAGTCTGTCTTTCAGTCAGTCTATGCAACATTGTATCTTTTGCTTTTCTGGCATATTTTTGAATGTAAACAAATGAAACTATTTAGCCTTAAAACTTAAATGTTTCCAAGGTTAAAGCAAAGCATACGTATATCCTTGGATACACACTTATTAAACACATTCAAATTTGATTTTCCGTTACCTTTGGAATATATTTCTTCGTTTTAACTTTACACCATCGTCAAAAGTATTACTGTTTCACAACATTTCAAGCTTCAAAATATTTATTCGGTCATCGGTCGGCCTCTATTGTCAGGATTTTTAGAAAATTGATATATTTGACGAAATCCATTCAACTTTCTTATTCTCTATATTTTCATGTTTTTCAAGTATAATTTTCAATACGACTATTGAAAACCATTTAATTTACTTTTTGACAATTTTCATATTTTTCGACATTTGTTATTTTAATTTTAAGCGGAATTTTTAATTTTAAGCGGTAGTACCCTTTAGTGACATAAAACTGTATCATTTCGTATGCTAGCCTTAATCGTGGACTGTGTTCACATTTCATTATTTCATCATTAAGACCTTTGGCTTTCACTTAATGACAATTTTCAGCAGTTTCAGCTGTTTTGCAGAAATCCTTCTGCCTGCAAGGGCATCATGTATTTACTTATGATAAATAGAGATCTCTTATTACGAAATGTTTGGAGGTGACAAAAAACACCTATTTATTGAACAACAGGAAGATAATATTTTGTCTTTTTATAATATTTGTAATCGTTCGTGTATAAAAGCTTTTATTACATTCTGAAAGGAATCATTTTTGTCTGTTAAGGATAAGAGTGAAATGATGAAGGCTCTCGTATGCTTGGTGCTACTATCTGTTGTCATATACACTAAAGCAGGTATGAAACATATGCTATTCAGTTGGCTTTCAAACGTTTACAACATGCAATGTCATGTGGTCATAAAAAGTGATGAAAACTTTTATCATGCAAGAGAGCATATTATTTATAAACATTTGAAAAAAGACAAATCTTGTACGGAATGAATGTGACATACTTCAAAGGAAGGAGGCGGGGGATCTAGAGTGTATGTGGATATTTGATGAGAAGAAAGTACTCATCATATACACAAACTAACCGATGCAAGAATTCAAAAGAGTTTTCCGACTTTGTTAGAACAAAAACTGTCAATGTTGATGAAGAAATGGTATCATTCGATGTTACATCACTTTACACAAATGTACCGATAAATGACACGATCAATATAATTAGAGATTTAATCTCTAATGACTCAAACTTTTCATCCAAAACGAAAATTCCACCAACAGAATTTTTGGAATTGATAACGCTTGTATTAACAAAAACGTGGTTTCTATTCGATGAAACTTATTACACTCAAACAGATGGAGTTGCAATGGGAAGTCCGGCATCTTCTGTAGTTGCTGAAATCTTCATGCAAGCGTTTGAGTCCACAGCCACAACAACCGCTGACAAACCCCCAAAAGTATGGAAACGTTTTGTTGACGATGTTTACGCTATAGTGACAGGAGATTCATTGAATAATTTTCATCAACATCTAAATGGATTGCACCCGAAAATAAAATTTACAATCGAGCAGGAATCGAATAATTGCATCCCATTCTTGGATACTCTTGTAAAAAGAAATCAAGACGGAAGCATTTCAGTGAACGTATATCGTAAACCAACACATTTTAACATGAATGGAAATAACACGAAGGAAAGAGCAAAGGATGTTTTAACCAAGAAAGAAAGTTTCCAAAAATTTAAAGTTTGTGATGCTATCATCGGTAAGTTATGCTTAAGTGTTCTTCAGATATATAGATGAAGGTTTGAACATTGTATTAATGTCTATTACATCGGTATGAAGTGCTAGTGACTAACGGATGAATGTTTCGCTTGTGAAGGTAAAATCTGAAACAACAGATGATTAACCTTCTTTTTTGAACTTTTTTTAGATGCCAGACATTAGCCAAGAATCCTAAAGCGACACAAGCCGAATTAAAACCAATCATTGCGTCTGTTTTAAGTTACGCCCCAGATAAAGTCGATCATAAAAATGGGAGCAGGAAACTTTCGTGTGAGAGCTGATAATGTGTCAAAAAGCAAAGTTGTATTTTTTTTCTTACATATAAACCTTTCTTTATGTTTCAATTGTTGGTTTCTCATCGTAATATAATATTAAAATAGCATTGTCATTCCTACATTTTAGTAACCGATGTTATTTTTCAATGTTGCGACAACATCGTAACTTTGTTCTTGGAGCTGGACACAGACAAAAAAAGAGAAAGGAAGTGATAAATCCTCCCCTCCACAAGAATTTAATCATTTCCTGGGACATTTGATGAATATTCGCAACTGGCATCCTTCAAATCCAGTTTGCACATATAGTCTTCCTATTGAAGAAGAGAGAGCCTATATGGAATGTGGGAGGTTAAACCCTTTAAATTGATTATTGGTCTGCAACCTTCATCTTTCTTTGAGACTATAAATATTGTACTTAAAATTTGATTCGGAGACCTCTGTTATTGCAACATTCTGGAGCATCTCCGAAGTTTCTGTATCTGTCAATATTAGCTTCTCATGACTAAATAACATTGAAGAATTTTGTATCTCTTTACAATATCTAAACTTTGGGGGTCTTGAGTCGTACAAAGTCTGTTTTGGTGAAAATGTTTCAACCTCCTTGCTGGTGGTGAAGCCCTCATATGACTTTGCTCCATAAAAAAAGAGTTTTTACTACTGGTAAACATTTGGAAAATCCAGGATTGACAACAGCTTCACAGGTTTTAAAATTGGATGAACATATATACTCACCTGTCTAAACAACTCTGTAATCTGTGGTTTTCTCGTTTGATAGGGTCCCAGGGCTTTTGTTGCTGGTCATACCCATTTAGTGGAGATGTTAGGACTTAAAATCATTCCCTATCCTTTACCATGTTTGGAGTTGAGGAGAGACATGAAAGATCTCTTTTTTGCATTAGACGCAACCCTGGCTTCACGGAAAATTTATTGAAGTTCTTATTTTGATTTGTTTACCTGCTGGGTGTAATATTAAATATTATATAGGTCACGTGACTTGCTTGGTTGTTAACTTTGTTTCAGTTTATGTTAGTGTTTTATATGGGATGAGGCGCTGTTATGGGCGCTGTTATGGGCGCTGTTATGGGCGCTGTTATGGAAGAAGTATCTCGTCTAAAGTATCTCATTCTCATGATATAACTAATGTTGTCGTACTTATGTGTCACTCACTACTCAATGCCTTACATAAAAGAATATTGACATACAGCAAAGTTTCAAAGAAACGAAATTTTTCAGAAACACGAAGGTCTACATTGAGTTAAAACACCTATTAGAAATATGTTAATAAATTTGGATACGCTATTCCCGATATCTTTAAAAAATTACGAATTTGAATTAGACGATTCATCATGTTTACACTTTCTCTTTCTCTCACAGAGAGGTTTTATCCAGTTTTTGGAAAGCCATCAACATTTTGTTGATCTGAAATGCTGAAACTATATATCCTAAGATATCCTGTATATCCTGTATATCCTGTATGTTGTAATTTGTAATCTGTATTGTACTCTTCAGATCCTGTCCAAGCCAATCAGATCCGTGTAATTCTGTAAAGTTGATGATTAACATAGCAACAAATTCGTAATCCATGTCATATATCCATGATTAAACATTTACGAAGTAAACATAATAATCCATAATTTATTTATCCCCAACTGTACATGATAAATGTAACTGTAATACGTACATGGTAATATTGAATACAAAATTCATATCGGTAACCACTAATATGATTCAGATTCATAGCAAATAGTTAATTTTCGAATTTCCGAATTTTATGTCAAAACCACTACTTTTAAACGTAGATGGAACTTACGATCTCGTTTCATTTTTAAACAGAAAAAATGCTCTTTTTAATTCATTTGTTATTGGCTGTTGAAGTTTTAGAAGGTGCTGATGAAAAGACATTTCAATTGACGCATGTGGGCAAAACATTAAATATTACAGCTTCACATAAGCTGAAGCAGAGCTCAGAGGTAGGCTGTTTAACTGCCTGCTTGTATCGAGAAAACTGTGACGGTATTGGGTTGGAACAACAAAATCAAAACATGTATGTCTGTCACCTTTATGATACAGATCCTTGTAGTTTTGAAGGTAACCAAGACAAAGAATTTGTGGAACGCCCTAATTTTAAGTTCTTCCAAGCGAAAAGATATGACTGTTTATCGCTTCGAGAGTCCGGAATGACACGTACAGGCGTATACGAAATTTTTGTTGATGGTACTCGCATTCCGGTATGGTGTGACATGAAAGGTGGATGGACTGTCCTCACTCGAAGAGATGGTCCCGAACAACTCTTTAATAAAACATGGAATGAGTACAAAAAAGGATTTGGTTCGGTTAAATCATCCTTCTGGCTTGGAAATGATAACCTCCATAAATTAACCAAGCGTTGTCCTACTGAGGCAAAAATCAATTTGGTAACAAAATCAACAAATGAGAATTGGGAAGCACAATATTTCGAATTTGGTGTGGGAAATGAGGAGGAGAAGTACCGTCTTTCTATTGGAGATACTTATGCAGAAAGTACTGCTCCAACTGCAGAGTTCATGAAAAACTTTAATGGTCAAATGTTTTCGACAATTGATGCAGATAACGATGAAGCTCCTAACAGTTGCAGTTCCTCGTATGGGAGTGGTGGCTGGTGGTTTAAGTCATGTCACTATTTGGGATATTTAAATGGCATTTATGCGGGTCCCTTTACTTCGGGAAATGCATGGGACAAACAAGAAATTGTTTATTCTTCTCTCAAAGTTAGACGTAAGTGTTTTCTGCCTATTAATCGATTAATGTAAAACAACAACAACAACAACAATGTAAACGATATTTACAACTTAACTGTTACTGCTATATAATGTGCTCTTGAGAATTAGTCTAAACTAGACGCGAAGGCGGCGTCGCACTCTGCCCATATTCAGCTCGGGTCCTCAGCCACTAAGTATTCAAATAAAATCAACGAATTAGTAACGAAAGGTATTACTATCTTGTAGAGCTCGAACATCTGATCAAGAAAATATATAGGATCATATGTCTACAACGAATCGTTGACGTCATAGCGAGTCATTCCTAAATATCTTGCACAAATCTTTTTGTCACCCCATCTTCAATGTCGTGGACCCCCAAAAACGTCAGTTATCCCTATTGGTTCTCGAGACAATTTTCCCTAAATTTTGTGTTCGGTTTGGGTGGCAATGAATTGGTTTCACACTGACGTTGCAAAATAAAAAATAATTTATGTCGGATCTTACGTTGCTGACTCACGGATCTTTCTCACTAGTCGTATCTAACATTTCAAAACTAATGTTTACATTGAAGCCAATAATTTTTATATATATAAATACATTTTTATTTTTTTTTACAATTTATATGAAATTAAAATATGCGACTGCAGTGTTTGCTTGTTTCGATGTTTATCGAATTTTCATTTGTGGGATATTTTTTTTTCTTCCACAGGCTTTCTCGTAAGCAGTATGATATAGCATTTAAGAGAGCAAAATTAATCTTCCTTCTGATCCACGTAATCGTTACGCTATATTCACATTTTCTTTTTTCGCAATGTAGTTCAACTAGACGGTTATAATTTTTTTTGGTTTCTCGTCTCATTCCACCAGCACTAAAGGTGTAAAACTGCCGTGCTCCACATCTATTATCTATTATTATCTATTATGATAACGTGTTTTACGAGGTCTTCTGTGACGTTTTTGGAATTCTCATATCCCTGATTACAATCTTCAGAAAAAAAAACCTATGCCAAGTCCAGCGACTGTTGGTAGGAATTTGTTGTGAACTGCCTCATCTTCTTTTGTGAGTTGATTTGCAATACCAGGAATCGTTCTCATAATATGTTAATTTCAATAGCATATCAGTTAAATAGCATGAATAAGCAGCTTGTGGTTCGTGTCTAGCGATTTCTGAATGGTTACTAAGACGAACTAACCATGCATTGATTTTACTTTTAACAGAAGATCTTTTGAATTCTTCCGACCCTATAACTGCTTTTATACGTCTTTGACCAGTCGTGGCAATATTTACCTTTATCTGACCGAATTTATGACGTACAGTGGGTAAGTGTTGATATTTCACGATAAGCCAACATTTATGTTCCTGAGGGTGGTATCCAAACTTTGGCCCGATTTCATTGAGTTGTATCCACCATGAGAAAACGGTTTCTATTTTCCTTGTTGCTGATTGGTCATCGGCATAACCTGCTGATTTTACTATTTTATTAGGAACAACTTCTATTAGAAGAAGGATTAATGGTATAATGGCTACTGCATAGATAGCCATCGATGTAGAATCGCCTAGTGTTGTACCCTCCTCTGAAAGAACTTCTATGCTGACAATTACGATGGTTTCAAATATGGTTTCAAATAGCTATTAGAAACAAACGTTCTAACATTTTGCGTGACAGACAAACAAACAGACAGAGAATCGGATATTTATATATAGTATATTTACGGTTTTTTAACCTCAACCAAAAACATAGGCCATCCTAAGTGCATGATACGGTTATGTTATGTTTCATTTGGCATGCTAAAAAATACTATGGTCAATAATTTTAAAATGATTTAAGTTAACTGATGTCGTGTATGAGAAATCTTTCCTTTATTGATTGGCATTTACGGCTGTGATCATTCATGGAGAAATTCAAATCGTTATTAATATTTCAACAATTATAATATACCAACAGCATAAGATGCGTGTTTGTAACTTATTAACGTGTTTTATCGAATGAACAACCGGGACATTCATTTAAAAATAAAACATTTTTAGCAGGCGGTTATTTGGGAGGTGCGTTTATACAAACGGGGAGAACATTCGGTATATGAAAGTATCTAATAGGTTACAAGAGAGAATTATGTGTGTTTTGGCGTTTATCTTCTTTGGACTTGCTTAAGGGGGTGTTTAATCGTAAGAGGCGTTTGAAACTATACAATTTTGGAGGAGGCTTATTTGAGAGTTGTTAACGTTATTCGAGAGAGGCGTTTATACAATTTTTTATAAAGCACCATGAACTCATTGATCCGTTTTAGGTTTGCAGATTATCAATCTAACTCAAGGTAAACCAACAGATTCATCACCAATAGCAAATGCAGGTAGTGTAAGCTCCAATGGCAATGATGGTACTATTTCCTACTCATCTTCACCATTTCATTCTTCAAACTTTTTTCAACCATGGTGGAAAGTCGATTTACAACAGAATGCAATCGTGTTTTCTGTAAAGATTTACCCTCGTAACAGGCATGGACAACAGTTTCAAAATATTGATATCACAACTATTGATGAAGATGGAAATGAACACGTCTGCTTTCATGTACCTGGCCCTTTGATAAACACACCACTTCAAAAAAATTGTTCCACAAAACGAAAAGCTCGATACATAAAAGCTAGAAAGCTTGATTTTTGGTTGGGTTATTTGGTTTTTCATGAAATTGTTGGATTTGGTTATTTCCTGTAATTCAAATATTTCGCTAAAGAAAAAGAACAGCTAAAGTAAACAGTCGATGATGCATTAACCTACAGTGATATTCTTCATGTTGTTATTTATTTGTGGTGTGAATCAGTATAGTAATCTCTAACGTTTACAGCCTATTTGCAATGAGTACTCAAGCTCCTCTTTTTTTCAATCATATTTTCTCTGCAAGTTTTAATTAAATTTTTTCCCGAAAATGTTTAGGTGATGGTGGAACATTTAAAAACCTAATTCTGTTATATCATAAAAATCCTAAGTAATATACGTAATCTGTTAAACAATGCTGTGGAGATTTTTACTACATTTTCTGTATCAGACTTTTAAACTGTATGTAAATAGTATTTATAACAAGATTGCACCTGGTGAATAAAAAAATAACTAAAGAATGCATAAATTAAGTTCATTTATGCAAATACTATTGGTTTATGAGTTTGTTTGTGAATACACTTTGTATAAATTTTGTAATTTTTTGAAAATTCTTTACTAAATAAATAGAAGCAAGGCAATTAAAATGCTAATATGACGTCATTAATTTGTAATCGTAAATTATTACCGATTATTAACATCACGTCATTATTATTTAATTTTCGGTAAAGATGTTTCATCCCCTTTAACATTGTATAGTCTTAACAAGTATGTTATTCAAATGGGTTATGAAGCGGTTATGGCTTTTGAACCATTCGATAACCGATATTCGTTCTTATTTTTCTATTTTTTGAACCACATTAAGTTTTTGTTACATTTCAATTCAAAAGGTGGTTCTTCCGTCTAAATTCGAGCCAGAGATCTTATCTGTTAGATACCCTTCCAGAATTGTTGGAAATCTTTTAATTTTCTCACGACTTCTGTCGATCCATTGAATGCTAAAGATGACTGATGAGCTAATGTTTTATCTCCGAAATGTTCTCAATTTTGAATTCATTGTCAATGCATTTACTACGATTGGGTTTTTCGAAACTAAACTTGAGATAAGTTGGCCAGTGTTCACTGTACAACGGTTTATGGGCCAATAAACAAGTAGAATAATCTACATATTCGCAAATGGGGAGCCAATTTAACTGCATTTGATGTTGTGTGTACGGAAAATTCTTTGTAAAGCATTACTGATACCAGATACATAAGGAATACTAATAGTGGTCACCGGTTCTTGTTCTGTTGATTCTTCGGTGTTTGAAGTTCGAGTATTGTTTATTCTATTTTCAACTCTTTTAACAATCGTCCTGTCATATCCATTTGCTTGGAGAACCGATTTGATATGATTCATTTCTTCAACACGATCATCTTCATTACTAACAATATCTTTCGCCCGATTTATTAACGATGCAACAACACTTTCTTTGCAACTTTGTTGATGGTTTGAGTTACAGTCTTCATTCAAAAGAGTTTTCCGACTTTGTTAGAACAAAAACTGTCAATGTTGATGAAGAAAAAGTTTTACCTAAAGTTTTACATTTCTTTTCGAGAACATAGTTGTTCAAATCTGATGACAGGATTTTTTCTTCTTTTTTAAAAAAATAAGTTACAATAAGTAATCTATCCTTCTAGGTAACAGTAAACATGATTAGGGACAGATTTAGTTCTAAACGATAAATATATTTGAAATAATCCGCCATCGGGTTTGAAACACTATTGATTGATACAATGACATGTTTTCGCGAGACCTTATATTGGCCCTTTTGGCCGGCCCTTGTTGGGCTAAGGCAAAAATCGTGATTTGGCCATTTAGGACTGTATAAAAAAGACATTATTGAGACACCCAGGCTATATAAAGCTTCCATTTCCTCTGGAGTTAATATTATCATAAACATTGATAAAACGAGTATTCTGGGACACACTGTATCGGGAAATCTTTTTAATCAACAATGTTGATCTTGTTACTATATTTGCTTGTAAGCTTTAATTCATTTCTTCATTTCTTTATTGCTTTTTTATTGTGCTGTATTTAGTAAGTAACGGGGAGTTTCAAGTCCTTGGGATTTCATCCGTAGTAGTTGTCTATTTCTTCCTCTTTACTTGAAACTAGGAAGTTAACTTACCGCCAAAGATACGTACAGCATTGCTTTAACTTGCACGACGGCCAGTATGCAGTCAGTCGATGGCTACAAATGGGCTGATACGCTGCTTTTAAAGCGCATCGGAGTGAAGTATCAAAATGCGACATGACAGAGACCCGAACACGGTACTATCCTCTACACCGTCATGACCTATATACTGAACCCTTGTGTACTATTATACCTCTTTGATCTTTGTGATAGCAGATTGCAAGCATATGTACAATCTTTAGCCTGGTTTCCAACAAAACAAAATTGTAGCACAGCAGTTGTGCAACTATTGCACAACCGTTGTGCAACAGCAATGAGCTTGTTGGAAACCGAGGGTTTCAAAGAATTTGTTGCTCAGCATTTCTTATGCTGCGCAATTGTTTATGTTTGCATATGATGTGGACATTCTAAAGACAACGGGAAACACTTCTATAAAGCTTAAGAAATATAAGAAATCTTGCTGGCTATCATGAATTTCTTTTACAGCTTGTCTCAGTCATAATGTATTATATTGATTTCTTTCATTTGTATTTAGTTTTGGTAGTAAATTGAATTGTTGGTGAATTAGTTTCTAGCTGTTGTTTTGCCTTCACACCCAGGGCCTAGTACCTCACGTCAAAACTGCATAAAACACAGACACGGTCTCTAGCTAGTGAAAGAAAGGGAGTAAAGATCTTTCATCAGAACATACGTGGGCTCTTTCAAAACTGGCTAAACAATCGACATTTCTACATACTAAAAAAAATAACATATTTTTTCTCGTACTGAAACACACATAGAAGACTCTAATCCCACACAACATTTTGAAATTCCGGCGTATACATTCCTTAACAAAAACAGGCAAACGGGTATTTTTGGTGGTGTTGCCGTGAACATCAAGGATAGCATACCGTTTGTAAGAAGAACAGACCTGGAAACTGACAAGCTAGAATGTATTTGGCTTGAAATCAGGTTCCCCAAAACGAAAAGCTTCCTTGTGAGCATTTAATACCACATCTAAATATTTATCAACAAACTTCAATGAACTTATAAACACCTCTCTGTTAAAAGCATCAACGGAGAATAAAGAGATGATATTAACCGGTGACTTCAACGTTAATTACCTGAAAGTGAAAGAGAACATTGAATTGAAATCGATTTTTACAAATTCCCAATTAAAGCAAATAATTAAAACTTCCACAAGAGTATCGGATCGATCAGAGACATTAATAGACTTAGTGTTTACAAATGTACCATTTGACATCACAAAACATGACGTCCATGCACTTAGTTTTAGTGATCACGGCTTAATTAATCCCCAAAACAATTCGATATCGTAATTACCGACAATACGACCATAACAAACTGAAACAAGACCTTAGAAAAGCTGACTGGACCCCCGTATACAACACAAAATTCTGTTTCGAATTCTCTTTATGCATCTAATAAAATCCTAACAGACCTTTTTGGCCGATATGCCCCTTTCGTTACGAACCAACATTTGTCCACGGCTAACCCGAGAGCTAAAAACAGCGAAAGTTTCGAAAATCAAAATCAAAACATAAGAAAAAACGAACAACGAAACATACAAACATCAGAGAAATAAAGAAATAAACCTTATCAAAAAATCCAAACAGACTTATAACAAAAACATGCTGAGAGAAAACAACAATAATCCAACATCGTTCTGGAAATAAACAAACTATTTCAAACGAATTCGGTCGATTTTTCTCGAACATATCAACCAAACTTCTCCATGTTCTTCACCCGGTCCAGCACTTTATTTGGAAAGAAGCATCGAAATTACCAATACGGACAACCCAAAAATTCTCCTTTCGGTCTGTTACACCATCCGAAATCGTTAGATAACTGAAAAAACTTCAGCGCAATAATTCTTCAGGCATTGATGAACTTCCACCGAATCTCCTGAAAGATGCCGCTGATGAGATTTCAAAACCTCTCGCATTTATCATAAATAAATCATTATCAACAGGGACAAACCCAAACATATTGAAAACTTCAAAAGTTACACCACTTCATAAATCGGATTCAGGAACAGATTTTAATTACTATCATCCGATTTCCGTACTACCCTGTCTCTAACGATACTCGAGAAAAGTGTCCATCGACAAATTTCGGATTAACTTGAAAAGCATCTTCTTTATTAAAATAGCGAGCTGTGCATAACATCCTTTTACATATTTTTACACGGTATACTGGTTATATTATATTATAACAAAGCGTTTTCGTTCCGCGGTGATAACTCATGAAGCTAGTTTGACAACTCGGCCAAGTTTGTTTTTTGTTGTTATTGTTTTATTTTTGTTGTTACTGTTGTTGTGGTTTTTTCCACTAACGGTAAAGCATTTGTAGAAAAAAAACGTGCTAAGCTTTTGTATGCTAAGTTTGTCCAAAGATATTTTTACAAAGTGAAACACGCTATGATATTGAAATAATGTATTGGCCAAGTTTCGTGATGTTTAGTAAATGTGAAATTTAGAATGCACATTAAATTTTAAATAAAAAAACCTAAATAGTAAAATGTTAATATATGTAAATGCTAACATTTTACATTTTGAAGTTATGATATTGTGTAAGCAAAGCATAATTCGAACGCCAAGGTGTTCGATTTCGGAAGCTTCAACATCCCAATAAGGTTAAATCCGAATTAATTCTGGATTAGCTAATCGTAGCGTAATCCACATTCGAATAACAAGATTTAATCGCTCAATTAACTAATCAGATTTAAATTTTGGATTATACTTAATTCGGGATTAAATTAATCATCTTTTGGACAACCGACCCCGGAGGAACAAAGTTTTAATCAGTGATTAAAATCGACTTGAAAATTTTGCTGTAAAATAATGAAACTTTTATGAAGTTCCCTATTCAGGAAAAATATATAATTTATTCAGCTGCAAATATTTCACTCCTTTCATGTCAATCTGTAATCTTCTTATACTAATACGCAATCTTGCTTTTTTCTTACCTAACTTTGAAAGAAAGAACTTTCGGAAAATTTTCTCGGGAAGTTCGTCAATGGATATTTGTTTATGTTTTTTTCGTATTAGTATAAGGCACTCCGGTTTAGTGCTTATAATTGTTTTATGATATGAAATACGTTAGGGAAGACATGATATAGGATCTCAGGCGGAGACTTCGAATTACAATCGAACGTAGCAGCTATTGACAACGAATGATAAATAGTCGTTTGAAGAAAAAAGAAGCGTTTGTTTACATTTTTTAAGAAAAAGTAATAATAAGAAACATGCATAAAAAAAACAAGTTTTTATTACGAAGAATAGTTTTTACACATTTACGACTTATGTTGTGTAATGTTGAAGGTTGAAGACGTATCAAACGGCATTTTATCCTATCTCGGTTTTTTTTTTTTAGATTTCCAAAGAAAAAAAAGAAAATTTAGTAAAAACTGTGTTGAGCAAGGTATTTTTTAGTACAATGTTAGAAAGAAGAAAGTCAAGAAGGAATAAAAGATTAGAGATTTGATTAATCTGTTGGTTTCGGCCGTGATTAAAATTAGTTAATACCGATGACGTTTTTCTAATTGGAGATCCCTCTGTTCCTGGAATTTATAAAGAAAGAACTTTGAAGAAACTTCAGCTTTGAAGAAAGAAACATTATTTGGAGGTATGATTCTTTTTAGGATTTAGTTAATACCTTATATCGTATATATGTAAATCTGTATACACTCCAAAAGTTAATTTTGCGTGGGTAGTTTAGTGTGTGAGTGAGATATTTCACAATTTGTGAATAATTTTTCTGAGATTTAGCATTGATAATTATGAATATGTTTAACACAAAGAGTGAAAGAATTTTTGGTTGACAATAAAGTTAGAAAGTGGAAAGAATTAAGAATTGGTTAGGATTCAGAAGTCGAAAAAATACAGCCTTTTATTTAAATTTTCTTATTTTCTTAATTTTTTTTGTAGCAAGTTGTTTGAGGGACTTGGAACTATGACGTCATTATCATGACGTTAAAATATATTGCCGACTACATGTCGGTCACAATTGAATTTGTGTGCAATTTTTCGCTGGGCTTAATATATATGACATTAAACGCATAATTATTGCGTTAACTGTTGCCGTTTGGGGCCCATATTGGCTTTGAGTTATGGCTCAAATTGATTTCTTCAGTAAAACTTTACATTAAATATGATTCGACGTAAACATGTAATAACATTTTTAACAAACAAACTTCTTCCGTGTTCTGTGAATTCTATTTTTGGCGACAAATAAAGGAGAAATCAATAGTTTTACCTCAATACACCGGTTATCAATGCTTGGTAAAAATGTATGGCGGGTAAAAAATTCATGAATCGATGAAAGATTTTAGGGCGGCGTTTTGGACTGCGTTTTTGTATTTCATAGAGTTATTATCAAATGGTTAGTATAGCGTGTAAAAACATCTTATTGGGAAAGATGTAAAAAAATTTTACACGGTATACTAGTCTTCTTATATAGCGACTGTGCATCCACTTTTTAGTTTGGTCAGTGTGAATAAAAGGACTGGGAACGAAATGTTCGTATGGACTGTGATATAGTGACATTTTAGGTCGTGCGTAACTGAGTTGTCGAGATATATACGATATTAGTATTATAGGAGTAGCGCGACGTCAGTGGGTACATTGCATTGCACCCTAAATAGAACGCGATTTTCAGGGGCAAATATCTCGAGAACCAATGGGAATAACTGACGTCACTTTGGGCGCGCGATATTGGCGATGGGGTGTCGAAAAATTTGGGTCTAAAACTTTTTGGGGACGGGTGTGACGTCATCAGAATCTTTGATCGACGATATCTCCGTAACGGTAAGTCGTGCACAGGCGATCCCATACATTTTCTTGATCAGCTTTTCGAGCTCTACAACTTGGTGATAACTATTCTTTTGGATTGTGTGATTTGATTTTTCGTCACCGCCATATTGTAAGAGAGAGGACGGGGACGTAACAGTAACTCATGGGGAAAGTGAACCGGTAAAATGTTTTTACCCGGGATACTAGTCTTCTTATACTAATACTAAATCTTGCTTTTTTCTTACCTAACTTTTAAAGAAAGAACTTTTGGAAAATTTTCTCAGAAAGTTCGTCAATGGATGTTTGTTTTTTCCGTATTAGTATAGGGGGAATCTCCCATTAGGGGAATCTCTAGCTCCATCTTATGGGTTTTTATTACTTCGTGCAGCGTTGTGCCTTAAGGAAGACATCATAAAGCCGCCTGGAGGAGAACGCAATGCAATGTTTCTCGCGTTCTAAAGTTCATCAAATTTTCTCAACGTTCATTTCTTTAAATGAGAAATGAAGACGCTGTGTGTAAATTTTTGGTTTTGGTTTTTTAAAAAAAATTATATCCAACGCTTTAAGTTCAGTAATAAAGAATAACCACATTGATAAGTATCAGTAACTATTCTATCCGACGAGATAGTCGATGTAGACCTGTTATGTGTTCGTGTTATTAGTTTATCATTTTCTACGGATTTCTATTTATTTTTTTAATGTGTTTGAACGTAGCTTCTTCGTATCAGTTAGTTTTGACTACTATACCGAATTGTGTAGCTAGCAGTTTATTTGGTATTTCATTGTAGTATGTGGTTTGTTATTATTAAGGTTCGCTATTAGGGAAACGAAGGTAGCAAGATCATTATTATATTGTTGTGATTTGATTAATATCTTTTTGTTTTAGATTATTATAAAATTGAATAGTAGAGATGAATGTAATTCAAGAAGAGAGTGAAAATGATGGTTATATACATATTTACATGGTTTTTATATCATGATGCACAAATGGAGTTTTGAGTTCTGAACATTTCCACAATTCATAGCAGAATAAAAATCAGTTTGAAAGATAGAAATGTCAGAAGGTATGTGTGTTTTTGTTTGCTTTAGTTAAAGAGGGAAATTTGAAGGTATTATTTTATACCTCATAAGTTTAATTGTGTTTAGGTAGAGGAATACATTGTCCACGATCTCTTTTCTTAATCTCTCTTCTAAATATTCTTTAGCAGCCAGGTGGTAAAAAATGTTTTACCTAGCTTTTTGTTTAACTGTTCAACTTCTGAAATCTCTAAATAGGCCAAATACCACTGAAAAATAGGGGAAATTGTATTCTTTGTATGATCGATCAAACACAACATTTTTGTATATAAACAGTCTGTCGTCTGTCTGTCGGTCATTCTGTAATGCTGCAGTTCTTTCCGCCCGTGTGGTAACGCCCTCAACACTTTTATGTTTCCAATTCAAATAATAACTAATCATGGCGGTATATAGCATGTAAAATCATTTTATGGAGCGAAACTGTAAAATGTTTTTACACGCTACACTAGTATATATATATATACACATTGTAATATTAAATACAAAACTTATTTTGGTAAACTAATATGATTCAAACGATAGGATAATTAGAAAATTTATATGGGTACACGTGTTTCAAACATCTATAATTTAACGACTTTTTGGGAAATTAATTATGAATTTTTTCTAAACGCATTTCAATTTCACTTTAATCAGTACAGTAAGGTGGATGGAACTTGCGATCTGGTTTGATTTTTAACAAGAAAAAAATGCTTTTTTTAATTCAGTTGTTGTTTGCTGTTGAAGTTTTGGGTTTCGAGGAAAAGACATTTCAATTGACGCATGTGGGCAAAACATTAAATATTACAGCTTCCCATAAGCTGAAGCAGAGCTCAGAGGTAGGCTGTTTAACTGCCTGCTTGTATCGAGAAAACTGTGACGGTATTGGGTTGGAACAACAAAAACAAAACATGTATGTCTGTCACCTTTATGATACAGATCCTTGTAGTTTTGAAGGTAACCAAAACAAAGAATTTGTGGAACGCCCTAATTTTAAGTTCTTCCAAGCGAAAAGATATGACTGTTTATCGCTTCGAGAGTCCGGAATGACACGTACAGGCGTATACGAAATTTTTGTTGATGGCACTCGCATTCCGGTATGGTGTGACATGAAAGGTGGCTGGACTGTCCTCACTCGAAGGGATGGCCCCGAACAACTCTTTAATAAAACATGGAATGAGTACAAAAAAGGATTTGGTTCGGTTAAATCATCCTTCTGGCTTGGAAATGATAACATCCATAAATTAACCAAGCGTTGTCCTACTGAGGCAAAAATCAATTTGGTAACAAAATCAACAAATGAGAATTGGGAAGCACAATATTTCGAATTTGGTGTGGGAAATGAGGAGGAGAAGTACCGTCTTTCTATTGGAGATACTTATGCAGGAAGTACTGCTCCAACTGCAGAGATCATGGAAAACTTTAATGGTCAAATGTTTTCGACAATTGATGCAGATAACGATGAAGCTCCTAACGGTTGCAGTTCCCTGAATGGGAGTGGTGGCTGGTGGTTTAAGTCATGTCACTATTTTGGATATTTAAATGGCATCTATGCAGGTCCATTTGCTTCGGGAAATACATGGGACAAACAAGAAATTGTTTATTCTTCTCTCAAAGTTAGACGTAAGTGCTTACAGAAATTAATCTATTCATCTAAAAACAGAACTGAATAGTTGATACAAAATTATTTCCTCGTGCGTAAAATGCCAATAAGTTAGTATTGCAAGGTCAATGAATTACAGATTGCTACATTTTCCATTCTCTAGATGGATAGTATTGAGATTTGCAATGTTATCAAATGCTATGATTGGTCTTTCTCGTTGTTGTTGTTTCTTGTTATTTGTGTCTTCATCGTTGTTCTTCATTCTTCACCTCCATCATGCAGAAAATAATTAATAATTTATAATTAATATTCACTAGCATATAAGGGTTTGTAAGGAATTAGTTGAACAGTTTTTTAAACTATCCACTCAGTAATTATTTTCTTCGGGAACTGTTCATAGTGTTCCAATTATTTTCATAAAGTCATTGATATGCTTTAGGTTTAAAGCAGACTATCAATCTAACTCAAGGTAAACCAACAGATTCATCACCAGTAGCAAATCAAGGTTCTTTAAGCTCAAATGGAAATGATGGCGCTACATCCTCTTCATCCCTTCTATTTCATTCAACACAATACAATCACCCATGGTGGGAGGTCGATTTACAACAGAATGCAATCGTCTTTTCTGTAAAGATATACTTTCGTGGCGATTATGGAGGACAGTTTCAAAACATCAATATTAAAACTATTGATGAAGATGGAAATGATCACCTCTGCTTTCATGTAGCTGGTCCTTCGACATACATATCACTTCAACGAGATTGTTCCACAAAACGAAAAGCTCGATACATAAAAGCAATAAAGCTTGATTACGGTTATTTGACTTTTCATGAAATTGTTGGATTTGGATTTTTCCTGTAACTCAAATATTTCCATGAAGAAAAAGAGCAGGTGAAGTGAAGAAGAGATAATCTGTTTCTTTAATGTAAAAGTTGCCAAATTCAGTTTGAACAATCTCCTTAATCGAATATTTGAAGTAACTTTTTTTTCGGTGATTTTCTTCTCACTTATTGACATCTATTTCTGTCTTCAAGTAATAATTTAAATTTCTGTTTTCTCAGAAATGTAAAGATGATGGTTGAACAATTCATAATTCTCTTAAAAATATCATAAAAATCCCTTATCATCTACGTTTAAAGAAATGGAATAATTACTAAAGCTAATCCGTCAAACAATGTAGATGAGATTTTTGCTACATTTTCTGTATCAAACTTGTAAATAGTATGTAAATTGTTTTATGAGTTTGTTTGTGAATACTCTTTGTATAAACTTAGTAATTTCTTGGTAATTCTTCAGTTAATAAATAGCCGCACGCAATTAAAATGCCAATATGACAGTATTAATTTATTATCGAATATTTTTAACATGATATCATTATTATTTAATATTCCATAAAGAGATAACCTCAAACATTGTATTATCTTAGCAAGTATGTTATTCGGATCCATTATAACAAATGCTCTGAGTTCTGAGTTTTAAACCATTCGATGACAGATATTGCCTATTGTTTTAATCCCATTAAAAAGGGAGGTGGCGAAATACCATACGAACAAATATAATACTTCACAACTAAATATCACTAACTATGAAAAGCATAAGTTTAATTAAAGATGTCAATTTTCTAATGAACAGTATAAACAAAAAATAAAATGGAAAGTTATAATTTTGAAAGCAAACATTGATCCCACTCACATGACATTTCGATTGTCCGATCACCATGGAAATAACTGTTTGCAAAATCTAACATTTTGTGATGAAATCACAAAAGATTTTATATACGGTTTTATAATTTCCATTTAATTTGACTGTACATGAAAGCTTGTCTCAAATAAACAAAACCCTGTAATTGTATGAATCTTCAGCCTTTAATAATAATATCAACAATTTAAAACACTCTTAAAAACATTTATTATATTTATACGAAGCTTTTCGTAATCTAGTTACATTAGCAAATATAAAGTTTATATTTTAATTTCAAGTTTTGAACATACAGACAATGTGTGAAAGCTCACTTACATTGGCAAAATATAATGTCCCTTTCACACCATAAACATGCGTGGGGTTATTTTTGTGTTTCCCTATAATTTTTGATGTAATTTTTGATGTAATTTTTGATGTAATTTTTGATGTAATTTTTGATGTAATTTTTGATGTTTTTGGATTTAATTTCATGTTTGCAAGTAATCCGAATATTTAGCGTGGTTAAACATCCCTTTGAGAGGGACAAACATATAGCATGTTCCTCCTTGTTCTCTCAACGAAGGACATTAGAACATTTGTTGAAAAGACAAAGCCACTGTTGTAGAGATTCATTGAAAAAAATCGGGTTTTTTTGTTTCTTTCCGAACTTTAAAAACCACACGAAAAGAAGTAGATTTGGTTTGAAATGAATTTTGTCTACTTTTCTGTCCATTAATTTTCCCATTTTTTTGGAAAATGAATGGAAACTTTTATTCACACAACTGGTATCCACATCTTCTTACACTAATACTAATTCTTGCTTTTTTCTTGCCTAACTTTGAAAGAAAGAACCTTAGGAAAATTTTCTCGGGAAGTTCGTCAATGGATGTTTGTTTTTTCTGTACTAGTATATGAGGAATCTCCCATTAGGAGAATCTCTAGCTCCATCTTGCGGGTTTTTATTACTTTGTGGAGAGTTGTGCCTTAGGAAGACACCATAAAGCCGCCCGGAGGGGAACCCAATGCAATGTTTTTACGTTCGAAAGTTCATCAAATTTTCTAAACGTTCATTTCTTTAAAGAGAAATGAAGACGCTGCTAAATTTTTTGTTTTTGTTTTATTATTTTTATTCAACCCTTTAAGTTCAGTAATAAAGAATAACAACATTGATCGGTATCAGTTACTATTCTATCCGACGAGATAGACGATGTAGACCTGTTGTGTGTTATCAGTTTAGCATTTTCTACCGATGTCTATTTATTTAATGTGTTTGAACGTAGCTTTTTCGTATCAGTTAGTTTTGACTAATATGCCGAAATGTGTAGCTAGCAGTTTATTGGGTATTTCATTGTAGTGTGTGGATTGTTATTATTAAGGTAAACGAAGGTAGCAAGATCATTATCATATTGTTTTGAAGTATTTGAATGATATCTTTTTTAGATTATAAAATTGAATAGTATAAATGATTGTAATGCAAGGAGAGAGTGATTACATACACATTTACATGGTTTTTGTATCATGATGCACAAGTGGAGTTTTGGGTTTTGACATTTCCACAATTCATAGCAGAATAAAGAATTGAAAGATAAAAATGTCTGAGAAGGTATTGTTTTTGTTAGCTTTAGTCAATAGGGAAATTTGAAGGTATTTTCTTATATATCAGAAGTTTATCATGGTTAGGTAGGAGTATACATTAGTTAGGTAGGAGTATACGTTGTATTGTCTCTTTTCTAAATCTCTGAACATTGGAATTTTAGCTTTCAGTTCAACTGTACAACTTTAGAAATCTCTAAATAGGCCAAATACCACTGAAAAATAGGGATAATAGCATTCTTTGAATGATCGATCCAAAATATTTGTGTTAAATATGATATAATTCCAACATGGAGAAACACAGCAATTTTTGTACATACACAGACTTATCATGGCAGTATTGCGTGTAAAAATGAATTTATGGAAAACTGTAAAATATTTTTACATGCTACACTAGTCAGCTTTTCCATTCAGTTTGGTTTCCGTCCGCGCAGATCAACGGAACTAGCTTGTACCCTCTTTATTGACGATATCCGAAAGAACATGGATAATGGCCTACTAGCAGGAGTAATTTTTCTGGACTTGAGCAAAGCGTTTGATACGGTAAGCCATTCATACCTCCTATCGGCGAGTTATGCGGACGACACTGTAATCTACACCACAGGAAAATACACAGATTATTTTTAGAAAAATCTAAATGCTGACATCCTCGAGATATACAATTGGCTGACCGATAATGGCATGTCAGTGAATCTCAAAAAAGGCAAAACTGAAACGATGATTTGTGGTACATCACCGCGAGTCAAAAATGCCTCACAAGTTTAATTTCAAACTTGATTTGATTGATTTGATTTATTGCTTTTATTTTTGCTTCTCTTATTCTATCAATTTTTTGCTTTTCTTAATTCAGACAGGACTCGTTTGGAAAGCAGTAGCTTTGACATTGTAAAATGTATATACTGAAACGACTATCCTGTATAAATATTTTAGAAATAAATAAATAAATAAATTCCATGTTAAATAAAATACCTACACTTCCCAATGGCATTTTAAATTGAAAAGTACAAGTAAGATATTTATCTTTTTAGGAACTTACTCTACGATGACCCTGCTGAAGACTCAAAGATATTTTCCTTATCCAACTCTCCCCCCACACACTGTTCCTCTCCCCCATCCCACCGCACTCCTTGCCTTGAGCATTTTGAGTTTTGGATCCAAACAGCAAATTTGACGTCAAATAAGTTCTATTGGGTTATCTGCGTTGTGTCTACAGGTTTATGTAGCTACCAACGGAGAATAATATTGCTCTTCACTGATCCACAACAGAAAAATATATTCCAGATTGATCAAAACAAAATGTTGAAAATCCAGGAAATCGGTATGTATCCTAGCATTGGAGAAAGTACAAATGGTTTACAATTTCTGTTGTGGGTTCGTAAAGAGCGAAGTAATTCTCCGTTAGAGCTGATTGAAGAAGGCGCCGAATATTGAGAACGATGGTACGAGAGATAATTCTTACAAAACAATGTTCAGACGTTAAAACGACGTCAATATAACGTTATAAGGATGTCATGTGCTGACCAGATTACTAGAAATGATTCTACTTAAAAGTAAAGCATCAACACGCTTGCAATCTGCAATCAAACTTGAACAATCAAAAATGATCGTTGAGAATATTTCAAACGAAAAACCATTGCATTGCATCCTCCTCCGTGGAGACCTTTCATCGTCTTCTCTCACGTACAACACCCTTCCACATGAAAAAAACCGTAAGATGGAGTTGGACTTGCAATCTGCTATCACGAAGATCAAAGCTGTATAATATTACACACGGTTTCAGTATATAGGTCAATTATTTTCGTATTATGTTTCTGTGAAAACCAGAACAAATTCAAAATAAAATGCCACCCTTTTACGTTTCTTCAATGCAGTTTTGTCATTGGTTTGTTCTTTCAGCTTCGTTTAGCAAGCAATCTTTGTGAGATGACAAAGTTGCTGTATACAAGTTCTTCATAACAATCTATAAACTAAACACATAAGAACTGATAACATTTCATTTCCATTCTCGAAAATAGTTTGGTTTTCATAGTTTTTAAAGCCTTCAAACTTTTGTTGAGGATTTGTTGTTTTCAGTGAAGAAAAGAGGACCACTACTGAAAAGTTTATTCAACATAAAAATGGTGTTCAACTGATTTTTGATCAAAACTGCAGATTTCTCATCATTTGGTTTAGTACGAGAAATACGATTTCCGTTTCAACTCTCAAATCTCTCGCTCTCTTGTATTTGACGTAACAAGAAAAGTACAGTTCAACATAAAGCTATCTCTACATGTTAACTGTTTCACCAAATCCTTTAATTGTATTAAATACCAGCTTAAGGCCTGTTTTCACTTGTCCTGTATATACAACACGGGACATTTCAGATAAAACTTGAATGTTTAAATATTCTCTTCATTCTCGTTCCTGCTCTGTTTTGTTCGGGAAAAGTTGAACATCGTATCTAACTGAAAGGGAAAAACAAAACAAAAAATAATTTGATAATTAAGATGTGAACCAATCAGGAAGAATTATTTGTTCTTTTCCTGTTACCGTACCAATCCGACAAGTCTCCCACCATGGATACGTGCAACTTGCCATGGATACAAAAGACCTTAAATAACACAAATTTTACTTGAAATATGTTTAATTACAACAGACTACAAGAAAGTGCATTGAAGCGCAATTCTGCTTTCTTTCTCATTGTGTTTACTTTCTGTTTCTAATTGGTGAGTAACCATGCGTGAAATTAAGTTGCCAGCAAAAAAACAGCGAAGATCTTCATTTTTAAATTAAAGCATCACATGCAGAATGATGAAAGAATAACAAAACATGACGCTGAAAAGTGAGGGATCTTTTGGAATTAATGGTAATTTTTATTTTTTTATATTGTTCATCACATTTCTTCATTTGTTGATTCGATAGCAAGAAAACAGAAAAATTTGCCCTCAAAAATTTCCTAAAGCAATTATACCTGCCTCTTTGAGATTGAGAAATGAAAGACATTTTCTTCACTATCGTTTGGTCACTCTGCTTATCTTTTCAGTGCATGTGAGTTCCTGGTGATTATAAAGAGTCTATGACAGCTAACTACGTGTATGTGTGACAGAATTGTAGTAAGAACAAAGGATATTAGAACATAAAGCTTTGATGGTCTTAAAGTTCCGAACATGATAAGAACATATCGAAAGCTTTAGGTTTCACGAACATTCAGAATACATATAAAATCTCTTCCCTAATCGACACTTAAGACTGAAAAGAAATATCATAACGTTGATTTTTTTTTGACTGACCCTAAATACGTCTATGCCTTCCTTCGGTACTGTGAGCTGACATTTAAAAATAAGGAAATCGTTGAAAACCATGTCTCACAATCTGCCAATCGTTTGAAACCACACTTTCCATCTCACCGAAGTTTCGCCTTTTCTTCTATACAATAGTGATGGCAATTACAATTACAAGCAATTACAAGAAAGATATTTTCTTTTAGGTACTGCTAATTAACTAAACGACAGATCGTCATGTAGAGAAACATGAAACCCACAAATTTTGTGACGGTGAATCTTCTGCTATCTTTGATTTCCTTCTCGATCCAGGGCTCTCGAACGGAACACCCTGATAAAGTTGACCTGGGACTGATATTTGATGCCAGTTTAGATATGGGTGCTCGAGACTTTACTACAGCAAAAGAATTTGTCAAAAAACTGCTGGACAACATGAGTATATCTCCTGGAACAACCCGAGTTGGCGTGTATACTGTTGATTCAAAAATTCACGAAGTGTTTCATTTCAAATCTCACGTAAACCGAGAATGCGTTCTTAAAGCTTTGGATCAACTGAACTATTCAGAACAGGATAAAACGTACGATTTCCAAACGAGAATAAATGACGTCTTTGAAATTTTACAGACCGGAAGTAGAGACGTCATACACCAGAGGAAAATCTTTCTATTTCTTACAAATTCCGCTGACGAAATCCCAGCAGTCAAAAACGATATCAAAGTAAGTTTGACCATGAAAGATTTTGTTGGTGCCATAGTGATCGGATCAAATAAAAATAAAGATAAAATCTCATTCAATGAAAGCGATGACCAGAATGACTTGATAAAATTGGACACAAAATCACGGACCGACGAAGCTGCACATTACAACGGAATTTTAAACGAAAACTTTCCACACAACGATAATATGCAGACCAGAAAAACTTCAAACACCTCTGACTTCTTTTTGCCCGTGAATGATGATGAGGGGAAGGAACAATCGAACAAATTTGGTAACGTTATCAAAACTATGTACTATTCCGGACCTGATAATAATATGAAGTATATCCTGAACGAGATGAACGTCGGTTCACACTCGTACACGAAATGTTATCACGAAGGAAAACGAACACGAGACGAATGTAATCGAGAATGTACGTGTCGAAACGGAACATTGCAAAATTGCTATAGAATACGAAAAGAATTTACCGCCATGTCTAAGGCGCAACGAAGGCGTTATTTGAGGGCGTACAAGACTCTGACAACAACATCACCATATAAAGAGATTTACGAACGTTATGTCTTCATGCATTATAAATACTTTTGTTGGGGAATACACACACAAGATTTGTTCTTACCCTGGCATCGATGGTTCATTTCTGTCATGGAAGATTTACTTAAGCAAATCGATTGTCGTGTGACCCTGGCGTATTGGGACTGGTCATATGTTAGTCAAGATCCATGGAATCGAACTAACTTATGGAGATCAACAGATGATGGCTTAGGTATGTCACATGCGCTGTTTTATCCTTTTTCAGTTGTCGAGTTTATTTTCTGAAAATTATACGTCATCGCTTGAAAGGACAGTGAAAAATAACCAAATCTTGCAGATCACCGGAAGGAATGAGAATATGTTTGAAATAAATTCAGAAACATATTTTTTATTACGGAGCCAACTGCACCTTCTACCCTACTACCACATAAGAATGGTTTCCCCAGTTTTTAACTAATGAAACTTTAGTTTGATAGTTCCATAGATTTCATTTCCAATGATATTTATCGACAAGAAAATTTTAGTATGTACTTTTCTCTGTGAATGAATCAAATCAATACAAATGTCGAAGTTTTGATAACATCTCACTGGCCTATAAGATATGCTTTGATACCATCTCATTTGCTAAAGATTTCTCTATCCTTTTAAATCTCCAACCTGTCAAAAAGCAGACATATTTACAAAATTTCCTAAACTACCCTTCAAAAACCAGACAATTCAAATTACCGGATATATATATATATATTGTGACCGTTTCATTTCATTTCAATCCGGTACCTTATTGGTCCTTTTTTAGGCCAAACCTATAACACCAGCCCGCCAAGTCATGAATATTAACGCCATTAAGTTTCATGACTAGATCCAATAACTCTTAATATTGACTTTGTGCGTATAGATGTAACCTGTTTACTAATCCTCTTATTTCTGAATTTCAGGAAGCAATGGAAACAAATACAAAGGCTATTGCGTTCAGAATGGAATGTTTCGAGAATCGCAATGGCAGACACCATATTGGGAGGATCCCATGGATATTATTTTGAGTGCAGCCGATCAAATTAAAGGGAAAATATCGGAGCAAGTTGGACATCTCGCTTTTTGTTTGAGGAGAGCTTTCAAAGGGCTCACACCAAGTAGAAAAAGTGTTTTACGAACACTGAATATAAAACCGAAAAAATTCAAAGATTTTGATCTTCAAATCCGACACAACTACCACGACAGAATTCATAACATTGTCGGCGGCACAATGTGTACCCATTACGCCGCTAATACACCGGAATTTTGGCTTCATCATGCCTTCTTGGATAAAATCTGGTATCTATGGCAACAAAAAAGCGAACAACATAAATTCGTGCATTTTTTACAACGAAACAAAACCAAGATGATGGGATGTCCCCATACACAAAAAGAATTAATCGATTCTCATAATTTACCTCGATGTATCAAAGTTAAATATAGTAAATTTCCTACTATTGAACGTGGTAAACGAAGCATGGATGACATTGACGATATGGCACGAACACCGGATAGATACTGGAAGACATATTTGAATGAGAGTTGGTATGGTACGTTTCCTGATTGTAGCAGGTCAGATAAGGAGAAAGCAAGAGCGAAATATCTACATCGAATATTAGACAGGCCATAAAACGATGATGATGTCAAACTAGGTCGACTTCAAATGTTAGGAAAGGTGGAAACCAATTCGCTCCGCACTCTCAACTTCCGCCCCATGCCTCGGGAATGAAAATAAACCTTTAACTTATAATGAAATCTGGCGCTCTATTTGATGAGATTAGTCTTGAAAGGTTTAGTATTTTATTGGATAACATCTTGTTCAACTCCTTGAATGGAATACGCTTCAGTCTTTCCAATATGCAACGTCAGCAAATTCCCAAAATTGGGATGACCAAGTAAATTTAAATTTAAACTCGCTGTTACGCCACATCAGTTTCTTGTATATCAGGATCGACAATGGATTGAAGAATTTAGTTTTTTATGTCTATAAAGAAAAGGAAGAAATTAAGATGGTGCTTACTTGATAGACATATCTGTCAGAGGAGAATAACACAAACTTAAAACATCCCAAATCAGTGTCTTTTAACGGGGGAACTTCTTGGCTCACAGCCGAAAAATCAGACTTTAATTACACCGTCAAATCCGCACACAGAGGTCAATATTTCATTTCAAACATGCGCACCAAACCTTTAACTTAGCAAAGTTCAACGGAGTAGTGTGATGATACTTCCTTCCGATTACCTAATAGTGTATAAATTTCTCGCGTGTACAAATTTTGGACAATTTTGAAAACTAGTGGCCAATGTAGACAGGGTCTTCATTCACACTTTTGTAACTGAAGATACATGCAAGGGTTTCAGGATTCTGAATCGATTTTTAACTCGTATCGTATCTTATCAAGCAAGTTTCTTATTTCATTCAGTTTTTTGTATCATTTCCAGACCAGCAAACTTCTCTGGTGAAAAATCTTAAAAAGTGTTTGAATGAAGGAAGCATAACCTACAACCCTCGCTGACCCAAACAAATTTTACGTTTCCAACAAACGAATTTTGGTGGTCTGAAACGAAAGACATAAACTGTATGCAACGGCGGATCTAGAGGGTATGTCGAAATTTGTGGAGGAGAGTGTTAGCTATGGAAGTATAAAAAGGTGATACAGACTGAAAACAAAAATTATGTTAATGGCCTCCTCCACAATTTTCGACATACCCTGGATCCGCCGTTGGTATGTTAGCCAAGCTACATTCAAAAACAACTTAATTGTTGAAAATGCAGGTCGCGATATGGCAGGATCTTTTACCATAAGCAGGATCTTTATCGTTTTAAGACAAAACCAGCCATATAAACCATCCTTTCCCCTGAATTCAATATAGTAAAATGGTTTCATACACAGTGTATGGTGCAAGAAAGCACCACAATTCAGTGGTATCCAACTTTCATACAACACATCAACATTGAAGCAACGGGTTGGGGAAAGTCTCATAAATTTGAAACAACGGGTTGGGGAAAGTCTCATAAATTTGAAACAACGGTTGGGGAAAGTCTCATAAATTTGAAACAACGGGTTGGGGAAAGTCTCATAAATTTAGTGAAGAATAGAAAGGTATAATATGTATAATATAATAGTAGTAAATAAATAAAGTGAATACGATTAAATATTTGTTGATCTATAGATTTTTATCTCGTCAAATGCAATACCTTTCTGCAGCTTTGAGACGAGATACGAAGGTTCATTTTTCAGGAACTTTCCCCAACCCCCCTTCCACCGATAATGCATTGAGGGGTTTTCAGATGAATTTGGATTAAGAATGCGCGCAGAATGAAATTCTGTACGAAATTTACACGGGGGACACAAACTTGGGTGCAAGTGAGGTAATGAGGAATGTGTTGCCATTAGCAACACGGAAATAAACAACTTGTTAAGAAAAATGAAAAAATGAAAACAACTGACATTTATCATGCGTATCGTATCGTATCGTATCATATCGTAAAAGAAACTTATAAATATCATAAATAACGAAATAGAAAAATGGCTGTCATATTTTTTTAAATCTCATCGCCATAGCAACAGTTACTATGAAACTCAGGTATGCATTCTATTTATAGCTTCTTAGCAATTTTTTATTAAATGCCTTTTCTTGATCCTCTAAAGCAGAACAGATTTCCAAACCATGTGAGTACTACTAGCATAATAATGCTCTCATTTTACATCACAACTCTATATGTTGGTACACTCGTTCCATCATAGTGGCATGATACTTTTTCACCTACACGACGATAAAAGAAATAATCTCGTTGAACAGTTATTCTCATAATCTTCACCAGCCATTTATAGTGGTAGAATCTACAGCTCTATGAAAGCAACCACTCTATCATGAAGGAGTGCAAACAGGGGGAGAGTGTTTGTGAGTCACGTGATTCCAACCTAAACTTCTAGTTTCAACAGTCCCTGGTCTGACAACTGTTTGTCAAGTTCTATGGTCAGTATTTTATATTTAATTGTCCATCTGTAGTTTGTTTTGCATTCACTTTGATCACGTGACATTAAATAACTGCTGTGCATTGGTTATAATTTGCCATGTGATCAAGGCTCATGATAAAACCAGTCTTGAAAAGATTGGACAACACAGAATAGAATGCAAACGCATCCTCCTAGTTTCACAGGGCTAATATGTTTAGCAATAACCACAACAGAGAAGTTAAAAGTAATCTTGATATTGAAAACGGAAACCGTGAATGTCGGCGAATGTCGTGAATGTCGAATGATCGAGTAGATCTTTACTTGAGCATAACAAATATTTTTCCGGATTCTAAAAACTCACTCACATATTTTTTGTGTGATTCTATTTGCTTTTTCGCATTCTCATAATCTTCACCAGCCTCGCTATCACGCAGGTTGTCATGGATACGTTCCCAATGACGTAATTTACTGATTCGATTTTGAAAGTCACTTAAGTCATTCTATACAGAAAGAGAAAGTTTTCCAAGTGTATTATGTAAGAAATAATTCAAAGTTTTTCATAACCTGTGCTTTTAGAGGAACTCGATAATTCCGTCTTCATTTTATCCAATAATAATGGGAAGTAACACACACACAGGAACACGAAGATCATAATAATCGAGGCAAAAACACATCCGACCTCAATTCCCTGCAACTCATCTTCATTGAATTTTCCAGAGGATTTGGCTAATTTCCATAAGTCAACGACACGCGAGTCTGTAAATCGTACACCTGGATTGTAAACTCTATTACTAACCTAAAAATAGAACGATGACGTAATTCAGATAAGCAAATTAGAAGGTGATTATCTCCTTCACTTTGTTTCTTCTTCGTGAATTGAGCGGACGCTGTAATAGCAATCCGGAAGCGTTGCACTCTTTTTATGTTACCCACGGTTCGTTTTATGAATTACTTTTTACGTTACCCACGGTTCGTTTTATGAATTACCTCTTCTTCCAGTTTTCTTACATGGTCGTTCAAATGATGGTATTTATCTTTTTGTTCTTTCATCATCTGTTTCAAGTGTTTTGGATGTGTTTTTTCATTTCCATGTGTCGGCTCCATGAAATGAGCTTCGGCACCATCTATTTTTTCATCTTTTAACTTCTTTCGTAAATGTTCAACTTTTTCAGAATGCAGATGATAATCTGAAACAAATGACATAGTAGAGATCGCTCCCTTAAGTAGGACACGCTCGTCAAAACAAAAAAAACATTCGGACGGTAGAATCATTTTTCCGTCAACTGCTATGAAATTAAATGCATTTATAAATTTTAATCCTGCTAGTGTCTGTTACAGAGTGGTGTCAACGGATGATAATTCGTGTTTGCAAACTTGGAATTTGTTAAGAGATATTACGCTTTCATATAATGGAGATGATCATGGGTATGATACTTATGTTTCATATGATGGAGATTATGATGGAGTTGGTACCTTTCATTTTTGCTTGCATGTGATCAATTTCTTCATGTAAAGCATGTAATTCACCAGCACTGTAATCGCCTGAAAATACGACAATCAATTGATAAGCTTCTTTATATAACATAACAAATTAAGTTCTCAACTGAACAGATCTCACTCAAAAGTGAATAAACGGATTGTATACACCAGAGTTTTAATTCATGATTGCAACATTATTGGAAATCGTGTTTCAAATCTCTTGAGGTGATGCTCGGAGGAGAGACGCGGACGGTTATGGGAAATTTTTTTTGAGTGTTTTTTTCCGTAAATTTGTTACCAAGCCAACATGAGAAAATGATTTTTGTTTATGTTTGGGAAAACAAGTCTACTAGCTTCGCTTCGCAATAATGCGCTGAGGATAGAGGCTGGTGTGCTGAAACTAACAAGAAAGTTTCATCTAAAAAATAATTTCAAAATTTTCATCAGATTATTGAAGTAATGAGACTGACATCAAGTATTGTCATAAAATGGATCTCAACTTGTTGGTGATATGCTAACAAAAGACTACACCTCTATATTGGCATGTACTAAAACAGAACTTTTTGTGCTTCATAGAATCAGTAAATGCAACTTGACCCAGTACTGTATTATTCTACAACATTTTTGTTTTGAGCTCTATGTTATTTTTTTTCAATGTTTCTTTTATTTATTTTCCTGCATATTGTTTTTCTTAATTTGTGTGATTCCAGTAGAATCCCGTTTAGTCGTACCCCGGATAACTCGGACATTCGCTAAGTCGGGCCATTTTTCTCGGTCCCTTTAGCGAATAAAACCTCATGTAACTCGGACTTTCTGAAAATCGTAGGTCAAATGATTGGGATTCGAAATCGAATTCTTGCAAATTTTATGAAAACAAACGATTTTCTGACAGCGTCCATTCTCTAATTTCAACATGGCGTCACGTGGTGGATAATTACATTTATAATGGTAAACATATCCTATCAACCTTCACCCTTTTCTTTCAAAGGTGAATAATGATTCTTCAAATTCACAAATTTCTAAGACCTACCACACATTCTTACATGCATTCATATTCTTTCTCTGGCAAAATTTGACTTTTACACCTGTTTTACACCTGTGACTTTTACACCTGTGGTTTTAAGTTTTCTTCTGTGGTTCTCCTACCATTTTAACTTATTACGAATTTTTATTAATTCAAAATTTTTATGTTGTAAGGTTCACATCAGTTTTTCACAGTAGTTCTTAACCTACTGAAAAGAAATTATGAATGTATGAGAATTTTTTGTAAACTAAATAAGTGAACATCGCAGCCCAATTTTCTTGATTGCCGAGTTATTTCAAATACTTTGTAATCATTGGATAGTCATTTCAAATACTTTGTAACCATTGGATAGTTATTTCAAATACTTTGTAATCATTGGACAGTCAATTGTCTGTCTTTGGAAGAAAACGAAAGAAAAGGTCGGTACACGTCCGACAACTTAAATAAATGTCCGACATTCAGTAACTGATGACCTTCTTTCCATAAAATTTCAATTTCTCACAGACTACCTTAAAGAGCTTGTCAAGTTCAAATGTGTTAATTTAGACTCGACGAATTGCCAAAAATTTCCAATCAAAAAACGGGGAGTTTAAGTCCTGGAGCTTCCATCCGTAGCGGTTGGCTATGCTTCCCGCCGACTTGCAACTAGGAAGTTGACTTATAGTATACGTATAGCATTGCTCTAACTTGCGCGAAGGCCAGTGTGCAGTCATTCGATGGCTCCAAATTGGCTGATACGCTGCTTTTAAAGCGCATCAGAGTGAAGAATCGAAATGCGACATAACCGAGAGTCGAATACGGGCCTCAGCGGTGGCACTCGAAGTTACTATCCACTACACCATCGCTGCACTATTTCTGATCGTTTTTCTAATTTCGAAACAAGTCATTTTGTGAGTATCTAACCTTCCTTTAAAGCTTGCATCCACATTCTGTTTAAGCGTGCATCTTCAAAATTCTGATCTTCGTAGTATTTCCGATTCGGACCTTCATCTAACCCGTATCGCTCTAACGTATCTGCGAGATGGCTGCGGATGGTTTGCTCCAAACTTTTGTCAGAATTATCACCTGCAACCAATCAGAAATTTACAATCCCTAACTATTTTCCGGTCTCTTGAAATACAGCTGAAAACAGTTGTTCAAATTGACCATCAAGTTGACTGTACATAGCCTTTACTTTGATCTTTTCTATAGACAAATTTTGTCATGTATTCATTTGGATCACAACCAACCAATCATAGTAATTATTCTCTATCACGTGATCGAAGTGAATGCAAAACAAACGACAGTTAGATAGATGAAAACAACAACAATGGAACTTCCCAACCGACTTCCCGACCAAACATTTACACAATAAAACAAATCGAATATTCAAATAGCAAACCTTTTGCTTTCAGATGCTTCAGAGTTATCTCAGACTTGTCAAGCTTTCGTAAAATTCGACCCAGACTCTTCAGATCTTCCGTCGATAATTTATTGACGGCTTTTTTCCAGATGTCGTCATACTTCAATGTTCGAAATTTCCGATCAACGTCCGTCAAGTTATCAATGTTTTCCGACGAGTTTGCCGACACTATACATTCGATAACAATGGCGAGGAAGACAAAATAAATGGAAGAAGCCATTTTTAAATCACTAAAAATAATCAACATCGACATTGACAGTTAACACAGTGACAAGGACGGGATAAAATTCTGTCCAACATCCACGGAATAATAAATACATTTTCCCGGAATGTTTCTTTACACCGCCTCCCGTGGCCTTGGTCTGAAAACTTAGCCTCTTTCTGATGCATTTCGTAGCTTTACTGATTATTGAAAACGAGATTTCACTCAGCAAAAATGTTGTAACACCACCTGAAATCAGGAAAACATCTTAACCTAACACATTTCTTTTATCTTAACCTAGCACATTTCTTTTATCTCCTCAATAATTAGAGAACAGCCTCATAGATAATCTTATTTCATAAATAACGTCACACCAGCCTTAGTCTCGTTTTCAGTCTTGTTAGTCGGCACGTATTTGAGCAAGAACAGCGTTCGATACCGTATTTCCTTGAATGAGCGCCCTCCCCGGAATTCCGATGTGTACGTAAGCCTTGGGCTTTAATCAAGGGCAGACGGTGTTCTTTTCCCAAGGATTCAGCCAAAGTTTAGTAAACGACGCTGTGGTTACGCATTAAATTAACAATCAAAGAAATTGTAGCCAAGTCAAATATATACTAAATAAATTTATAATTGCATATATAACAAATTAATAAAAGCTTTCTCAAACATTTTTTACAATTGCATCTTCTTACTCCCGTTCACTTCAAATTGGTAACTATGGCAACTTATTGGGTCGTATATAATTGTTCATTTTACGGACCGTGATTCACCTTTTAGAAGCTTGTTGAATATCCCATAAATCAAAATTTAAAAAAATACCTGTTTTTTCCCCCAGATTTTTCAAAGAACATTTTTCTACTGTGAGACATCACAAATAATGGGGAAATAATGAGGAAGCTTTATGCAAAATTTATCGAGGAATGCATCTTGCATGGCCCCTTGAAACGCATGGGAAAGTGGAAAAAATTGAGTTTAAAGACCAGCTTATCGTTAAAGGGTTAACAGATAAAAAAATATAAACCACCGCAGCTGATGGTTTCACAAATTAATTTTCTCGAAGTATAGTATCACGTGACCAGGCGATGGTGAAATTGATTCGTTGTCAACCAATTCTTTAGAATTTGATTGGCAGTCAACCAATTCTTCTCTGACCAACGTAAATCCAGTTTTTTCAGCCACCTTTCGGCTGGCTATATTCCTCTTATCACACGATAACAACAGGCGTGTTGCGTTTAAATCAAGTAACGCAAACAACAACAATCGATCGACAGCTTCCGTCATTATTCTTTGCTTCGTGTAATCCTTATGAAGCCAGTATCCTACCTCGTATTCCCTCCCTTCCACCGTCTGATCTCCAGCCTCGCTACTTGACAACTTCGCCAAACTACAGATACCAATCACTTTTTCAGGATTTGTCTGAAGGTAAATACGAAATCCATAATGTTTGGGATCGCCGACAGCGTGGTGTAAACCTAGCCTTGTCTCCTGAAGATACAGTAGAAGAATAGATGTTAAAAGAGATTGTTAAATTCTGAATAAAGCGAATAAAATTTAAAGAAATAGCATTAGCCGAAGAAATCTGTCAGATGATTGGCACGGTGGTTTATGACATGAAATTTCTAGACGTATCATTGGTTACTATAGAAAAGTCTGATAGATGATTGGCTTAAAAAAACATAACACTGAAAATATCACTTAAATCAACAAACAAAATGTCACTGACACAAATACCTCAACAGTGGGTTTATCTTTAGCCCATGGTAACCATGGCGACAGTGTATCTATGGTTTCACAAACAGTTGGATTGATGTCTTTTGCATGTAAATCTGGATGAAGACGTTTCAAAAGCAACCTCTCCGTATCCAAAATTAAATTTTTATATTTCATCTTCTATTCAATAAATTCGTTAATTCATGATAATGGTCCACACTACTCATTAAAGAATACCAAATTTCCTTTTTACGCTGGCCCCAATTTTACACCCTCTCAATTTTACACCGGTCTTTATTGGCAGTCAAATATCTAACACCGACCCCTTTAACGCCAAGTCATGAAAATTAACGCCATTAAGAGGGGGCGTGAAAAGTATAATCACCAAATTATGTTCTCCTAACTTTCCTACGCCATTTGATGGCTTATGTTCCTAATTAACAGAAAATTCAATTGGTCGCATTTGTCAAGAAGATTTCTCAACAAAATCATAAACTCCTGAGGCTGCACATTTAAGAATTCTCACCATGGCAACATGCCTCCAAGAATTGTGGTGGGTATATACAGCAAAATGGAAACACTGTTTACGACAGCACCTTATATCTATTTTATATCCCTATTCTTTAACAACACCAAAAATTCTAAAAAATACCAAAAATATTTGAATAGATATTTTCTTTTACATTTTTTCCCTTTGGATAGATGACAGATATTTATACCTTCATTATATATGTCGCCTATATAATTTATTCCTTATTAAGGCGCTGTTTATATGGATAAAAATTACCTCGGTAATATGATATTTATATGTTTCTAAAAAGTGCATCTTAAAATGCGAAGTGATGACAATGACAAGTCATCGTATGCCTCCAGGAAACTCCCAAAAGTAATAGCTGTATATGCAAATATACAAAAGAAGATTTTCCAATGCAATTCCAACATCAGGGAATACATATCAAAAGATAATCAAATACCTCCAATATTAAGAAGACCAAAGATCTAGGTTTGTTTCTAACAGAACTACTCATAACTGTGGTTTATTTTCGGCAATAGCTCAATTCCATGTGCAAGGTGGATCGTAAGGACGACTTTTATACAGTTGCTTTAGTATATATACATAAGTTTTTTGTGGAAAAGCTTACTGTACGAATTGTTATGCCTTTTGTTTCGGTCGACCTTTAGCACCATGGGCATTCACAAAACTGATGGAACTTCACATCTCTTAGCTAAAAGAGCCATCATCTTTCTCGATTATTATTAGCAGCAAGAGCCTTAGAAATGGAGAGAGCAAACTGAGTGTGGGCAAAGATGCATTTTAAGCTAACTTTAACAAATTTCTCTCATATTATGCATGCCCTTCATTCTCCCACATAGGGAAGGTCTTAAGGGAGTTGAAACAACATCAGGCATGTATTCATAACATTTGCTCTCCACAGGTTACCAGCACAAGCTTTCTAGCTGGTGTGACGAAAGACCTGTTTTTTCGCACACATTTTTTTAAGCGAAACTACTTGAAGATAGTTTTGCATTCAACATTTCCGCTTCCCATGATCCTATAAATGGTAAACATACTGGGAAGATTCGAAGGTTTCAGATTTTTAAGTAAAGACAACCTTTACCTAAATATAGGTTTGATCTGGGATGTTAAAACAGTATATAATAAGGATCTATCTAACAAGTTGTTAAATCTTAAGGTTTTAATGTTGGTGTCTTTAACTTCAGCTTCAAGGGCTTCTGATATCAGGAATCTCAGTTTCTGTTTTCATAACACCTTCACTTTTAAAATTTATAGCTTTCCGGCAAATAATAAATTGTGTTTGTCGGGCAATAATAGATTCCTATGATGAGGAGTCATGTGAAAGGGGGAATTAACTAATGAAGATTTATTTTGCTAGTCAACCATATAAATCCTCACAAGACATTATCTACTGAGACTGTATCCAGATGGATTTACCAAATGCACAGCTTAGCAGTGGTAAACTGCAAAGATGTTTTTCAGGGTCATTAGTTAAATAAAGAGCATGATCCAACAATTTGGAGCTTTGGAGAGAGGGGAGCTGGAATTATGACCATTAGATTTTACGTGAGATCCTGACTTGGTTAAAAGAAGTTAAATTCATGTAAAAACCCAGCTCTTTTCCCTAAGAGTTTCCACCATAATTTTTTGGTTTAAATATCACAACTTTTAGGTTCAATTTGCGGAAACTATAAACCTCGTTACTAAGGTGACTACAAGAACTAGCCATGTTGCCTCGTATTGAAGCCGAAACTAAAGCAACCATAGAAACGGTTTCTATAAATATTTATATATTCCAACAATCCTTGGAGGCCTGCTGCACAACATAACTGTATAATTTAGACTGAGCAGGTAGTTAGTTATTTTTTGACGAAGTATTTGAGCTGTCAAAATTTTTAGTTGCTATGTACAACATTCGGTGAGGCACTGGAATGACATCTTTAACGAAATTTTAATCCACACATTTTTTTTTTTTTAGTAGTTTCAAATGTTCGGTAGGCTTTCACTTGGTAACCATCTTGAAATAAGAAAAAGAACAGGAAGGTAAAGCGAAATGTGGAAATCAGTTTCAACAGTTGATTCATCATAACAAAACAAAATCAGAAAAGGTTAACATCCATACTGTTGGTTCACCCACCTGCCTTATGGACAAAATTTTTGTGGACGAGAATATGAAAATAATTCTATGGCATTTCGAACATGTTACTGGTTGCAGGGATGTTTGTACAATAAATATGAAAAAAGATGATGTTTTAAGATAAAAATATAATTCGAATTTCGCGGAAGAAAGCATACAGTGGACTCTCTCTATCTCGACTACCGTCTATCTCGAATATCTCTTATCTCGAACAAAATGTTCGGTCCCTTGAAATTCCCCCCAAGAACACTGCATAGCCTTTCTCTATTTCGAACTTCTCTATCTCGAACTTTTCCCTATATCGAAAAAATTTTCCCTTCAACCATTTTCTCTCCCCATCTTACAATTCCCGAATAAATTCGAATTTGAATCAAAACAAAAAAATCTGTTTGTTGTTCTCAGTGTCGTCAATATAGCCATAATGAAGGCCATTCAGTAAAATAGAGTCAGTTAAATACTTTCCAGGTGTTGAAAAATACTATATTGTGTTAAATCTTCTGAAAACTGCTCATTTTGTAAGATTTTCTATATCTCGAACTTTCTCCATCTCCAAAGTTCGAGAGTCTACTATATATCAATAAATTTCGCGGAATTTAATTTGTCCGCGAAAATTTATGTCCTTAAGGTATTCATCTCCTCAGTAATAAATATTTCATAGTGGAGGAGGGTGTGCTCTCCCCAATCAGGTCTTTGTGATAATCTTTCTGTTTTTTCTTCAATCAATTGGAAACCAAACTTTTCAGCTAACTTAACACTAGCAATGTTTCGTTTATCACAAAACAAACTAAACCAGTTAGCCTTCAAACTAGTAACACCAAACTTCAGAACATGTTCAATAGCTTCAGTAGCCAGACCCCTCCTTGTAAAATCTTTATGTATCCAATATCCAACTTCATATCTTAATCTAACATGCCCCTCATCCTCAATTACTGGAGCATGTACTAATCCACACATACCAACAAGCTCTTCATGATGATATAAGCGGAATGCATAATGTTTAGAATCGCCAGCAGTTCGTTGTAAACCGGATCGTGTTTCCTTCGTAAAAGAAGAATAACAAAATTTCAGAAAGAAGGTCCTGTTACATGGTAAACTATAAGATAAACTATGCTCAACACTTAATAAAAATAGATAGTTTACAGAATAGTTTGTGTATCCTAATTTATTGACTTAAGAAAGAAGAGATGTAGAAAACAACAGAAAACTTAAAACAGATTACCTCAAGTGTAATGTTATCTTTAACCCAGGGCACCCAATCCTTTAAAGAGTCAATCGTTTGTAGAATTGTCGAGTAAACTTCCTCTGCATGCAGGTCCGCATGAGCACGTTTTAATACCAGATTGTCTGTCGAAAGCTCAATATCTTCAAAACTCATATCTTATCTTATATTATTTTTATCAAACTTTTAATTGTTGTTGTATATATAAATACGAAATATAAGAAACATTAGAAAAATATCACACAACCCTTTTAAGACAGGACCCGGCCAATAATTCGCCATTATGGACAAGAGGTTACTAGGAAATATTTTTACTGAACACTTTTATTCCATCTTTTTCATTCCATCTTTTTTATTTATTTTTATTTGGGTTGCAATAGTCTGCAATAGTCAACTTTAGAGAAATGTGTTTCACTGATAATTAGCTATTGTTTTTTTTGAAATGAAAAGCATGCAGTAGAATTCGATCCATAGTGATCGCTCAATAGTTTTAAGTATCATTTTCGATAATTCAGAAACCAACATGTTTTGTTAATTAGAGAAAAATCTAGATCTATTTATCAAAACAGTTCTAATACAATAATAATACAGCCAACCCCGACATCCCTACACCCCTAGTTTACCTATTTTTCAGAAAGGAAAACAACAAAAACAACAACAATAAACAAGACAACAATCATGCTTCCCTTTCCCAGTCTTTTAACTGTCCACCACTATCTATTTTCCTAATTATCTTTCCTAATGTTTCTTAACAGAAACGATAACAGATTCATCCTACATTTCGTGATTATCGTGATCCTTCGTGATTAGGGATGTTCAGTAATGCCCAAAACAAACTTTACGTTTCTGCGTAAGATAATTATCGAACGTGACATTTCAAAAGAAATAGTGTTGAAAACACAATGGCTTCATACTCTTTTGTGTTTTCATTTAAAAATTCATTTCTTCACGGATGCGTAAAGTTTCTTTCGGATCATACCGTAGGAGGAGGTCTTACTTAAAGGCATCCCAAACTACCCAGGGTATCACGCATTTTGAGTGCGAACGTGGGACCCACTAAATTAAAACATACCCTGGATAGTTCGGAATGCCTTTAAGATAATTAAGTACCCCCTTCAATCACTTAACCAATTGTGAAAAAAATTAACCACTATACCAAATCAACATAAAATAACCTTATCGAGTCATTCCTTCTTCTGTTGTTGTTTTTTCATCCATTTCATACGAATGGCATTCATCATGTTAAAAGTTTGCTGCTTGACGAGAAACGCAGGTAAAAGTTGCTGTAGAAATACAATTACTTCATGGCTCCAATATCCCGCCATGACTGGAGATAAACCAATAGCATTCACCATTTGTGCGGCAAACGCGTCAGCTGAAGGCACGGTAACACCACTTGGTCGAAGTTTGGATAATTTCGTAGCTACAAAGTGAGGGACAACAACCTAAACATGAAAAATGTTTAGGAAATGATCAAAAGTTTGGAACACAAAACGAAATGATACAAAAATATTGGGTCATTATTTTTAAGTGTCATATGTGACTTCCAAGGGAAAAAAATAACGTAAAATTTGTAGGTAAAAATTATAGATAATACTATCCAGAGAACAAAAGAACTGGATGCCCTCACAGGCAAAAGGACTTCTGCACCGTTAGCTGTTAATTTGCAAGATTTTCATAGAATAAAGAAAAGCTTCCTTTTATAACATTACAGACTTTGTATAGCCACATTATGTATCCAACCTTTATCTCTGAAATGGATATTGGTGGAAATACAGGAGATACATTCCCTTCAGTAAATTTGGCATCCACAATTAGTACATTTAAAACTGATTAAATAAATCACCAATCAGCTTCAATCACCATTTTGCTTTTCGATTTTGTGCGTTTTTTCAAAATGCCAGAATATGTGATATACATAAAAGCATATTAGGTGATAAAAAAATATCTTTGCAAAAATCAGCTTTAAAATAGAAGGTTGAAAAATACAAAGAAGAAACTTCTCATATTATTATTACAGGTTTTCCTTAAAATGTAAATGTTTCATTTAAAACTGATTGAAAAGATATCAAAGATATCAAAGATATACAAACTGGTCAAAAAACAATAGTATACATTTTCACATGTCCGCCATTTTCTTTTTCGGCAATTGCTATTTGATGGAGTGCCATAATTTATATAATAGGCAAAATTAACAATTATGCCTATTATATAAAACGCGTTTCATGCTAGGTTTGGACAGAAAAAACGAAGCTTACGCAGAAATCCAATTACCTATAATACATATTTTATTATTATATAATAATATCTATTATCTATGAAGTCTATTATCTGTAAAGATAATGTATAGGGAATCTATAATTATAGAAAATAAAATATCACCTAGAATGTTTATTACTTTATAGGTAAAACCATATAGATAAATTATATAGATAAACGTTTAAGTTAATTCTTACTTAAACATAGATTATAGGTAAAAATTATAGGTAATCTAGGTATATCTGTAATTTCATGTTACTTTTTCCTTGGATGGTCACATAAATGGAAATGTAAAATATGGTAGTATAACATTTTTAAAAAAAAACACTTTTAATTAAAGGTTCAATAGAAGATATTTTTGGATAATCTCCTCGGCATCTCCCCCACCATTACCTGGCTAATGATTCCTTGCGACGCATACTCCGCACCAACTGACTGGCCAAAATAATCAACAAACGCCTATACGAAAAGTTGAGGAGTTTGAAAATTGAATACAACATAGAGAGAATAGAAAAAGGTCTTATGATTGAATGATTGATTGATTGATTGATTGATTGATTGATTGATTGATTGATTGATTGATTGATTGATAATAACAAATGATAACATAATATCAATCTTTCTCATAACCACAAAAATAAACTTTACATGAATCTTCTTTTCAAAATGATATTTGTGATAACTAATTTCGACTTTATAATGAGCCATTCTGTCTCAACATGGCCGGATAAGTAAAGCATGATCCAGTCAAACGTACCTTAGATGCACTGTATACTGATAGAAACGGAATGGGCAACAATGCTGAAGCCGAAGAGATGTTAACCACAATTCCTTTTTTTCTAAAATATAAAGTTTTCTTCAAAGTTAATAAATCATGTAAAAAGAATTTAATGGAAATTTAGTGATCCCAGTAGGCAAAATCTTCAAAAAGTCTCTGTGCAGGAGTGTTTTCTATAGGAATGACAAGCAATATCGCCTGCTGTGTCAATAAAAACACTCCTCCACAGAGATTTTTTGAAGATTTTGCCCACTGGGATGAATCATTTGAAGTAACAGATACTGGAAAAGCAAAAATATATCACATACCAAAGAAAAATAAATGAAAAGAAAAAAAAATATTATGGCTCGATGTCTTCATATTGGTATTATATAACATATATATATATAATAATATATATATAACAAAGTGAACAAAAACAGAAAATTACGTAGTGTTTACCTGGAAGCCATACCACCTAGTACCAAGCGAGTCATCTTAAGAAAAAACGACTCAATGTTATAGATGTAAATAACCTTCTGTGCAATTAAGGTTAATTCAAAAATGTAAATTTAAAACAACTAAAACAATTAAAAGAAAAAATTTCTTCGCAGAAAAAAAATAAGCTAGATGCCCTTACAGGCATAGGAAGTTCTGCATGTCCATCACATTGGGAATGAATGAAAGCTTATTAGAGACCTCCCATAGCCTGTATATTGTGCATCTATACTTTCAAAACAAATAATTTATTATTACCTGAAGTGTAGAAGTAATGTTCAGATGAAGCATGGTGCTGAAATACTAAAAAAAAACATCCAACATGTTTATAAAGTTTCAATAACTCCCATAACATTTTGAAGCAATAAAACAATTATTATTATCATATCCAAATAGAATATTCTCTCGATTGGTCACAGTTAAGCTTAATTGACCTGTTGGTGACGTCACTACGGTCTATAACCACCAGTATAGCCCACTGAAGTCATGGCAACAATATTTTTATAAAATAAGAGGCATAAAATGAAAACAAACACTGAAAAACATTGCAAGGACAAAAAATAAGTGAAACAGTTAAGGGAACTCATTTCATCAAGTTTTTTATTTCCATTAATAAATCAAATACTGACAAAAAATGTATAGCTGAAAAAGAAAAGCTTGCACAATTATTTCAAACTCAAACACGGGTAATAACCCATACACTGTTTATTGTCGGGATTCACTTTGATGTCAGTCAATATTCTCCTGTAATGCCCTCATAACCAGTTAGTATAGGGTTGGTTATGGATGGTATGGATTTCCATAAGCAAATGCTGACAAAAAATGAAAAGCTGAAACAGAAAAGCGTGCACGAAGCAAAATAATTTCAAACTCAAATGGGGGTAATAACCCATATACTAACTGTTTATTTCGGGCATTACCATCACAATGCCAGGCTTTACTTTGACTTCAATATTCTCTGGTAATTCCCTCACAACCAGTTAGTATAGGGTTGGTACCGTCAGTCAACACATTGATGAAATGTTTGTTTATATTAATTTTTAATTCTTACCTCATCAGTGTAACTAAGATAGTAATCAGGATGGTCATAACTCATACCCACGTTGTTTACTAGACAAAAAGTAAAAAAAAAAAAATCAAAATCAAAACAACTCTGTTATGGTTCGTTTGACAACATTCCGTTTCTGAATAGCATTGTAACATTGAATATTAGATTCTTTCTTTTGTTCCTGTACGCTCTTTGAGCCCTTTCATTCATTAGAAGAAATTCTCTCTATAGAGACCAAAACAATGTGTCCCCTATAATGAGGTGTCCATAAAGTAGAGGTCAGGACTTCAAAGCATTTGTTTCTGGATAAGGTGTTGGCTACAAACAGATGTCCGCTATATGTAGGTGTCCCCTATATGGGATATCCGCTAGGGAGAGGTTTCCCTGTATATGGGATGTCTGCTAAGGAGAGGTTTCCCTATATACTACAGATTGTATAAGTACCTAATAATCCTATCTCTAAGGTTTTCAATTCATCTTTAATGTTTTCATAACCAGTGGTTTTACTGAAATCAAAACTGATTGTTTTCACTTGAACGTTGAGTGATTCTAAACGACACAAACATGAAAAACATGAGTGGTCTGTAGTCCAAACTTATATAAAACATTCTAAACATCCTACCTAATTCATGCGCAACTTCTTTTAATTTGTCCTCTGATCTACTAATCAAGACAATATTTAGTCCTTGCTTAGCCAACTGAAAAATTAAATTAAGTAATCCTTTATTTTATTTTATACAACTACAATGAGAAAGAATAACTAGAATATCTAGGAAAGTACTCCATATAGAAAATACTAGTCAAAAGAAAATGTCAAGGTAATCCTAGGAAACCATTATGCATTTATGTACTGATTGTGTAGTTGTTGCTTCGCAATAGAACAACAAATCAAATTTTACCTGTTTCGCTATGGCTTTACCGATACCATCAGTGGCTCCTGTAATAACTAAAAGAAAATACAAAGAAAATACCAATAAAAAACAAATACAAAATATAAATCACTTTAGCTAGGTGTCCGGCAGTTTCTTTGGTTTTCTTAACCTTAGATGTCCAGCAGTTGACCTATTCATTCTTTCAAAGAACGACACAAACATTTGGATGGTACACTGCCAGACACGAAAAAATGCCGGGCATAAAGAATACACTTTGAATATAATTCTTTGATTATAATTCATTACATCATCAAAACGTTACATACAGAATGAAATAATGTCAACTAAATAGATGATTATTTTACAAAATCTGAAAATAAGTAAACAAATTTTTTTCGAAAAAAACACAATGAAAACATTTTTAAAAGTTATACCTGCCCAGGATCCATATTTTTTTAAACACAGCTTCACACCAAAACTCGGCAAGACGTACAACCGAAAGATGAGCCAAAAGAATTGTGTTAAGGTGATGCCACACTTTATCAGCAGGATTCCTCCAAGAACTTGCCAAAACATGGTGTTTTTGTACTATAGACACAAGTAATTTTAGAGTTGATCAAATAAGTGTCTTTCAGAAGGATTGGTATCTTAAAACCTTTTTTTGAAAAAAAAGTCTTTTATGTTTGAAATAATGAGACATGGCATAACCATGACCTCATTATCTCAGACTAAATAACAAACTTTGACTACAAACTATTGAAATACCAATCCATTAGAGAGACACTAGAAATACCTTGTAATCAAGTAAGGAATTGAAGTTGATTTAGCAGATTGGATACATAACATTATTATGATGAATCTACTCAAAGATTTTTCAAAACACTCACTTTTGCAAAATTTCTGAAGGTGGCTTCAAAAATTAAACTGATGTTTTGTCCCATATTATTATATCTTAATTTTTGTTCTAATGTTGACCTAAACATGAAAATTGGTGAAATTTTATCTTGTTTGGGCTTATATTATGCAGTCAGAAATTACAATTTGGAAATTGCCATCACTTCAGTTGATCTGGTTCAGTTGATCTGGTTACTTCCATTATTAATTTCATTTTACATTATGTCAACAATGCTAGCAAATAAAAGTAGTTTCAAAATAAAGTCAGTAAACCCAGGGTAAACAATCCCAAACACCTAAGTGAGGGGTCCATTATGACTATAACAAATTGAAGTATTTCGTAGTCAGAGGGTCACTTACTCTGCCTTGGATGACTGTGAAAAATCCAACAGAAAAATAAATTGGTGGCTGCTTTATGTTGTGGAATTTGAACGAAATTAATGAATGGGTTAAACTTAAAAGTATTGCCACCTCATGTGCAAATCTCTCTTTAGCCTTGGTTGGTAATCGCCAAGAGATTACTTAAGAATTTTTGCCACAGGATGTCAGGAAAAAACAGAAATTATAACTGTGTAAATGGGCCAGGACCCTTTTGAGTTAGGTGGCGTGTACAGTAAGGCTAGCGTTGGATGAAATGGATTGATAAGGTTATTGTTGCATGTAAACTGTGATAGAATAATATTAATTGAACTTACAAGAAAGCATACTGTCATTAATCTCGGTCTATACTGCAGCTGTGGTTTTGATGATACACAGAACAAGGGTTGCTGTGATAGGTAGGGGTTTTAATGGTCACGTTGGAAAAAGTAATGATGGCTAGTAGCTTTGAGCAACAGTAAGGAATAAGAGAAAGGATTCTTTAGTTTTGTGGAGCCATGGACAAGATGATGTTCTTTAAGGAAAGATATAGTTATCTAGTTGATTATTGTTTAGTAAGAAGGGTCAAAGGATGTTTCTTAAGGAAAGGCCTTACATAGTGAAAAATATATCACAATGCATACATCAGTAATTTGTTATAGATGAAAGGTCAATAATGTGAAAACTACGGAGGAAGATTCCAAATAAAAAAGGATAGCCTCTTCAGTTCTGATAGAACTGTTATCAATGAGGGTCGTGCATAGGTCCTAGAGCATTAAAAGCCCCAGTTTGGGGTACGGAACCTGCAAGTATGCTTCAACCGCTCAACCAGACAACCCCCTTAGATATCAATCCAGTTGAGTGTTAAGCTGAGTGGATCGATTCACACTATAGTCGCTGGCATGATTCGGCCAGGATTTGAACTCTGACCTCCCGCACTAGAGGTGAGCACTCTGGCACAAGGCCACCAGTCGGTAGTGGTAGTGCAAAAAGGGATTTCAATTTGTATGTTAAAGGAGAATTAACATCAAAATAACAACTTTAACTTAAAATGTTCCCTGAGCTACTCTGAATCAAACCCAAATTATAAAATTTTTCAAGTTTTATTTCACCTTAAATTTAAGATTGCGTTATCAAAATCGTGATGCCACAGTCACCCAACTTACTTGTGCGCGTATATGAGATCGCTATAGTAATATGGAATATAAACATAACATTGGTTCTCCAGACGCTGAATTTTCAATGCTGTTTATCAAAGAATAAACTAGCATTGCTTGTGTACGAAGTTTCATTATCAGGTGTTAATTGACTGCTTTTGGATGACTGTTCTTCGCAACATTACAACTTTGCAACAACCTAAAGAAAACAAATATCTGTATTACCTTGCAGAAACCAGGTTAATGAAAAAGAAACCTTCAAGGTCAAAGGTCTATGCACACTGTATACTCTCTTTGATTTAAAAAAGATATTGAAAATTATAGTTTATAATATAACAAAAGCCTCTTATACAGAAGAAATATAAACTTACAAACTTTACAATCATATCACATATATAACCTTACCTTAGTTATTTTTGGCAATTCTTCTTTTCAAAGAACTTTGTTCTTTCATATAAAGTTTTTCACCATTAATATTGATAAACTTCGAAGGTTTTATGTAAAAATATTGAAGGAACCTGGCTTAACCAAGGTTTGGAAATCTCAATTGATTTCGAAACAATCTTTTGTGAAAATGATCATTACACACAACGCTATCTTTACTAAACATAAAATCGTTCCGAAAGTTGGGCGGCTGTGACATCACAAATTCATAATTACTGAAAACTTTAAACTTTAATAACTTTTGATATAATGGATCGAGTGACTTCAAATTTTGTATGAAGGTGTATTTTTTATAAATGAATCAATATAAGCAAAAAAATAGGTGGTCCATTCTGACATTAATTCTCCTTTAACAGTTTAAGGAGTTGAAGTTTAAGGAGTTGAAGTTGAAGGTTAGTTCCGAAAGAGTCTTAGCTAGATGCTGCAGTGAAGAGTGGTTGAAAAAGGTTCATCTGGACATAAAGAAAGCTTGGTGGGGAAATTAGGGGGGAAATAAAACCCAACTTTATCTTGAAAATAAAAGCCAAAAATGTGAAACAGAAAAGAATAGATTTGCTAATGTTGAGAAAAGAGATGTTTTGAAGAAAAGAAAACGGTTAAGCAAGATATTATCGGTGAACAGTGTGTAAGAAACAATGGAGGAGTATTGGCTGTTAGAAAGATGTTCGAGAAGTAGGTTGGAAATGTTATTATGAGAATTTGTTTGGAAATAATGTCATGATGAGTAGGAGTAATGTGATGGTGTGAGAAACGGCTGGTTAGAGTTCAGATCAATTGTATTTTGTTGTAATGTCAAGGTAGGATTGCATCAGGCATTAGTGCTTAGTTCTCTAATATTCATGTGTTAGAAACTTTGTCTAGGAAAATCAGATCAGATGGTTTATGCTGTTGTCAGTGAAACATCTGCAGGTTTAATGGAAAATCATGGAAAAGTACAATTCAGTCTAAAGGGTTTGCATGAGAATAGAACCTTGTGCTATCTATTGTAAGTTTTTCCTATTGTAAGGTTTGCTTTGGGAGCATAAATGTTGCAGCAAACATACCAAAGGCAGGCTTAAAGAAGACCACAAGTTTATGCGTAAGTGCTGTGCAAAAGGAGAGTTTGTAACAGCATAAAAATCTGTGGTAGTGAGATTTGATGACAGTCAGTAGATACTTTTGAAACATTCTGATACCTTGTTACATTGATCTAGGAGTGATGTAGGCAAATGTTTCACATCTAGTAGCAGGATTGGTTAGAATAGGTTAAGGGAGGTTTACCTTAAGTAAGCAGAGATAAGTATGTTCAGGCTTGGGGACACTTGTGGTACGTTGTGAGACTTGGCTATGACATAGGTTCAAAAGAAAATAATTCTGGTCAGGTGAATGTGTGGGATTTAAGAGTTTCGAAACATAAATTGTGGTTTTAAGAATGTATAAGACAATATAGAAGGCTGGAATGGTTTGGTCAACTAGAATGTGTGCTAGTAAATGTTGGGATTACGGTTGATAGTAGTTTATCTAGGGCTTGGCCTTGGCATAGTTAGGAAGGAGGTAAAAAAAAGTCAAAAAGGATTATATAGCAACAAATGGGTAGCATGAAACTCAGTAATAACGATCCAACAACAAGCTTAAGAAATGGATGTTTAACAGAGCATGGTAATGAAATAAGTGAAGAGATTTATCATGTCATGGACCTGATGATTTACATTGGGCTACGTTTTGAGAGAACCTTGTCTCATCATGAACAATACTGGTCCAACAAACAAAATCTTCCAATGATGATGAAACACTTGACTTTTATCAACTGGATTCACTAAATAGTGTCCGATAATGATTTACAAAATGTCCAATTCAAGAAATATGGATATGGAAATATGGAAATTGGGATCTCAATTCACTGAATATACCAGGTAGCAAGAAGTTGCTAAAGTTGTGACATCATAACATGTGAATGTGATCTTCCCTTAAAATACTGAATGAGTGAGTATGAATGAATGAGTAAAAGGAGCATAAGAAGTGCATAAGAGAGAAATGTTTCCTTCGTTACATACATACATTCGATTCAGTATTATAAGAAGTTTTATAAATTGCTCAAGCACACAGCATCAAACTCAAGATTCATACTGCAGCAAACTCAAGATGCATACTGCATCAAACCCACGATGCACACAGCATCAAACTCAAGATGCATACTGCAGCAAACTCAAGATGCACATAGCATCAAACTCAAGATGCACACAGCATCAAACTCAAGATGCACATAGCATCAAACTCAAGATGCATACTGCAGCAAACTCAAGATGCACATAGCATCAAACTCAAGATGCACATAGCATCAAACTCAAGATGCTTATTGCAGCAAACTCAAGATGCACACAGCATCAAACTCAAGATGCATACTGCAGCAAACTCAAGATGCACATAGCATCAAACTCAAGATGCACACAGCATCAAACTCAAGATGCACATAGCATCAAACTCAAGATGCATACTGCAGCAAACTCAAGATGCACATAGCATCAAACTCAAGATGCACATAGCATCAAACTCAAGATGCTTATTGCAGCAAACTCAAGATGCACATAGCATCAAACTCAAGATGCATACTGCAGCAAACTCAAGATGCTTATTGCAGCAAACTCAAGATGCACACAGCATCAAACTCCAGATGCATACTGCATCAAACTCAAGATGCACACAGCATCAAACTCAAGATGCATAAAGCATCAAACTCAAGGCACACACAGCATCAAACTCAAGATGCATACTGCATCAAACTCAAGATGCATACTGCATCAAACCCACGATGCACACAGCATCAAACTCAAGATGCATACTGCAGCAAACTCAAGATGCACATAGCATCAAACTCAAGATGCACACAGCATCAAACTCAAGATGCACATAGCATCAAACTCAAGATGCATACTGCAGCAAACTCAAGATGCACGTAGCATCAAACTCAAGATGCATACTGCAGCAAACTCAAGATGCTTATTGCAGCAAACTCAAGATGCACATAGCATCAAACTCAAGATACATACTGCAGCAAACTCAAGATGCTTATTGCAGCAAACTCAAGATGCACACAGCATCAAACTCCAGATGCATACTGCATCAAACTCAAGATGCACACAGCATCAAACTCAAGATGCATACTGCATCAAACTCAAGATGCACACAGCTTCAAACTCAAGATGCACACAGCATCAAACTCATCACCAATTTCATTCAAGATGCACACAGTACACAGTGTAGTTTTTTATTTGTCTGTGCACCTGGAAGTTGTTTTCAATCAAAGTCGCCCCTAGTGAAAATAATGCCTTGGTGCTGTAATAGACACAAACAGCCGTAACAGGGATCGTTTGTGAAAATGCAGCCAACAGGAATTGTGAGAGGGTGCGAAAATTGATCTAAGTCACCCTGTTTGACGGTATGTATTGACCTATTTGCTTCATTGCTCTCCATTGTTTATTTTGAAAAAAACAAAATAGGGGAAAAACAAATTTTTTGAAATAATTCTGAACTTTCATATCATATAGAATATTTTAAAAACCCATCTATCAAGCCATCTTTCCTAATAACTCATCCTCCTCCTATCATCCTCCTATTAAAAGAAAATGTAGCAATAGAGATAATCCACTAAAACTCTTTTTACTTATTTTTTTCCTAATACTCTCTTAAAGTTTGACAATTGTCGAATCGGAGGATAGTCAAGTATGTTATATAGAGTGAGTATAAGATCATACAATTAATGCAGCCATTAAGGTAGTTTCATCTATGTTCGACATGCTTCTATTTTCGACAAATGTTAATATTGAAGCGATTAATCAATGAAAAAAAATGAAAAACATTTAAAAAGGAAGCTTACAGTAAGTACTTTTGACCCAATAGTTTAAATTTGAAATATTGCTTAATAATTGAGGGTAAAATCAAGATGAGTCTGAAACCTCTTTAAACAAATTTTGGATTTGGACAAAAAACACGACTGAAATGAAGTTGTTGATATTGACGTGTGCTGTTATCGCCAAATCTTGTTTACTACACCTTGTTATTCCACTGTTCCGTGTTTTATCTCTAAATTGTTTTGAAAATTGTTTTGTCTAGAAAAGAATATATGGTTGAACACAGAGACGTATCCTCCCGTTCCTTTTCTCCTTGGTTTATCTATCTTCAAAGTAAAGAAATGTCTTTATCTTTTTATTACTAATGTTGTTTGGATATTGTATTTCGTATCTTACATCCTTTTGAATGAAAATTAGAGGTTTCCTCCTTTCATTTATTGGATTAAGTTGTTTTGTCGAACATAGATGAAACTACCTTAATGGCTGCATTAATTATCTTCCGCCGAAATAGCATCAGCAGAAACGACATAACCACCCTGAAAAAGCCAAAACATTCGTTGCAAAAGTTGTGTTGAGTGTTTGTTGTGTGGTGTGTTTTCTGGGGCAAAACAACACCTTCCTGCTACAGTCAAACTTGCACCAAACTTACCTATCTTAACAGGCCAGGGAGATGCAAAATCATACAGCTAAAAAATATTGCATATTTTGCCCAAATTATGAAAGAATCAGTGTAATCAAACCTCTCTACTTCGACAGGAGTGAGCACGAGGAGGAGGACTTCTTCTGCATGCAATGAAATATGGCTGCCGTCATTGCGAAATGATCAGGATTGTTATCGTGAGACGCCCTCTGGCTTTTTATTGCTTTCGGAGTTGGGCGGTCATTCGGGTGTCATATGGCGCCCTGCAGCTGATAATCGCAGTGAGAGCTTGCAACTGGCTTCCTTGTCTGTGCCAATGAAGGTCAAGAGGTGACACGGATTGTTGCTAATGTTCTAAGACAGAAAAGAAAAGACGAAAGTTTTTATGTATTTTGGGAATCCGTGTTGTTCGAAAAAGACACGAGCCAGGTATCACCAACCAAGGAGAGTAGTGGTTTCAACATGACACTCCCAAAAATATGTTTCGGAAGCACTATTTATAATGACATCACAAAAAGTAATTCCTAAGCGAACGTGAAAGACTCCTTCCATTCTATCATGACGATTTGAATTGTTTTGCTTTGAGTACTCAGTTGCAACTTTTACATGGCCTATTAAATAACACTGATAAAAAGTGGTTTTTATTATTGAGCAGTTCTTTAAATCAATGACTTTAAATTTAATTGGTGAAATTGTTGCTAGTCGCAGTAACAACAAATGTAATAAATATCGGAGCGAAGTCTTTCAGTCTAAAATATGTAAAGATGTACCTACGATGTACATGACAAGGAAAAACGATTCTGCTGGCATTGAATATTAATTAAGGTTTCCCCATAAAGGGAGAAATCTTATTTATTTAAGCTTTCTGTCTATCGACTAAGAGTTTCATTGCAACCGTTTTTCTGCCTATTCCGAATCAGTTATCAGTTTTTAAATGGCGGAAGTCCGTGTCGAGAAGCGTATTTTTTTTTCCAATAATGTTTTTTTATATCCATGGTTTCGATGACGATGTGTAAAATTACGTTAAATTTAAAAAAAGCTTTTAGAAAATCTAATGAAGTATTTTCCTGTATTATTTAAATATGTACATTCGATATGGAGCAGTTGGTCGTCTTCCAACAACTTTTGAATTGTTTATCTTCTATATATTTTTTAAAATACCTGAATATGCTAGCGAAGTTGGCCGAGTGGATTAAAAATTTGCATCTCTTTTCGAGAACATAGTGGTTCAAATCCGATGACAGGCGTATTTCGGGTTTTTTTTTTAGAATAAGTTACAATAAGTAAATGTAGGTTACAGATATCATTCGAAAAACACATTAACGAAAAAGTGAACAAAGCTAATGCTCTTGTTGGTATGTCACGGCGAACATTTGTCTACCTAGATAAGGATTGTTTCAAGCTCGGTTCACAAGCATTGTACGCACCCATCTCGAATATGGTGGTCCTGTATGGAACCCTCACCTGCAACGACAGATCTCCCTTCTCGAAGATGTACAACGACGCGCAACAAAATTAATACCTGGAATGAAAAACTTAAGCTACAAGGAAAGATTGGAAATCATGAACCTTCCGTCCCTGCAATATCGTCGATATAGGGGCGACATGATCGAGATGTATAAGATCACCCATGAACTTTATGATGAAGAAGCTATTGGAAATTTTCTTCGCTTTCGATCGCAGGATGGTCAAGAACACAACTTACGTCGTCACGAATTTACAGTCACCCGACAAAAGTGTCTTAAAGACGTAAAAAAGTATTCGTTTAAAAATCGAGTTGCGGAACAATGGAAAAACCTGCCAACGTCCGTTGTGCAAGCACAATCTCTTAATTCCTTCAAAAGTCGAATCAATAAGTTATGGAAAAATGCTGGTATTATGTTCGATATCGATCTGAATCTCGTCGAAACAACAGCCTATCGATATCGACAAGTCGTTAAAGATTAAACCTGGTGTTAAAGGCACCATGTTCCTACTTCCAGAAACTTGTATAATAGTATAATATAATAATATCCTCCTAGGTTACAGTAAACATGATTAGAGACAGATTTAGTGCTAAACGATAAATATATTTGAAACATATACGTCCATGTTTGAAATAATCCGCCATCGGTTTTGAACCGCTTTTGATTGATACAATGACATGTTTTCACAATACCTTATATTGGCTCTTTTGGCCGACCCTTATTACACTCTTCTTTTTTTTATAAGAAACCCGTTTATAAGAAACTAGAACTCAGATGGCCAAAAAATTAAGAAACTCGAGAGCTGGAATCTGGTGACCTAAGAAACTTCCAAATGTAGAAGTAACTGATGTCGTCATATCAGTTTGGTTATCTTGAACTATTTTTCACTTTCGCTTTCAAAACAGATTTTCAAATTATCACTGGAATGAAAACACACGCCGAAATCGACGTTCATGGGCGCGTGGTCGAGTGGACTAAGTGTTGGCTTTCCGTGTGAAAGGTCCCAGGTTCGAGACCACGTGAAGCACAATTGAGAATTTCGTTTCTGTTTGTAAACAAACAGGAATGGAATTCTCAGCATGAAGTTGTGGTTATTAAAAATTAAGAAACTTTTAAGAAACTTTGAGAACTCGGAAGATCACTTTTTTAAGAAACTTTGAGATCTCGGTAGTTAAACAAGTTTCTTATAAAAAAAAAGAGTGTAGGTCAATGCAAAAATCGTGATTTGGCCATTTAGGACCGTGTTTAAAAAAGACATTATTGAGACACCCAGGCTATACAAAGCTTCTATTTCCTGTGGAGTTAATATTATCATAAACATTGATAAAAACGAGTATTCTGGGACACACTGTATCGGGAATCTTTTTAATCAACAATGTCGATCTTGTTTCTAATTTGTTTTGATTGCTTTTGTTTTGATTTTCAAAGCTTAAAAATCCGGCTTTAGAATATTTTCTAATTACTGCTGTGAAAACACACATCATAAAGGATCCCAAAATCATCACATGACTTTCTTACCGTCAGTTACAAATTTACAAGCACGTTTAAATAATGTTCAATTTCAGTCCCCGCAGAAGATACAGCGCTGACTGAATTGGTTTAAATCCTTTCTCAAATTTCTTTTAAACACCGTATTATCACGATGTTTTGTCTTTCGAGTGGTCTCCTCTATTTTTGAGGATTTTGTAAAGTTTCATTGTAGATCGAAATTAAATTATCTATCTATTTATCTCTTTCAATATCAAAATTGCTTTAAACTGCACTATATATGGGTATGAATAATAGAGACCATACTAACCAATATAAGTTATACATTCAAAACAATGAATTGCATTAAAACGAGGCGGAACATGTTCATTATGCAATAATTGATACAGTGTTTACTATAGGTTTAAATGTAACAAGATGCGATCATCAACCAAAGTTTGCGGTGAAAACCTTGTTATTTCTGTCTGGGTTAAGCGAGGTAATGGCAATGGTTATGTATGTATTAATGGCTCGAACACCACAAGTAAATCACATGACAAGTTTTATATTTACATAATGGAATTTCTGAAGGGTTAGCCATAAATAATTTCGTAGCGTATTTTCCTTTTTTTTTTGGTCGCGTGAAGTTCAATTCACGCTTTAACAGCTAAATGGAAGTAATGGTCAGCTGAGGCCAATTTCAAAGGTTGGGTTTCAAAAGTTTGGATAGCTTGTCACCGATCGTGCATGTATACAGGATTTTAATAAATTTACAACAAGCATCAATCGAACGTATTATTTTATTTCCATTCAATTTTAAAAGCGTGGGCATTAAAATATCTTTCAATGTCTTTTCAAAATTTTTTTTCTCTCGTCAAAACAAAAAAGACCCGGATCATCGATGGTCTAGTTTTCTTAGAGATATCGGGTCGTTCTTTAAATAGTGATACACGAAGTTGTTGCCGAAAGAAGTTATTGTTGTTCGGAAATGAATTAATTATTTCAGAGTTTTCTAAAACTTTAATTGGTAGATATAGACAGACGGAAAAAACGAGATCAAAAATTTTAGATGTGCACGAGCATTGATTTTTTCCCGACTGCATCCCCCGGGTCGAACCTAATTCCAATTCCATTGCGCATACGCTGACGTCAGTAGCGTTGTTTTTTTCCGAGCGAGCTGACGAAACTGCTGAATGGAAACAGACCTTAAGAATTCAGAATTCGCATGCATAACTAAACGCCCGCGCGGACAGTTTCAATTGAAATTGGCCTTAACGATGAAGCAGACACAAGACGTGTGAAACAAGCGAAGCATGAAGCAAACATATTTTTTTTTTTTTGATATCCTGCTGGAATTTTCCTAGCAAAATTTTTAAAATGCGTAATTTTTCGATGGAGAAGCAAATCCTAGAACGATAGAATTTACTCTCGGCGAGGTGCAAGTAAAGAGAGGTACTTTAAAGCTTCCCTCCCTCTGCTCTCCCATAATTTTGAAGATCGTGATTATATCAATTGGGAGAAGAAAATACAATAGGATTTTGGCTCTCGTGAAGACTTTTTCGATTTTTTGTGGAACCATCGTGCATGATGATGGTCATGCATGACAGCCAAAGAAGCGAGATTTAATTATTTCAAAATAATTAGTGACGTAAGTCGGAACACAAAGTGGACCTGTCCGTAAATTACGTCAGAGGAAACGAAAAGGAAACGACACCTCAGGGAAAGACGATCTTACGAATTTCTTTTATCATCCTTAAAGTACGCATTAATACTTGCGATTAGAAACGAGGCGAAACCTGCTCTGACGTAATTTACGGAAAGGCATATTCCCCGTAACACTGTTAAAATCAATTTTGATATTGAAAACGAGGCGGAACATGCAGAAATTCGGGAAATTCGGGAAAGGTCTAATTGTTTAGTCTTTGAGAAATTCAAACTTCGAAAAGAACGTAAAAAGAACAAAGTTGAAAGTGATAAATAAATTCAAAATGATAATCATGGTAAAATATGATTCAGAAAATTATATATTTTATAAATTATATATAATATAACATTTTCACGTAAAGCTGAAGTTAGTTATTAACCCTGGGTTGCGATTATTTATTGTATCGCGTCTCAAGTGTCACATCGGGGAGAGAATTCAAAAGTTTTTCTTTAGATATTCCAGAGAATTTGAAGAAATGAGAGAAAACTTAATTCTCGAGATATATATAAAAAAAAAAATCTAATTCTCAGCTAAGGGTAAGTTTTCTAATTTCTTAAAAATATGCACTTACTAAGAAAATATACTATAAAATTGCAATACATAGTATTAACAGTGTATGACCACGTATTTATACGAGGCTATGCTTAATGCTTCCTAAAAACCTTTGTTCTCTAATAAACAAAAGAGATGAAAATCAAAATGGTGTGCTTCTTGATTATACACGTTTTTTTTTTTTTTATAATAAGCAACACGAAATGTTGACGTAATGTTTCTTAAGTTGTTCTCTCTCTCTTACAGGCTCATTTGTTGATCGCTTGTTGCTTGTTGACTAACTGCGCGAGAAGTCCAAATTCGCGTGTTTGTCTACTCAAGCAGATTTAATCACTCAGGTAGGAAAACCTTATACAAACATTTCCCCTTTTCCTCTCTTAATTTTGATTGTTAGGTTTTGTTTTCAGTCAGTTTGTTTTTTTCCTTATTGGCAAATCTAGTTGAATCTGCTGTTGTTAAGCAGTGATCTGTCTGTGCTGTTGCTAAGCAGTGACAAATTTGACCCCGTGTTGCTTTATAAAAAAAATGTGTAAGGTGGATAAAATATCGTAGTGAAGTGAATTATGAATGCTAATTATTGAAGTTGATTTAAAGATATCAAAATTTGTGCTCATCAAATAAGCCCTAAACGTTCTTATTATCCCTTGTAACAATTAGAAATATTTCTTTGGAGCACCCTCGTAATCTCATTGGATGGCCGTCACATCCAATCACCCTGCTTCGAAAGCATGATTTGCACGAAAAAAAGTTCCTATCGATCTGAAAGAAGTTTAATCCGGTACTTGATCGTACATAGCCATTGTCGAGTTGAACTTGTTGATAATCTATGGGGGGGAATGAAAAACTTCAAATTTAGCAACACCACCACCAACAACATAATGAGACAAGTATCTGATACATGTTTGAAATATACCTCTTGGTGAAATTGAATTTGTTCTCTTAAGAATGCTTTCATCACTTGTTTGAAGTCTCTGCACCTTTCTCTGTGAAAGTGATGAATTTCAGCTAAATAAACAACAGTAAAATCACTGTAAACAACAAGAACAACAACTTAAATGAGAGAGTGAAAATATCTGATACTACACTGACACACACACGAGAGATAGTAGTTATTGGTTAATACAACAAGATGCGATCATCACTAGTTTGCGGTGAAAACCTTGTTATTTTTGTCTGGGTTAAATGAGGTAATAGTTATGTAATGCCTCGTTCTTTCTTTCAACCCAAAAAATTAATGATCGCATCTTGTTATAGTTTAAATCGTAGAGAAAAGGCTTTTACCAAACATGGTGGACGAAACAACATCCATGCGTTGACTGATGTCAGCAACTTCTGAATACTGAAACAAAAACAGAGTATATTCCCAGTGGATTAAATCTTCAAAAGTCTACGAGGAGGAGTGTTTTCTATTGGAATGGCAAGTAATATCGCCTGTTGTTTCAATAAAAACACTCCTCCACAGATAATTTTTGAAGATTATCGCTGATGGGTTAAATCATTTAAACAAAACAAAAGACTGTGCTCATTACTAAACAAAATACCCCATGGTTCAGAAGTATAGGATAGGAGATTAACGTACTTTTAATTTCTCTTCTTCTTGGAGTTTCTGACATTCTTTCACTTTGGCAAATGCTCCCTAATAACATAACATTCGTCACAGATAATTCTCTTTGAAGTATGATCAGCTATATACCACTATCACAAATGACTATCAATATCTATCGATGTTGTAATATTGTGTACCATGTGTAATGTTGACTGTATTTTGAATGTTATAAACTTATATGTGAACTGCACACAAATTATATGTTGATGATGTCTAGTAGGAACTAGACGAAATATCCTTAGAAAAGAAAATATGTCATCTATACAACTTCTCGTCATCATTTTTGCTATAAAATTATTTGCCCGAATAAATATTTTTAGATGACAGATGACTATCACAGATGACTATCAGATCACTCAAGATCTTTTTCAATACAACCTTCCTTTCTCTAACTGAATGCTCACCTTATGAACAGTAATTATTTCAGGATATGTTGATAAAATGCCAGTATATTCTCGCAGAACTTCTAAAACCTGCAGCATATCTTTCTTCGGCTGCAAAACAAACAAGGGAAAACTTGAAATTAAGGACAAGATAAAGCAGATGTATAGAATACAGTGAAATATCTCGGTATCACGGACACATATTCCATGTACCGATGGATGGATTTACAGTCATATTCTCATAGGTGAAGTCTCTATAAAGGGAACATCTCCGTATCACGGACACATATTCCATGTACCGATGGATGGATTTACAGTCATATTCTCATAGGTAAAGTCTCTATAAAGGGAACATCTCCGTATCACGGACACATATTCCATGTACCGATGGATGGATTTACAGTCATATTCTCATAGGTGAAGTCTCTATAAAGGGAACATCTCCGTATCACGGACACATATTCCATGTACCGATGGATGGATTTACAGTCATATTCTCATAGGTGAAGTCTCTATAAAGGGAACATCTCCGTATCACGGACACATATTCCATGTACCGATGGATGGATTTACAGTCATATTCTCATAGGTGAAGTCTCTATAAAGGGAACATCTCCGTATCACGGACACATATTCCATGTACTGATGGATGGATTTACAGTCAAATTCCCATAGGTGAAATCTCTATAAAGCCAACATCTCTATAAAATGGACGCCTTTTTTATGTACCAATGGTGTTCAGTTGATAGGGATTCCCCTGTAGCAGATAACTTCACACACAAAAAACAAATGCAAAATTAGAGGAAACAGAAAAAAATTTCAATTACCTGTTCTTGGCACACATCACCAATGTGACTGTAGACTTGGCTTGTGTGCTCAATAGCTTGTGTAAGTGCCAGTGAATCTAAAAACAGAAAGTTGGAAATTTTACGAAGTGTCCTCCCTCGAATAACAACTAACAAACCTCTTGAATGACCAACCCTTCTGAAAGACTGATTCATAAATAAGCGCCCAACCATGGGCCGCGCGCGCTTATTAAAGGAAAGAGAATTTTGACTTACATGGTGCGTTATCGGTAGCAAACGATGAACTCAAACCTTGGAAACCACTTGATAATTTTTTGTATTCATTTTTGTACGCTGCATAAACAACAACAAAAAATAGAATTAAAAACTTATGTGATAAAAAAATAATTAAATAAATAAATAAATAAATTGTTATTATTGTTCTTACTTTTTTTTGTTTATTTTATTTTGCATTGTGTATGTATTCAAGAAGTTTTAGGGGAATTGTTAGATTTTCAGTCAGCCATAGCATGGTGCTGCGTGATATCCAAATTATCTTGGTTACATAACGATCAATGTAAAAGTCCGGGCAAAAGACATGATCATTATTATTTTGATATTTTACATTCTGGGAACATTTTTGCTTGTTCGCTATTAGCTATGTTCCTCCCTTGCATTTAGTATAAGTAAAAATAAGGATGAAAAGGAAATTGAAAATTAGAGAACTCTAAATATAAATGAAACATAAATATAAATAAAAATAAATAAAAGAACTTCTATTATATATATTAATATATATTTTATATATATATATATTATTATATATATATTACCTGACTATTGGGTGAATCATTGGAGCTTTTATTATCGTGAGTAGGATAAAATCTCTTTTTTGAATCAGTTTATTAAAGCAATTAACAGGCTTCATAATTTTATGGTTTCACTCAATAGCCAGACAAAAACATTTTAAGTTGTGTTCTTAAAATATTTGATCCCTTGAGTGGAAGGGTTAAAAAACATTTACCCGCAGCTATGTTGAATTATTTATTTATTTATTTGTTTTTATACAATCAAAATATAAATGAAGACCTGTTTCAGAAATTTTTTTTGAATATTTTTTTTGAATATTTTTTTTGAATAACCCCAACTTTGCAAAAATTTCTGGAGGAAAAGATTCCTTAAACTTATCTAAGTCAAACACACATGGGTGGCGAGCAAGTATATATTAATTTTTGGCGAAGAACTTACATCGTGTCACTTTATCCCAGTGATTTTCCCCGATTTCAATCATTCTCTTGGTACTTTCATCCATATTTTTGACAAAGTCTTTAAAATTTTCAACTTCCGCTTCACTGAATACCAAAATGTCATAGTATTACAACAGAAACCAAACTTATGGACAAACTTATGAAAGTGTACGTGGAGGAGTGTTTTTTTATTGAAACAGTAGGTGAAATTGCTTGCCATTCCTATAGAAAACACTCCTCCACAGAGAATTTTGAAAATTTTGCCCATAAGGTATCGAACACTCCTCCATAGAGACATTTTGAAGATTTTTCCCCCTAGGTATTGAATTCACTTACACTTTGTGTGCGGTCATATTAAGTTGTGGGGATATGATAGTGTAAAAAAATTGTGCCCCGATTATTTTGTCTGTTTCGGCTCGACGTTTCCCATCTTTCCATTCCTGTGGGGAAAAAACAATTGAGTTCATTCAGGGATAATGCATTTGGTAGATGAAGAGCATTGCAGCACTCAAATGAAGTCTTGTGAAACATAAGAGACGAGCAACCAACCTTTTCTCTAGTTTCTGAACAAATACTAATAAAATGTTCAAAAACACTACTTTGAGCAAGTACAGGATGACGTGCCACTCTGTTGATCCACTTTTCCAGTAAGTAGCGACGCTTTTTAACCAAATCGTCCGAATAACGACCTAGATAATGGAAGTGTAAAAGGTCAACTTTCAACTTTCATAACGTAACTGCAAACGTAACCGCTATTGGGTGTTGCAAATAAAGTATCCAAATTAAAGAAAATTCTGTGATAGAAAAGATATTTCATTACTGTAGAATAACAAAATGCAAAACGCAAGGACATGTAAATACAAAATAGCTATTTTAAACATTGAATTTACCAAAATTTTAAGTGGCTTCAACCCCGCACCCAAGCTTCAAAACTACCTCCACTCAAATTGAATTAATGACTTTATAAAATATTTCGTGAATTCAAAGTAAAATTATATACCTGTAAGTTGCTTATCCGGTAAAGGAGGAATAGATATGCATGGAAATTTTTGAACAAGTCGTTCATATATCCAATCAAAATGTTTAAAACGATGACCTGCTATGATGGATGTATGCTAAAAATATCCAAAAGAAAAGAGGGCTTTACTACAGACCAAATAGAACAAATTGAACTATCATGAAACAAAAAAATATATTATGCATAACAACTAATTTGTTGCATACCTGAAAATATCAGTTTGAAGAACAGAAAGGTATAAAGATTAACAAGATTTCTTGTGAACTGAAACTTACTGAAGGTGGAATGTCGTGAAGTGAAACTTACTGAAGGTTGAATGTTGTAGGAGATATAACTTTTCATTCCTTTGTATTTACTTTTCTTCTCTGGTTCAGTAATTTTACAGGTGAATGGAATGGGAGCTTGTTGCCAAGCAATGCCATCAGGACCATCCTAAATGGCAACCATACAATTTTCAGTACATGTTGAAATGTGTTTAAAAATATTGGCATGACAATAATGAAAGTACTTACTATAGTAACTAATTGGTCATGTGTTGGAACGTTCGACTCTGGCTTATTACCAAGTAAGAAATCTTCGCCACCAGATTTGACAAAATTTGAAAACCTAAACATAATTTTTGTGACGACAAAAAATATCATCAACAAGAACAGAAATCATAAACTGTAAACACATCAAAGCAGTTGTGAAAGAAAATTAAAAAATATAACAAAATAAATTTTGAAATGAAAAACAAACAAACAACAGAAATATCATCCAGTTCACTGAATGGAAACATTATTGTTCCACTGCAAATCGTGGTGGAAGAATGTCCAGCACAGAAACAAGCTCTACCCTTCTAGCAAGGTCTAATCTTATAGGATCCTAGTAAGATCCTTACATAATCCTAACCAAGATACTAGAAGTCAGAATAGAACATAGGAAAGTTGCGCATACCTATTCATACTTTTGCGAACCGTTCCAGTTCGTGACATGGATTGTGTTCTGTGCTGTGTTCCAAAATTATAATCTTCTGAAATCGTATCAGATGCGGAAGATTGATTGTCATATCCATCATTCGGATTCAGACTGCCGTCAATACTTTCATAATCGTACGAAGATGAATAAGAAGACGTTGATTGAGCGAGCGAGGTTGGACGTTCATAACCACTGTTTTGTATATTGATAGCTGGTGCACTTAATGGTGTTCTTGACTCATAGAGCTAAATGACAGTAACATAAATACTTTTTTGGTGTCTTTTGTTTAATTATTTACTTAAGAGACACACTTTCTTACATGCACATTTCAAAAATTGTTGTTCAAATTACTATGTTTTTGAGAACAATTAATGATTAATCACGAGTAACAGGGATAAATCGTTAACTAATTTTATGAGTCTGGCAATTAAAAAGACCAGATGCCATTGCATTGTAGTGTTGTTTATTAATTTTTTGATTTATAGAAATGAAATGCTAAATGTAAATCCTCAACCTCTTCAAACCAACGCCTAAAAATGGTTAACAGGGGTCCTGTAGTGTCATTTAAATTGCTTGAGTGCATCATACAGCGGTTTTTGAGTTCAAATTGGTGACAATGTGCATGTTCCTTGAGAATGTCATCCCGTGATAAAGGTCAATGCAAAATCATTGAATATATTTGTAAGCTTACACAGTAAACATATAAAACTATACATTTTTAGAAAGCCGAGGAGAAGCAGAAACTCTATAGAAGCATATTTTTCATGTTTTCACGAAATTACATGCATCCATCATGCATGTTTCACTTTCTTACGCACAATTTTAGTACGGCTGTACCTAAGGTGAATAGGATTTAGAATTTACATAAAGATGGCTTCCGCAATGACCGGAGTGGCTGCTAGAGATAAAAAAAATATTTTTTCACACGCTATGGATGTTTGTGGCCTTTAAACTTTTTTTGCCTGTCTCTATTATTCAGACGTGTAAATAGAGTTTATGTTTTTATTTAAAAGCGGCCCAAAGTGACCGTCCTGTGGCAGTCAAAAGAGCAGAATTCGTTACATTTGACTTTCAAATTGGGTAGCTTTTCAGTAAATGTAAACGTTTTACCTAATGATAAATCCTAATTTTTGGATATGTACCTCTACATAAGCAGCTGGAAATAGACCCAACATACCACCATTGATATTTCCTTCCCACCAACCTTCTCCAACATCCTATAATAGTAGCCCCAGATAAAACAGCCAGAGAAAGGCGGACAAACAGACAAGAGAAAGACCATCCAATCAAAATGTTTCCATGAGAAACATCTTGAAAACATCTCTTCTCAGCAGATTCAGCTGGGTCATTTATAGATAATTGTAGAAAATTCAGTAAAAAATTAACTAGATCGAAAAAAAATCAATTTCACCTGTCTTGTAATTGCTATGATATCCCCAGTACGTATGATAAGTTCACCATTGTCTGTGTCTCCATCAAAATCATATAACACCTTTGCCTACATACAACAAAAAGTACTGCATTAATCTTTTCATGAATTAAAAAAACATACATATTATTTTCAGTAGACATGGTGGAAGGTTTTAAACCCAAATTCAGATTTCCCAGATGGTAAAATTCTGAAAACTAAGCATTATTCGCACCCACCTGAACGTTCGCCATCTTTGTTATGGGTTCGTGCTGAACGCTAGTCACGTGATCTCCTTCCCGCTATACATAAGCAAAATTCTTTCACTGCGCTGTCGCCTTTTGACTCGGTGGGTGCGTCGTTCCCGTGTAATATGGGGGAATTGCGTGACGTTGCGGTTACTGATGATGTAGTGGATATCAATTTCTAACAATACCTTTTAGTTACCTTTTATGCAACCTTTTTCACCTTTGCATAAAAAATAATAACTTTTCGATAAACCACATGCATGCACATTTTTCTTTTTTATGCAAAAGAAAAATAATTCTCTTATTTTCGATTCTTTATCGAATAATATAAACGCAAGTATTATATAAATTCAAAGTTCATTGTAGCTGTGCCTCTTTTGTTCTTAATTTGCAAGAAAAGCAAGAAAAGCTTGTTCTCTGTTAGTCTCTTTGGTTTTAAAAGCTTTGGGAAGTCTCAAGAAGGTTGTACGTTGCGCCCTTATAAACTCAGTTTGTTGACTACAAGTGCAATGCACCATGCACGCCACCACGTGGTCTCCCCCTTTTGGTATCCATGTAAATAAAGCTCTGTATGTAATTCGATCAAGCTATTATAAAACATTTGGGGACCTTCTTGGTTGAATTCCAGAAAGAGTCTCGTTCTTGTCCGATGATGATGATGAGGGAAAGGTTCTCTCGAAACCACGTAACCCAACCTAAATTATCAGGTCCATAGACTTAATAAACTGTTCACTTTATTTTCCAAACTTAAAAAATAGTTTGCAACAATAATAAGATGAATCACCGACCTTAAACCCAGGGTCTCTTGCCTTTTTCGAAATCGGATGGCGTCATTTCGAAAAGGCAAGAGACCCTGGGTTCGAGGTTGGATGAATCGCTAGAGCCTGCTGGATAACGCTATACCTGGCGCAAAGTTGTCAACATTATTTGTTTAGAAAGATATTTTACCGCCACAATCAAAATCATTTCACCCAACACCCTGTTTGTAAAGGACGCAGAAAGTGTCCACCGAGCATAACGAGGTTTTAGATATACGAGATGTCCGCGTGAGATGTTTAGGTGCAGTATTGTGAAACTTTTGCACTTTTATCCTGTCTAACAACCAGTACTTTTCTTTTAGATTAACCCGATTAATCCGATTAACTGAAAAGAATAACTTATTGACAGTCCGCTTGATAACCGATTAACACAAATGACATGGAAAGAAAAACAAGATTCGATAATAATATCACTTAAATATATCGGTATATAAACAAAAAATATTTTTACAGTGAAAAGCTATCGGATGTCGTAAAAAATAACAATCATAGGAAATCTCGTCCCCAGATTGTTTTTAAAAAAATAAAGAAAATGGTGTATACGATAAAACATAATTACAAGTATATATATTTATAAATGAGGTAAATAAATATGGTAGATAAAAGGGAGGGGGGGGGGGGGGGGGGGGTAGTTGTCACAGGGAAAGTATTTGAGATTTTCGAAAAGGCTATAAGCAACTTATTTTGGGGAATTCACTTGTCTTTAACTAAAAATATAACAAAAACCGACTCTTTTGGACGGCACTTCAGGTAAGTTGACGTTAATCAAGCGTCGAGTTATAAAAAAAATTCGGATTCCGTAAAAACTGCAACTGCAACTTTTATTTATATTGAAAATTTTATTTAAATCCAAGTAAACTATTTTTCATAAATACAAGAGGCACGATTAACTGGTGGCTGCAAGTAAGAGCTAATTTTTGGCATGTATACACAAATTTTATTATTTTAAAATATGTAATTCAAGGAGCGAAATATTTCATTTTCAGTTCATTGTTATTGTTCCTGGAAACAAAATGACTGTCCATAGCAACAGTGGATACACTTCATCTCTTAATATGTGTACGACCTAAAAAAATAAGGAACATGTAAGGATGAATAGATTTCCAGCAAACGGGAGGGCTTACACAGCACACACACGGACATACCAAGATCTTTTAAAGCTGACTCAGCAGCTTCTTTAACCACGAGGTTATCATTTTCGTACAGATAAATGAGCTTTTGTGAGGCCGTTTGAACCTAGAAGAATAGAAAGATGAGTATTAAGAAAAAAAAGAAGTATCTTCACACAACACTTTGTGACCTAGTATGCATCTCTTCACACAACACTCTGTGACCTAGTATGCATTGCCACACAACACTCTGTGACCTAGTATGCATCTTCACACAACACTATGGAACCTAGTATGCATTGCCACACAACACTATGGGACCTAGTATGCATCGCCACACAACACTATGGGACCTAAGTATCCATCTTAAGCATTTAGTAATGAGAATGGACAATGTATTAACAACAACATCTACAAAGTAAGCAATAAAACAATAGACATTCACTTTGCACTTTCCGAGCACAGTACATGCACCAGCTCTTAACCGCATATCTTTTTCTTCAATTGCTGCGAGTAGGATGTTTAAAATCTATAGAAAGAAAATTAAAAAAAACATGTAAAACATGCAGTGGAGGAGGGTGTGCTTCGAATGGAAATTTTCTTGCCTTTTAAAGAAGAATAAATTTCCTGATGATGTTTAATTACTTGCAGAAAATATAGAAAAATACTACCCAGAACTTTCCGAAATCAACTGCTTCTATGAGCAAACCAGTTGAAAGTGCTTTAAATTCATGATCAAAACATTTAGGCTTAAAAGAACGAAATACACCTTTCCCGATTTTTTTGGACGTCGATATTTTTCTGTTTTGATGTGATAACTTAAAGAAAATTGTTGCCAACGCAACCAGTAGTTAAGTAAAATACCGTGAAATAATACAACGCATCAAAACGAGGCGGGTAAGTTATGTATTGGTGTTTAATCGTGCGGAAAAGATGTATTGAGACATACCAAACAACAACAACAACAACAAAGGGTAGCATATTTCATGGGGTTATTTTAAACAGAATAAACCTCCCTAAAGTTGTCAACAAAGCATGAAGATTGTAGAAATGAAATGGAATACATACCAGTTGTCTGTTATCACCTTCATACAGTTTGATGAGAGCGTTTACTAAAAAACAACAACATAACATCGTGATTATAATAAGTATATAATAAGTGATTATTTAAGCTTTGCGTCATTAATTAATCTATGGACATCACACACTCCAAGACCAGCAAAATTCCTATAGAAAACACTCCTCCATAGAGACATTTTGACCACTGGGTTTGATTTTGAAGAAATTTTGAATATGTAGGAGGGTGTTCTTACGGTGGGAACTCTGATAAAGTGTTTGAAAGAACGAGTCAAAAGTTTTTAAAACTCACCCAACTTAAAAAAATTCTACAAGGTTTACACCATGAACTTTACTGATAGGAGTTTTTAACTTGAACTATACGGTAGTTAAATAAAACAGAAAAAGCAAAGTTAAAATTATTAGGAAAAGCTTCGATATGTTAAACCATCTCCAGTTGACGTCACTGCCCCCCCCCCCCCTCCCCTCCCCCCGGTTCCCAACAACCAAGTTGTCCCCACTTACCTGAAACGCTTTCATAATAACTTCGTTGTTTTTCTGTTTTATGTAACTATAACATGGCAATTATTTATATATATCGTAGTATAATGGAGAATTCGATCAGGTTTTGATGGTTTAGACTTCCACATGGATGCAGTTAATGAGAAGACCTATTTCTCAAGTTCGTGTTTTTTTAGGTCATATTTTGACTTGGTTGGGACCTCGTTTTCATGCATAACATTGTTTCATGGTAATTATCTAGTTATACATTTGATTTATGTCAAGCAAACGGAAATTTTAAGTAATTCTCAACACAGAAACGAGACTAACAACCATGTCTAAAGGCGTGATAAAAACATGCAGTCGGTTCATAATATAAACAGTGCCTAAGAAAACTTACAAGCCAGATCTTTCATCGAAGATTTGTTGTTTTCAAATAACAAGAGTAAATAATGAATGCAAGATGGTAACGCAGGTATACTGGTGTATTGTTGTAACTATGGAGACATTATCAACAAAGATTAATATGTAAAATCACAACATCACAACTGCAACAATGAGAGCAAAATCAAACTTACTGTTGACATGACAACTAAATCGTCTCTGGATTTTAGTGCCCTTAACGCCAATTCTATAAATAGAAATGGAATACATGTTTACACTGCACAATGAATAATGGTACAGAGAAAGTTTCTATCTTTGAAGAGAATAAGTACACAGTACACAGCAATCTATCTCTTAGGATCATTTCAATTTCTTTAGCTAACACTAAAACATAATAACTCTAAACATTGGTGTACACTATTTTCTTGTCTTATTCCTGGCCAAACCCTGAAGCTATGGGACATGAAATGGTAAGCATCAAAAATTAATGAAGAAGTAATCAGATACTACCTTCCACACGAAGATTTCTCAAGAAACCAACCACACTGTGGGATCTATAACATGAAGATTGGGTTACAAACGTTCAAAATTTCATGAAGAATCGGTTACAAACGTTCGAAACTTCAAGAAGATTCCATTTCATCGAACAGCTTTAACAAAGAAACAATCACAAAAACATTTGAAACTTCCATGGACGTACTTACTCAAAACTTCATGGTTATACTTACTTGACTTTGGTTGTGAAAAAATCTATGAATTGTAATAATGTGATGACGTCACAATCGGTGCCATAAAGTTTAGCTTCAGTGAGCTCAAACATTGCTTGCGAACAAACTGAAAATAATCGATGATTGTTTACAGAAATCAACACTTATGGCCAATGAATTGATTAAAAGCATTGAATGAGTTAACAGAAACAAACCTTTTTCTTTCAATTGAGAGTCAGTGACAGTGGTCCCATCACCTCCATCTTCCATCTCCAGATGTTGATACAAAACGCGGAAGGTTTCAAGCATGGCTTCTGCAGAACAGTATAGAGGCTAAATACAAAACACGAAATGTTTTAAGCAGGGCTTCAGCATTGCTTCTGCTTAACTATTGAAAATTGGAAATTGATGGAAATGTAAGTGTAAGAGAATGCAACTCTAAACAGCTTGACATAAATTCTTCATCACACCTGTTCATCAGATGCAGAGACTTCCCAAGTATTTGTGAGTGTAGTACTTCCAGTAAACTTCCCGCAGACTAGAAGAATAAAGGTTGTAATTCAATATAACCACGAAATAATAAATTCAAAATAACCACGAAATAATAAATTCAAAATAACCAGAAACTACAACAAAACATAAACAACAAATAAGCATGGTCGCCATGGCCACCTTTGGGCATGAATGAAAAATGAATGAATGAATGAAATTTCCCGAACAAAGACACAAAACACAAAATAACTTGCCTTTGCTTAGTTCAATGTCCTCTGGCGTTGAAATCAGTTCAAATATTTCTTTGATAAAAAACTTTTGTTTATGAATACACTGGTTATAAATGTTTTGCATTTCGCACAAAGGTCCCCTGGCAGGTTCAAATGCATCGATCGCATCATACATCATATATAAGTGATGAGACAATGTACGATGGCTTCGTTTCCATTGTTTAGGTAAAATCAATTTTGGTCCAGTGGTAGGATTTGACTGAAAAGTATGCTCTTGCTCCAGAAATGCAAAACTGGCTAAAGCACTTGAAATAGAATCGGTTAGCGATGGTTTACGTTGACGACTTGAATTATATTGCTGAAAAAATTATCGAAGTGACAAATAAACACAAGATAACATAGAGTGGCGGATCTAGTGGGTATGTCAAAATTTGTGGAGGAGAATGTTAGTTATTAAAGCATAAAAGAAAAATGTGCAAATAATCCCATTGGTGATACAGACTAAAAACTGAAATTATACTGATGTGCTCCGCCACAATTTTCGACATATCCTGGACACAGAAGAAAAACTCGTACTTCAAGAGATCTTTTAATATTGCTAATTTTCTTCTCTAGATCTGGTATGCGCTCTTTGATCTCTGCAAATGGAAAGAAATGTCCAAGCATTACAGTATATGTGATGATATGGGATATAAGTTTTAACGTTCAGAATGCACTTGATTTGAACTGAGCTATCATTGAATGGTATATGGGTACTTAAGTGTTCATTTGAAAAAGTATTGATCGGAAGAACATTCAGAATCTTCAAAGAGCGCTTGACATTAGAATGTTTGAATGCTCTGAGTGTTCAATAATTGAATGTGGCAAGAAGCATTCAATTTTGGGATGTTTAGTACGTTATAAACTTTCAAATTACTTTTCTTGATAATTCAATCATACATTAATATGTTTGAACAGTAACATAGAAAAAGGACAGTTTATACCAACAGGATTCGCATTTGTTGGTTTTGTTCATTAGTGACGATTAAACATCGTAAATGAAGAAAAGATGAAGAACATTGAAAATTGTGACAGAAACCTCACACAATTAGTTCGTGAGACTGAAGATTTTGCAAAAAAAAAAACTTTTGTTTATGGAATTTTCTTTTTAAACACAACCATGTCACTAAGTAGAAATATACCCTTTTTCTGATGGGAACTTTATACATAATTTAACTTTTCTGGCTTCCATTGCGAGAAAACCACAACAAAGATCATTATTAGCACTGCATTGCATTTCCATTTTAAAACATTTGATTATTAAACCCTCCGAGCTTTCATGATTATATACATTCGATTGAACACTCACTGACCCATATACCGTTCATTTGATTGCTAAAAAGATGTACATAGCCGCTTTCCATTTAACCATAAGGTGAATGAAAGTTGATCTCGTCGTTGGTCAAAAGACGTCTATAGAGCCAACACCACTGTGATCGCTTGTGCAGCCACAGAAAGGTCAGTTTAGCACAATAAAAAAAGTTGATCCGAAGATCGAAAACCAATTTGGAGGCACATTGAAGAATGCTGCAACTGATGAAGCCTCAACCATTATATAAAAATGACAACATTAGTTTCAATTTGAACCTTTTCTTGTATTCAATTTTTGGATAATCTTCTCACAAAGCTGGATCATTTTTGGTAGAGCCTGTTTATCATCTCTCATAAAATCTTCAATAACAGGTCCCAAACTTGACTGTCGCTTTGGTTTCGGCTTCGGCTTGATAGAAGGTCCAGATTTCTGAAGTGAAAGAGGGAAGTTCTTTAATATGAGCCGATCATCATCGTGTTTGAACGATAAACAATTAGAAACTGAAATTTGAAAACCTATTTGGATTAAAATCAAAATGTTTTGATTAATTTAATTTAATAGATTAATTTTTTGAATGAAACTTTATGCTAGTTTTGAGCTTAGTTCACTTAATAGTTTTAACCATCTAACAGGACGTTAATATCTCAATGATGCTTTACAGTTTTCAGATTCTATTAACATGATAAAATACTTACATTAGAAATGGGAGATCGACCATTCTGATCAGGAAGAGATTTCTTCCTCAACAAGACCACGCCACCAATATCACCATTATTATTCGTATCTTGAGGTGATGAAGCAAATGTACTTACATTCGGTTGTATAGCCACTGTTGCAGCCCGAATCACATTATGAACTTGCTCACTTTGTGGATTCTCTGTAAACGATCCAATGAAGCCGGTACTGGATACTTTGCGAGGAGGCGCGCCTAACATTTGAGCCGAACTGTCGTAACTGTGTCTTCTACTGTAGACTTCTTCCTGACCGAATGATTGATAATTACCAGAATTGCCAAAACTATAAAAAAAAAAAGGAAAATAAATAAATCAACCAAAAAAAAAGAAATGGGAGGAGAGTCAACCCATAAAGTCATCATAAGATCCATTCAATCGCTGACACTGAATAGTATACCATTATACCACACACAGAAGAATCCCGGAAACTTTTTTGATAGATCAATCAAATTGTAAAATTAAAAACAAGGTTTTTGATTACTTGCTTACCCGGTGGACTCGAAAACAACATAGAAACACGATAGCGAGGAAAGAGTTTTTTGCTGGTAGAGATTCTTGGGGGCGGGGACTCTGGGGTGACCGCCGTCAGACGTTCAATAAAGTCCTGATATTATATAATAGTTGTAACTTACCTCGAACTGTTTCCCCCAGATTGGACTCGACTTTCAGGCATAATTTTTTTGGATGTTTTTCGTTTTAATTCATGTATTACATTCTGTTTCTTAATCAACGGATCATGAGACAAGGGGGTACGATTAGAATCATAAATCCCATTGTGACGGGAATAGTCATAATGTGATGCTGAACGCTTAAAGCTATAGTCTGGTTCACCAAGATATCTTGGTTCACTGTACGAAGAATTAAAGCTATTGCCCAAACCATTTGCATCTTTATTATTATTATATAAACTGGCTTCTAGTATTTGTGATGGGTACGAATTATTAAGGTGATCACCATTGATTTGTGGTACAGGTGACATGTACCTAAAAAATAAAATTTAATCTTGAAAAACAACATCTTTGTCGTTCATGATAGATAAAAAATGACAAATTTTATCAAATAAACCCCCTTATTAAACCCTCCTCTAAAATTTGATATTTTCTAGAATAAACACCTCCTGAAACAAGTCCAAAAGTAAATGAACGTCCTTCCCCAATACACACATTTCTCTCTTGTTTACACAGAAAAAATAAAAAACAAATCTTTCTTATGGGAACATTTTCATTCATTATGGTTCTGTTCCACTCCTTCATATTCCCAATTTTTATTTTTATAATAAACAGCCCTCTCAAATAAACACCCCTTAGAAATATTTGGTTTTTAAATAAATGCCTGGGTGTTTATATGATAAAATAAGGTAATTATTATGAATGAAAACAGAAAATAAGCACCTGGGTTGTTGCAGACTATGCAAATTTATAATAGGACTATCTGAAAAATTGATACTTGGAAACAAAGACGGATGATTCAGCAATTCCCTGTCTTCATTGATGGATAACGCACTAAAACATTAAAAGTATGTGTCAAACCGGTTTAGTGTTTCCTAAAGGAAAAAACTAAAAAAGATAGAAAATGAAACCTTATCACTGAGACCAAGACCATAACTTGAACCCTAAGATGTATTTTTAATAAAATCTACACAGGCAAAAACAAAAGAAGTCAATAGATCACTTACTTCCAGACTACACCCAGTTTTAATTTCATTGTCCCAGTGGTATTTATTGGCAACAGATAAACCTATAAGAGAACTGGAATGTTAGCAATCCTTCTGGGATTATAATTAACAGGGAAATAAGTAATGATAATGGTGGACCTTTGGTTCCGGATTTAGAAATTCTTGGACGGAGCAACTAACAGAACCGATGACTGAAGATCCAAGCCGGACTACTTCAACCATCTAAACATATTGCACAGTTTAGATTATGTATCACAGTGTAATGTAGGGAAACAACAGAGAGAAACAACAGAGATGAGATAATGACTTACCTTTACAGATAAGTCAAATGCAGCTTTTGCTTGGAAGCAAAACTATTGTAAATAAAAACAACAAAAGATCATTTTTTAAGAGGATTTCCAAGATATGAAACATCATGCATGACATCAACTTTAGAAGATAATTCTGATAGAAAAGCAATTATAATGCTTTTAAAAAAATTATGAATAAGTTCACAACTTTTGGCTATTTACACTGGTGTCTATGTTATTATTTTTACCTCTGAATCAACCCAAGTTTGACCTAAGGTTTCAATCTTGCATTTGGATTTCCATTTCTGTGTTGCGAGTTTAAAAGAGATCTATGGATTCCATAATATTGTTTTTAAAACAAATATTTTGATAATACTGCGATTTGAATGTTAGAGTTGTTTAGAGGCAAGAGAAATTTATTAAATTGAATAACGAATAACGGATACTCATTTACCTCGTAAACGTCTCCTGGGCAAAGTCTTGAAAAACCAACCAATCCTATGAACATAAAATCATTTCAATTTGTTGAAGAAATGTTCATTGCCACTTGATTGTTAAAAACATTAAGTTCATCCTGACATTAAATCAAGTTTGTGTTTGAAAAATACTTTCAATAAATATTTATGGATTTATTGGAAAGGGTCATTTACTTATGGATGACACACTTATTGTTTTGTCCAAATTGGTGCGAATGGGTGAGTGGGTCAAATCCTTTGACGCTAATTTGAAACAGTTTACCTAATATTTGAAATTTTAAAGCACCAGCCATTCTATTCAACTCGTCTTCAACAGACAGCAATCTCTATAATATCAAGGAGACGTGATTATGATGACTATCAAGAAACAAAATTTTCATTTCTCACAATCCTCTCGTAAGCAAACAATGTTCATAGAATAAATAACTGGTTAGGAAATGCCAGCAATAATAAAGGAATAACATTTATATGTTTAATCAGCAGTTTTTTCAGTTCTGTGCACCGATATTGTCATGCGACTGTCTTGTCTTGCAGTTATGGAACATATACCTTGATTCTTTCGGGAGTGCTTAAAATAACTGTTTCATCAGCTGATAAAATATAAAAGGTTTAAAAAGAATTGGCTGATAGTGTGCACCGAAAATGTAAACAAAATCATCAACAGCTGATTTGAAATAATTTCCTAACCAGTTATTCTATGAACTTTGCTGTGAATGACACAAGCTATCATAGATAGAACGAAGAGGCTTAAACTCAACCTCAATGTTTTGTTGACGTTGTAATTTGCATTCCTCTATGCGTTCTTTTACGGATGCTTTTGATGGCTTTACTGATTCTAATGTCGTAATCAAATTTGTAGCTCCTTCGTAAGAGTAGAAAACAGTAGTTACTGGTAGGATCAACAATATCATGCTTTTTTCATAAAAAAACATTGAAACATTAATTTTCAGCACCGAAATGGAAATGAAATGCACAAATTAATAACAAAATATATATATATTGATGTAATTTATTCAGAATTATCAGAATTAATATCATCCATAGAAATAACGAAACAAACCTTCTCTCATATGCTGTTGATGGACATAAAGTTCATGCAAATCGTCAACCTGTCGAAAAAAAAAATCTGTTTACTTTGCAAATGTTTACTCAATTCAACAGATAAACAATTCATAAACTAAATAAATACAACAATTTTTATTTTTATTTTAATGAGGGCGGTTCCTCGGAGAGCGATTTTATTAACTGGTATGGGCCTCCATTAGGAATTCCCATACCAGACTGATAGCTAATTTGGTTATAATTATTTTTGATATTAGGCACCTTTGATCATCATCATTATCATCAATATCATTAACTAATTATTAACTAATCATGTGCAGTGCCATTTCCTTATATTTTTGTTTGAAACTGAATAACTAAAACTAGTTTTCCTTTGATAAATTTGTTATTCAGCCAATGTTGACGATGCACATTTTTGGAATAGTCAAGTAAATTTCAATGAAAATTGGGTCAGAGGTTTTATCATGGTTTAAAAAGTCGGAATTTGAACCAGTCAGTTATCACTCTTGCATCACAAGCAGAATTTGAAAAAGAATTTAAAGAAATGGGAATAACATTATTTGTTGATAAGTTAATAAATTCTTGCCTTCTTCTCTTTTCTTTGTATTACTCTAAAGACAGTGAAGAATGAAATTATTGAAATCAAGCCAGAAAGAGTCTTCACAAGTGGTAAAGGTAAGATTCCACAAGCAACACTATCATATCAAATTCTCTGTATCAAATTTAATGGAATCATTAGATGATTAGATGATTGTTGTATTCCTATCCGATTGTATTGAAATGATCACATTATATAAAACACAACATACTTTTTTCTTGTACTGAAGGAATTTTGAAGCTATGATAAAAAAATAATTTCAGTGAGTTCTTATGTCCTTTATTCATATCTAATTTTATTCCAATCAACTTCTAAGTTAAGGAGATGTATCAGATGTATCAGGAGATGTACTTTTCCGAGTATGGAGAGTGATTGTTCTCATTTGCACTGTCTCTCGCTTCTCAGATATCTTAAGGTGAGCAATTAATCGCTGTACAGAAGGTTGGTTTTCTCTTAAAAAATTTAAAAATTGATTTTTTTCTGTCTTCTAAAAGAAACAAAGGCTTCAAGATTCAAAGACTTTGCAATCAATAATAATTATCAATGTTAAATCCAAAACTGAATTTTCTAAATGGAGCAGACTGATTGATTAAGCATTGTTCTAACTTTCCCAATACCAAGTATGTGGTCAGGCTATAGCTCAGGATCAGATGAGTCCTAAATATCCAACCTTCACAACTATATCACATAATGTCAGTTATTACATACATCTTTTGGTAGATAAACAGAAGGTCAAGCACAAAAGTTTGATTCCCTCAACACAGATTTCCTATGAGGTCCTTTGGGAGTCACTTCATAGAAAGTAAAAGCAAAGTGTTCCTTTCACATAACCAAAGTTTTTTCACAAAGTCAATTGGGAAACTCTTTTGCTTCTAATTGGGAAGAGTCTGTCAAACGGAAACTATAATGTGCTAACTAACACCCTGATTCGTTTTACATCATTGCTACATCAAGAAGTCAATAATTCAAAGGAAAGGAAATAGAAATTACAAAATTTGAAGTGAGCTCTCAATCATCAGACGGAATATGACTGTATTATTGACTATTTGGTATATTATATAGCTATTGTAATGGTGTTTAAGTATCTTGTCAACTTAAAATGTGTAATAATTCCATCCGTCATGTGACTTGGACATTGAACTTAAATTAGGTGTATTGTTGAGGGAAAACAAATACCATGGTATAACATTTCAGCATATTTTTCTATTCAGGTGAGTGTTGTCATCCCAGACACAATAATAAAAGAATTCAATACTTACTTCTATTGTTGGGGATTCTTGGACTGATACTTCAAGCTTATCTGAAGAATGACTACAAGAAAACATAAACCTTTTTGACACATATTTTCCCATTCATCAACGTACCCTCCCCTAAAAAATATTCAAATAAAAATTTCTTTACATATAGCACTCATGAATACAGATTGGTCAAACTTACCAAAAGAGATTTTTCAGTAAGATGCATAAATCAAGGTAGAAAGAAAGTTGCGGTATTCGTTGCGATGTTATTTCCGATCCTTTTCGTTTACTTTGAAAGAGCTGATGTTGCTTATCAATGACAGTTTGTCCTTCTGGAAGCAACCAAGTGTGTCGTTTGTATGAATGTTTTTCAGACGATGCACGAAGAGGTAGCTTGATGGAACGAAAATGTGAAGTCTTTGACTTTTTATTTTCTTTTAGTTCGTTTTGATGGTTTTCAGTGTTCAAGTGCACGTCCACTTCCTTTAAAAAATATTTATTATCAACAGACCTGAAACATATAACATATAGATGGAACTCTTGTGCCGTATACTGTGTTGATATGTCTCGATAATAAGCTAAGTACAGCCGAAAGAAACTTTACAGAATCGTGAAGATTGAATTTTTACAAGAAAACACAAAAGATTTGTGCACTGTTTTTTATGTTCCATGAAGTCCTTATTAAAATATTTTGTATCTTACGCAGTTTGTTTAGATACACAATTGAACTGAACATAAAAATGCATGTTAAAACTTAAAATCAATTTATACCATGAAAAATAATTATTTTGATGTATAAGAAATATGCAGAAGCTTTTTGATTTATCCAAATCATCATCAGTGTTATATTACAAGTGTTAAAACTGTGTTGAAACTGTTAACTTCTTTGTGGTAAGAGGGATAACCAAAAAGAAAATGTGGGTGAGAAAAGTCTTTGCTGAACTAATATGATTTCAATAAAAAACACACTCCTCCACAGAGACTTTTTGAAGATTGAGCCAAAAAGGAGAATTCAACATCAGTTTAAGGACTTGATGTTATTCTATCATTTCTATTTCTTTAGATTTGAAGAGCTTTTGTCCTGGGTTGCTAAATTGTAAATTGTAAATTGCCCTAAACTGCATTTTTAGTTGTACGTTGGTGATATCAAATCATATGAACAGAATTCGACTGGCCTTCAGTTATTGCTGCAGACAGAATTTGCAGTTTTTTCGGATGCCTGTAGCAAAAAAGCTAAGAGAGGTATACAGATGTAAACTATTTCTGATGGTTATGAAATGAAAATAATTAAAGGAATTTGAATCATCTTAAACTTGTTATGTAGTCCTAGTGAATACCTTTGCATAACACTGAGGTTAGCTTTCTACTGGTGCTGCACAGAATACAATCTCAAGCTACCTGAGGTTAGTAAGCAATCCGAGAAACATGTTTAGCAATCTGGACAATAATGCAACAAAAAAGGTTTCCTGAAAGATCCATGTAATGCTGATGAATGGTTGCAAATTGCTCATAAATAATGATAAAAAATGGAATTTCCCACACTGCATTGGCTCAATCGATGCATCGGCTCAACCTGCAAGTTCTGACTATTATAATTTGTAGTCAATGTGCATGCACAAATGACATCATTGGCAGAAAATTCTGCCCACACTGAAAAATATGCAATATGGAAACAAGCTTTATTGCTTTATATACACTACAGACCAAAGGAAACTTTAGATGTTCACATAAGTTTTCACAAAGAGACAGTGTCTTTCGAAGTTATCAGTCTTTTGTTTATTAACATAAGTTTTTGTGTTCAGTTCCATCTGTCTAAACAAATATACGAGTAGAAAATGTTTACGTTTTTACTGAAAAGCAGCCCAAAGTGACCGTCCTGTGGCAGTCAAGAGAATAGAAGTTGTTACTTTTGACAGCTGAACTGGGCAGTAGTTTCTTTCGGGCTGACCGTGGTTTGTCCCCACATCACTCCTGTCACAGGTCACTCCTGTTTCACAACCATTAATTGCAATAAATGTTACATCAGACAATTAGCAGGTAATTAATAAAATCAATTATATATAAATCATAAACTCTTCTCAAAGGAACCAATATTACATGCACAGAAAAATTGAGAAAAAAAACCCAGTTTGAAAGAAGTCATCAGCTGATCCCAAAACAATAACAACAAACATTTTGTTTACAATTCAATAAATAAACACCAAGAAAAACAATTCAATTCCAATTATATAATCAAAGGCAACCATAAGTCATAATGAAAGATTGCATGAAATTTATTACATTCTGTAGCCTAAATTCTAATAGCTTTATTTTTTATAAAAAAAAATATCCCATCTAGTCAACAGAGCATAAAATCTTGCTTATAGATTTCTTCTAATTACTCGAAAAAAATTTGCAATAAAAAAGATTTAATTTGCTTGAAAAAGTTAATTGAATTAATAGGTAATACACCTAATAATGCTAATGGAATGAGAAGCTGATGAAAATATTGAAGCAAGAAGCATATTTACCATTCTTTCTTGTTGTGTTAATGTTAAAGTTCAGTTTCCTCCTAAAAAAAATTGAAAGAGTGAATAATTATTGACTGCTGAAATATAAAATTAAATCATTATAATAAAACCTAAGAAAACCATGGTCTTGGTGGCTTTTCCCAAAAGAACAGAAAAGATTGCATTATACAATGAATTTCACCATGTTAAAACATTACACACGCTCCATTAAATCTAATTAGCTTCTAGTTCTAGATTACTTAAGAACTGAATTGGGATTTACTGAATGTGTTTTCCTCTGATTTATGAAATTCAATTTTAGATCACAGTTGAAAGAAGTATGTAGTGTGAGAAAAAATGTCTCTTATATAAGATCAATCTAAAAAATCTTAAGAAGTCTTTATGAAAAATTGAGTGGTCAACTAAAATAAAAATAAAATGGATTGTTATGGAAAATGGGCTAACCTGGCATGCATGTAGAATCATGTCTCATATGATTTTTGAGTTTTGGATTGAGGATTGGATTTGGAAGTTTCTGTTATAATATACTGTAACATACATGATTCTACAGAGGCTTCCTGAAAAATGTTTAATATTTGAAAATAATCCAATAATCAAAACTACTTGTGAAATCCAATTAGGACAATATAATTATACTATAGTATGCTCTCAATAACTTATGTATCTATAACAACTCTTTTCCCTCTGTGTTATGTATTTCGTGATGCATTATAAACTAGCTATGCAGCTGCAATATTTTATAAAATTTTGCAATAGGGCAAATTGCCCACTAGGTAATAGGATATTGTAGGGCAAATTGCCCACTAGGTAATAGGATATTGTGGAGAAGTGATTGGTATACATACCCACCCACAACATATTAAATGAAAAACAAAAAGTGGTTATATAAAAATAGAGCCCTCCTGCTGATGATGAGCCTGTCTGTGGGAAAATCTCTTTCAGCTTTTTCGCATTCATTTCATGTTCGGTTAATAAGTAATAACTGGTAATGTCAAATGGAGACTCCCCTTTTTATCATTAATTTGAGAAAATTGATTAATTATCTATTATGAACTTTTAATAACTTCTCACAGCAGCTAAAATGATGCAAACACACACCATATACATAACAACAACATTTGAATGAATGAAACATGAAAAGCTAAACGGTTAGATAATGCATTCTGGTTGTAAATGTTATAAAAATCATCAGTTTGAAACAAAATTTGTCTCAAAACATTTCAAATTGGTTTGGCTACAATTACTCAAATCATAAAACAATTTTTTGATCTTTAAAATGTCTGCCTCGATTGTTCAAATCAACTTAACAAGAATTTTTTTATTATTTTTTTTACGAGACAATGTTCCAAAAAAGGAGATCGGGTCGTTAAATCACACACAAAGCTTTCTTTCACGCATTTCCTATCCATATTCAGGAAAATATCTTGTTCCAAACCACAGAAGTTTTGAGATATTGTAAATGACGCTCTGAAAAGATGTTTCATTACGGTGCAATTAATGAGCAACTTATGAGATCATAAGCTTCCGTGGCGCAATTGGTTAGCGCGTTCGGCTGTTAACCGAAAGGTTGGTGGTTCAAGCCCACCCGGGAGCGGCTAACTTTTTAAGGGGTGTGTTCAGGAGGTAAAGCTTTTTTTATAACTGCAACAATTTTCGTTCGCATGTTCTTTTTCGGCCCAAATTAATGATTATCTACACCTATACCACACCAACAAAAAAATCCACTGAATATAATTTCACGGGAAAATTCAAACCACTGCAAAAACAAAAATAGAAGCAGAAAACACCACAAAAAGAAAACTTCACAGCCAACACGCGTTCCCCGAATTCATGTTTATATGTCGTACAGTGACACAATTGCCATATACGGACCTTGCTTTGATGATGTGTTACAATGTTTCCCAATCAAAAATTTCTTTAAGTTATATAAGTTATTTATAAGTTATTTATATTATAGTTATATAATTATTTTGTTCATTTATTAGCAAATAATCGCAGTGGGAAAATTTTCTTTAAATTTTCAACACTGAAACGACCACAAGGTCAGGACCAATGGACTAGTGATTCAGGATGCGCGACATCATATAAACATGAATTCGACATATTACAAAATTTCACACGGTAAAAAATGTAGGCTTCCCGCATTTTCTTTAAATAAATAAAGGCCCTGAACACGCTCATTGATTTTTTATTTGAAAAAAAAAAAACACAAGTGATACAAGTGCTATACGAGAAATATGGGAGACAATCCCCATTTAGTAGTATTATTCTAAGAGGAGGAGAGGCCACTGCTGAATACACGAATGTTAATTTTAACTGTTAGTTAATCTGTACCTATCGGTCCTTTTTACGCCGACCCTAAATAAAACTGGGCTAATTTCAGCCACACGGCGTTCTAAGGGCCGGCGTCAAAGGGGCCAAAAATTTGGAACTTTTCACAAATTGCCGCGTTAATTATCTAACACTCATTTTTACTAGGGCGCAGTATATTTTAGGTATTATATTTAGGTATTTCATGTTTCATAACGGGCGCACGTAATAACACTTCACCATTCATATTAGAAAAAATAGAAACTGATCAACAATCCAATAATAAAAATAATAATAATAATAATAATAATAATAATAATAATAATAATAATAATAATAATAATAATAATAATAATAATAATAATAATAATAATAATAATAATAATAATAATAATAATAATAATAATAATAATAATAATAATGATAATAATAAAATAATGAAGGAGAAATTTGATTTCAAACAGCAAAGAAAAGAAAAAAAGAAAAAAGAGGAAGCTATATTAAGAAGATGACATAAAAGTACTGTTGTTGTTGTTGTTGTTGTTATGACAACATGTTACTGTTGGATGAAGAACATAATCTAAAAAGCAACGAGACAGTTGTTTGTATAATAGTATGATATATTTTCTTAAGAAAAATAAAACAAATGACGCAGGCAGAGTGCGTAAAGATATTTATTGTTCATTTTTCCTATCTTTGCTCTTTGAGTGGCGTAAAACTCGGCCCTATATGTGGCATTAGATCAAATTTTGGGACCAGCGGAATAAAGGCCGGCGCAATAAGGGCCGATAAGGTGTATAAACTATTATAGAACAAATATATGTAACTATATAAAACAATCAAAGGAGAAGCAACAAAACTTATTGTCAGTAATAATAATGACTCAGCAGAATAGATAAGATTATAAACTTAAATTTATTATTTTAACGAAGTCAAGTCCTTGCCACAAAGAGACTGCAAGCAATTCCAATTAAGAAGACAGTGATAGCGGAATTGAGAGTAACCCATACCCAGTGGGCAAAATCTTCAAAAAATCTCTTTGGAGGAATGTTTTCTATAGGAATGGCAAGCAATATCGCCTGCTGTTTCAATAAAAAAAGCACTCCTCCACAGAGACTTTTGAAGATTTTGCCCACTGGGTATGTTGAAGTCCTGAGTGATGGTCTTGTCAGGAGCTTAATTTTTTTACCTCTTGTGAAATGAGTAGAGGAAACAGTACGTAGATTGATGAGTGGAGGAAACAGTACGTTAGATTGAGAATATCTGGAATACTAGTCGGAGAATTGTGATAGACATTTCTCGAATTTCTGTGGAAAGCAGGAAAAATAAGAGACCATTACTAAGTACTTAATTAAAACAATAAAATGCATAGATACAAAGGCGGAGCGGATGTGGTCATAATACGGTGTTTAAACAGAAATTTTGAAAAGGTCTATTGAATAAATGGAAGGCTAAAATGAGAGTTTGGATTGTAAAAATATCATAGAAAGGGTTTTTAAAAGAGGTTTAGTTTGGGCAAGAAAATGGGAGTAAAGAATAGGATTCTCAAAGCATTTTTTTCGTTTTGGCCCCGTACAAGAGCAGCATATTTCATGTGTGAATGAAGGAGAGCATAGAAAAGGGAAATTAAACATTGGATTGGCTGGTGGTGTCTGAGTTTTCCAATGATAACGTTAGCTTTATTTAGTTTTGCACATGTTGGGGACTCATCAATGGCGACTCCCAGATATTTTACCTGAGTTGTAAATTGGAAAGAATCGTTGTGGTAGAGAGTTTTGTTGGGATTTCGAAATAAAATTAGTTCGGTTTTTATTGCATATTCAGTGCAAGTTTTTGTATGCAACCAATTCAACATATTTTTAAGGACAGCATTGATCTGATTTTCTAGGATTTGGGAATTTATCTTGGCAAAGAGACTAGAGTTACTAAGTGAGATTGCATTGGGAAAGTCATTAATGTTACATTGAAAACATGGAGCATTGAACGTGAAGAAGAAGAGTGGGCAATAGGGATAAACAAATTGATGTCTGCTAATTAATTAATTAATCAGGAACGAAACCAATGATTAGCAATTCCTCTTATACCATAGAACTTAAGTTGGCCTAAAGGAATTTCATGGTCAATGCAGTGTCAAAGGCCTTCTGTAGGTCAATAAATATTCCACATGACAATCCCCCGCTGCCAAGGGCTAATCTAATCTGTAGTGGAATTACAAGTAGTGGAATGCTTTGCTCTAAAACCATACTGATGTTTAAAGAACCAAAATATTTGAGAGTGTACAAGATTTTCAAAGATTTTTTGAAAGTAAAAGAAATGGCCCGATAGTTGTTTGTGCATCACATGGAGATCCTTGAGTTTTTAAAAACTGGAATAACTTTCGCAATATATAATTAGAGTTTATCATGTCATAGACCGGTTGTTTTTGTTTGCGACGTTTCGACAGTTACTACTGTCATCATCGGGCGTTTGTAAATGAATGATGTAAAGTTTATATATGTTTTCAGTAGGATCGAAATTAGGATCGAAATTATTTCGGACCTGGAAGGAAGCAATGTCAATATTTCGGACCTGGAAGGAAGCAATGTCAATAATTTGTTTTGCGTAGAGCTGGAAACCATATCGCAGGAACATTATACGATGTACTATTAATACTGGAATTGTTTTTGACACTGTATATAGTCTCTTTGACTTTTCGAGCAGTCCATCCTTTTTCCTTGTCAAGGATCTTTCTATTCTCCCAATCAAACTTGTGGTCATTAGTCCAACAGTGGTCAGCAATTTCGTTTTTGGTTACATCGCCATTCCGTACGGCTCGCATATGTTCTTTGATGCGTTGCTCAAATGTTCTTTTTGTTTCTCCTATATAAACTGATTCACAATCACTACATGGAATTTGGTATATCACGTTATTTGTGTCGTTCATTGAGATCTTGTCTTTCGGATGAGATAATATGTTACGAAGAGTTTCCGTTGATCGAAATCTGCATTTGATGTTGTGTGTACGGAATATTCTTTGTAAAGCATTACTGATACCAGATACATACGGAATACTAATAGTGGTCACCGGTTCTTGTTCTGTTGATTCTTCGGTGTTTGAAGTTCGAGTATTGTTTATTCTATTTTCAACTCTTCTAACAATCGTCCTGTCATATCCATTTGCTTGGAGAACCGATTTGATATGTTTCATTTCTTCAACACGATCATCGTCATTATTAACAATATCTTTCGCCCGATTTATTAACGATGCAACAACACTTTCTTTGCAACTTTGTTGATGGTTTGAGTTACAGTTTAGATATTGGTCTGTATGTGTTGGTTTACGATAAACGTTCACTGAAATGCTTCCGTCTTGATTTCTTTTTACAAGAGTATCCAAGAATGGGATGCAATTATTCGATTCCTGCTCGATTGTAAATTTTATTTTCGGGTGCAATCCATTTAGATGTTGATGAAAATTATTCAATGAATCTCGTGTCACTATAGCGTAAACATCGTCAACAAAACGTTTCCATACTTTTGGGGGTTTGTCAGCGGTTGTTGTGGCTGTGGACTCAAACGCTTGCATGAAGATTTCAGCAACTACAGAAGATGCCGGACCTCCCATTGCAACTCCATCTGTTTGAATGTAATAAGTTTCATCGAATAGAAACCACGTTTTTGTTAATACAAGCGTTATCAATTCCAAAAATTCTGTTGGTGGAATTTTCGTTTTGGATGAAAAGTTTGAGTCATTAGAGATTAAATCTCTAATTATATTGATCGTGTCATTTATCGGTACATTTGTGTAAAGTGATGTAACATCGAATGATACCATTTCTTCATCAACATTGACAGTTTTTGTTCTAACAATGTCGGAAAACTCTTTTGAATTCTTGCATCGGTTAGTTTGTGTATATGATGATAATATCTTTGCTACGTATTTTGATAAGTCGTACAACGGTGTACCGGTGCATGAGACTATTGGTCGTATAGGTATTCCAGTTTTGTGTATCTTCGGCAGACCATAGAATCGAGGTGGCGGAGAATCGCTTGGTTTTAATCTGAAATATGTTTGTTGATCGATAAAACCATTGTTATGTAGTTTCTGAAGTTTTTGTCGTACTTCTTTTTTGATTGTTTCAGTTGGGTTCTTCTTGAGCGTTTTGTATGGACCATTGTTTATATGATCGTAACATTTCTGGATATAGTTGGGTTTGTCTAATACCACGGTTGTTCGTCCTTTGTCAGCGGGTAGAATCATGATACTGGTATCTTTCTGAAGATTACGAAGAGCTTTTTTGTCTTTTCGGCTGATGTTTTCGATTGTTGTAGAGTTAGACTGACTTTAGCTCGTATATTGTCAGCTTCCTCTTTTGGTAGGTTTTTGATACCACTCTCTACATTTGCAACAATTTCTTTTGTTGGAATTTCAGTTGGTGTTATACTAAAATTCATTCCCTTCGACAAAATATTGGTTTCATCAGATGACAATTGTTTTGATGACAAGTTCATTATCCATCTTGATTTATCTACTTTCTGTTCGGTATCTTCCTTCTGTGGGTGTAGGTTTGCGAATTTTCTAACCTGTCTTTCTAACTTTCGCAACTTTGAATGACTAAACTAACTCTCCTCCAAAGACTTTCCAATTATTACTAAATCTAACGTGGTTGATTTGACCATCATGTCTTCATCGATGAAAGGTACCCGCCGGGCTTTGAACGAGTCCACTTGAGAAATTGATAATATTTGAAAACTGATATTTTCCGACAGATCATTATTCTTTAAGTAGCGGACCGAAAGGAAACATCAAAATTTGTAAAGGAGTATATAGCATAAAAGAAAAACGTGTAAATAATCCCATGATAATCCCATGATGATCAGACTGAAAACAAAAATGTATGACATACTCTGAAGCTCTTCTCTATACTGATCTAGTAATTTGTTCTTTGGTCTTATGAGTAAGTAGAGAACACTTCTATATACCTCTCTGCTCACGAAGAGGTAAAACAGGTTCCTCGCCTTGCGAACAGTAAAGGTTTTATATAAAGAGATTAGTGGTCATTAGCTGCTTGATATGGAAACAAACCTTCACGTACAAAAAATTTCAATTTGATGGTACGACCTATGATGTTTTAATGGTAATGAAAAACGCTCTTACCTTGCTCCGATTATGAGGTGAGAAGATGAGCACTTGAAAAGTTTGATTAGAACAGGGATATCGTATCCCTGATTAGAAAGAGGCTTTTATAGGAAAAGGTTCGATGATACACATTCCCGAATTTCTGTGTAAACACCGTGTTATGACCTAGCCAGTACACCCAGCCTCGTTTTTATAAATTTATTGTTTTAATCATGTTACTAACTTTATTTACATCATAGACAATTTTGATATCTAATGATAGATCTTAGTTAACACCTATAGATCCCCGGCTCGCATGATTATACATGAAAACGATGACATTTTGTCTGCTGAAGATTCTACCCGGGGTGATAACCTTGCTATAGCGTTTCATGCTCTGGAAACTGCCCAATTGATCACCCAGTTACAGAATACAGTGCCAGATGTTAGTCTAGTATCTCTTGCGGATTATGTCACTGGGGCAGGAATTCTTGAAAATCTCCGAAAATTGTGGGACACAATCATTAGTGTGAGTTTGAAACTGGGATATTACGTCAGCCAAAAGAAAAGCTGGCTAATACTCAAGGATCTTACACGCCTTAAAGAAGCCCAAGCACTATTCAGTGGAACAGATATATAATTTACAGTAGACGATCAACGACATCTAGGAACGCTATGGAGGACTAGGCATCCGTAAACTGTCAGAAAATGCTGAATTACAATATGAAAATTCTAAATCCATATTACTCTGCCCCTAGTGACCATCATGATTTTACAGGAGAACAGTCTACCAGACGAAAATGAAGTGAAAGTCATAACATCGACGAAAATGAAAGAGAGGGAGCGAAGGCTTACAGAGAAAGTCCAAACCATCGAGAACAAACAATCTCCCAACACGAAAAAAGTGATAGCTGATGCCAAATTACCAAGAGCTTCGTCATGGTTAACTGCTTTACCCTTAGCAGAGTATGGATATTTATGGATATTTATGAGTATGAGTATTTCGATTCGACCTAAACAAAAGTGAGTTCAGAGACGCTATTAATCTCCGCTATGGAAAAAGTTTGACCTGCCTTCCATTGATGTTACGCATGCATTAAATTGCAAAAAAGGGGGCTTCGTGACTATAAGACACAACAAGCTAGCCTGCTTTCTGAAATTGTGAACGACATAGAAACTGAGCCTAGTCTACAACCTGTTGAAGGCGAGATGATAGATGGACTTGATGGCGACAATGCTCGACCAGATGTTGGAGCATCAGGTGTTTGGAGAGCCGGTCAGCCGCTTTTTTGGATGTGAGGATCACCAACACTAATGCGGCATCCCAGTGTCATCTTCCAACGGAAAGAGTGTTACTGAAACATGAAAAGGAAAAGAAAATACAGTATAACAGGCGTTTTATGGACATTGAACACGGCACCTTTGCCCCATTGGTTTATTCTGTAAGCGGGGCTATGTGCAAGGAATGTTCAATGTTCCATAAGCACATTGCTGAGAAGATTGCCTGCAAAACCGAGGCGCGATACGAAAAGATACTTTCCGCCATTAGATGCAAAGTCGGTTTTGATGTGTGTCAGGGGCAGCCGTAGTTTCAAGTTGTGAAACCTTGATGCTTTTGAATTATTAACAGATTTTGCAGGCATTAAGGGGTGAAAGAGATTTTTGTTTTTTACAACACTTAATTCTCGAATTTGTCGAATTTGTTCAAATGTTTTCTTTACAGTTTTCCACGTTATAGGCTTGTTTCTAACCTTCCTCCAATTGTTAATAATAATGAATATTGTAAATTATATAGTTTCTCTCCTATTGTGAATAAATTTCATTATACTTTAAAAAAAAGATCTTGTAAATTTGATGATATTATTTCATTACTGAAATAGTATGTAAAATAAATATATAATCAAAGAAACAATTTTGATATCTAAAATGAGGCCATATGTGTACTAACTAAACAAAAAACACGGCCATCTAAAGGAACGAACCTGAGTGAAATCATAATTTATTTTAGAGACCAGATTCATGCATGATTGATACCCCCTGCCGCTATGTGCCTCAATAACCAGCAGTCACCGTATGAATCCTCTTCTAATCCCCCAAAAGCTGCCGTTGCCAAACATACTCTGTAAAAAATTTTGACGGGGGAGTCCTATAAGAGGAAATAGTTGCTTCATTTTATTATTTGGCCATTCTTAAGTCTGTGGTCACACTCCGTGGATTTTGTTCTTTTCGGGGTTCATCGTGTTCACACACACGTCACATTACACTTCAGACGTATAATATCGATTTCGTGAGCGTGTCACATGAATTAGAGGGAGCCGAGAGAAAGAAGAGAAGACAGAAGATTGAAAGTTGATTTAGAAATTAGAAAGACATGATCCTAACAACAACAACTCATATTAATCTTGTTGTCTTGTCATTGTACTGGGATTATTAATAACAATTTTATCTATGCCGATGAAATCCATGGTTTCTATTCTCCAATTCGATATATATGATATGAAGAGTGTAAGAGATCTCTACACCACTCTTCATATCATATATATCGACCCTTTCTCGAGAAAGAGTTGAGAAACTTCCAAGTGTATTAAAGCTGCTTAGCACGATGCGATCATTAAACGTTTTGTTTAAAAGTCAATATGTGAACACTGAAATAAATTCATTTGGCATAGCTAAAGATGTAAATTTTAATATTTAAAAAAGGCTTTATAAATATGAAGGTTTGTGTAAGAAAGCAAGAGCTACTTGCTAAGTTGGCAAGCCAAATATTCAAAGCCTGGAAAAACTATGAGGTTGTATTTTCACTGAGTAATAAATCATTTATGCTTTTACTCACCACTATTAAAGTTAAAGAATAACGCAATGAAGTAGTACTATGTGATAGAGCTGGAAAAGCTGATCAAAAAACTGTTACTGAGATATCTCACTGTGCAAAGATTTTACTATTCAATATTTATAACGATGATGAAAATACTCTGTTATTGTTTTGAATGTGTTTTCAAATAATTATTATTTTCAAAAAAAGTTGAAAACATTTATGAACAGTGTTGTTTACAATTTCATTTTCGCAATACAATTTGAAAGTCTACACAAGACAAGAAAAAGTTTTGTGACTCAATAAAAATTCTCAAAAACAGCACAAAATTACACCAGGGTCTGGAATAATCGAAGCAATAGGACCGTCTGTTTGCCGCATATTTTGGGACATAGAAGTGGATTAAAATTGGCGCAAAAACGCTCTCTAAAAAACTGCCATGGTATATAGAAATTTCTATGACGTAAATATTTGATCTTGCACCTGTGATGTTTTTGATGTGTCAGCTAGTATATTTTTTATATATTTTATATTTTTTATATTGTAGTTTATAACTAAAAATGATCTAAAAATCAATCTTGTTTTATCACCAATCTCAATTGATGATTCAGTATGTCGCGGCATCGAAATATAAGAAAAATCAGCTTGGATGATGGTAAATGTAACTTTCAGAATCACGTTTTAAACAAGCATTTTTTCCTTCCCCTGTTTCTTCTCAAACATTTTTTTTAATAATTTTTCACTGTCTTTTAGAGTTATCAGATGATGTTTACGGAAGATCTCTTGAAGAGATGGATAACTACTGCATATCTCCCTCTACTGGTATGTATCACAAAAGAGAGACTACACTATGTCAAATTACAGGCGGTTTTGCTTTTTTTACATTTTACAATAATACAGTCAGGCATGTGTTAGTGTAAGACGACCACCTCCTGGACTAAAATTTTCTCGCTGCCCAAAAAAACCTGTGTATAGCGGTAATTGTCATCAAATTAAAAGAAATGGAATGGAATATAATGAAATCTTTAATGATCTTCTGCTACATGGCATTTCTGAATTAATTTCTAAATTCAAGTGGACCCTGATGACAAAACATCAAGTTTATACTTGTCTGATGTCAAAATGTTAAGTGAAGCCAGCTATGCGTTATTTTATAATTTTTGAAGATAAGTTCCTCTTTTTTATTATTTTATTATTTGACTTTATAGATTTAGTACTAATATACTTCATTTTCATTTGTTTGTAGCCATTAAGGACAGTTTATAGGGGTGATCGTTGTAGCAGTTTGAATTTATTTTGAAAACTATGAAAGTCTGGTCACTTTTGCAAAGTGTAAATCGTTTCAAATTAACGCCTAGCACCAATTCTGAATTTAATGCAAACTAAAAGTATAATGTAAAACAACTTTTAGAAGCGGAATTCATGTTTCGACGTGATAATAAAGGACATACATTGTCGTCATTCATTAACCACGATGAGAAAATTGAAGAGGAAGATTATAATGAAGATTTCACGGATAGTTTTGAACCAGAACCTGAATACAAACGACCGCAACTTGATCCTAAATCACAAGGTAGGGAAGGATATTACTGTCATTGTTATAGATCATTGAAAGATAATAATAGAAAAACAACCTTAATCAAATTTGCATGGTTGCTGAAATTGTTTAATGTGGCTTAAAAGACTTGAGATCAGAAAATAGTATATATGTTTATCAGTGTTTTCTCAGCGAAAAGTATGGTACAACCTGATAAGAAACTTAATTTAACAATATTTTAACAGTCTATTATTTATAACATGCATTTTCATGTTCAATGATGTTTCATATAACAGACATTGATTTCATATAACGGATAAAATAGTACACAATTCAATAATGTTTTGTTGTTTCATATAAAAATTCATTCTTTCTCACAAATTTTTTGGGCTGTATTTAAAAATCTTTGATTCTTCCACTTAATACATTGCGTTGACCATCTTTTCTAGCTAAACTACAGTCTTGTATTGAGAAACTAGAAGATATTCTTGGAGACACGTATGATGAAAAAACTTACATCGACACACTGATACGTTATAATTATAATGTTGAGCAATCATTGGATCAACTTTTGAATAAAGGTTTGTTTTGTTTTTAACTCACTTACTTTTGTTTTTTTCTTGTGTGTGTGTTTTTATTTTGACTTTCATTCTTTTACCCTTGTCAACACTGACTTTTAACCTGCTTGTGACTGCTTCCTTCTCAGCACAAACGACAAATATTTCAACGATAATCAATGTTGATAATAGCAATTGCAGACATTCCAAAAAATTTAAACACTTCTCTGTTCTTTAGTTCACTTGTCAAGTAAAGTTCCAAATGATTTGAATTCTATACATCATAGCACTTTTAACTTAATTTTAAACTTCAGGGTTAGTTAAAAAAGTGGAGAAGTCCAAGGTCATGCAATTTCTTTTCAGTATTAACTGCTGATTAAGTTACTTGCACGTTTTCCTTTTCTACTTTAAATGACTAAATTTCTTCCACAAATTTTCACTGAGCTACGCCTCTGTATTAAATTGTCAGTCATAAGAATCCATCCTACCAAAGTAAGCATGATGTACCAGCAGTGAAATTCAACAAAACTCTGCTAATTTTTTCACTGTGCATCATTATATAATGTCATTATTATTATAAACCCATTGGTTACTTTGATCTCTACTAGTTAACTATCCTTCATGAAAACATGAAAATCTCTAAAGTAATACAAAAATCTTTACTTTATTGCAGAAAAAAACTGTAAAACTGTTGTTTTTTTAGGAACCTCGTGGCAGCCATTTAAAACGCCAACAAAAAGTGGTGAGTTTCTCAAATCAGTTAAATGACCTTTTAATAGACATAGCAACCTTGAGAATTTTCGTTCCTTTAATTTAGTTTCACATCTTATTTTTTGCCTTTTTTTGTTTTATATTTACTTCAACTACATCATCATGGCTTACTATAAGGTAAGATTACATCGTTTATAAGTTTCCAGTTATTTTTATTTGTTATTTATATTGTTATTAATATTTAGAGCTATAATTGGACTAGTTATATGACACTAATAATCAATCAGAGTCACTTATTTTGAAGTATGGATATCAATTATGAAGCTATATATGACTTGAAATAAATTTAAGTTTTTTTCATGGTGATTTATCAATTTCACATCATTTACAAGAGGTCATCTAAATCGGCCAAATCCACTGAATCCACTACCTTCAATTCTTTATTATTGCATTATAATTCTCTAAAACTCCAACGAGGTCAGTTGCATAAAATTTGACAACACAAAATCAAGAAAATTAAAAAAATAAATGCACAACTAAACCTTTTCAATTATGGAAAAACACTTGAACAACTGAAATTTTTTTTAAAAAACAAACAACAAAATGGAAACCAATAGTCAGCTTACTGTAAACAGTCCATCTGAGTGAGAATCGTTTGAGCTACCATATCGAAATACTCGCCATCACTGCTGATATCGATATTGAATTCAGTTCTTAAAGTTTTAGACAACGGGCCAGTTTCGTTCATTTCTCCTTGGTTTGCCATTTTCATTATTCTCCTCTTGCTTAAACAATTGGAAACACCTGCTTCCATATTTCTTCTTTCTCCTCCTTACTCCATATGTCCTTGCTTCCCGCTGTAACAAGGCAGTCCTCCATTGTCTCATGCTTCATGCTTAAACCATGGTCAGACAACAGTGACCCTAGCAAGCTGAATCCTCTCTCTACAGTGCTGTTGGATAAGGAAAGACACATGAAGAGCTCAACAAGAATAGGATGTTTGGGTAATCTCTTCATTTGTGTAAGAAGAGTTAAACCTAAATATTATTCGATGGAAAATTTGAATAATATGTCTTGATACATGTCTGGACTGATTTCCACTCTTTAAACACCTATTCTTGATTGGAACAAGCAGATTCTAATGGAACTTTTAATTCTTTCACAAGTTATTCAATTGGTTCATGACAATTTTGCAATCTATCTTTTTTGCAGAAATGCGGGTCAATCCACTTGGTTGATTTCAAGAGTTCATTTTCAATGATGGATGAAACCTATCCTTAATAAACGGAATCACTACAACGATACTATCGGTCCAGAATATATGTAGCCATTTAGTAATTTCTTTCAAATTTCTTTGCTGTTTCTTTGCTTTTAGTTTGTTGATAAAGTCTAAGGCCTTTGCTGTTGCATTCTCCACACCTGTAAGCTCATCGATTTCAACAAATTCTCTGTTTTGTAATTGTTTTCTTTCATTACCAGCCTTAGTGTATTTTGATATGACGGTTTCCATTCCATTGTCTTTTTTCACGGAAAACATATGTAAGAAACTAGTCACAGCACTTTCCTTGTCTTCTGCAGACATTTCTTAGATATTTAGGAATATCTCTTCAACTGCAGGCATCAAAAAGTTCTTTTTGAAAAGTAGATGGCTGTTTGACACAGAAATTTGTAGGAGTGTAGTTTCTTCAAAAACCCTTGAAAGTGTAAAACACTCCAAAAATTCTGGGACAGTAATTTTTTGTAGCCATCTCAAGCGGAAGATTTGATCGAAGACTCGATGGTTGCCACAGATCTTTTACGATTTGTTCTCACAACTCACTCCGCCATCTTGTGAACTTCCGCATTTAAATGAGGATCAACCTATAAATCAGTTCTCAGTGGTACAATCGTATCCTTTTTTTTTGTTTGTTGTTACATCTCTTCATATGACGTGCTACCGGTTTTGACGCGTTCAAATGTAGCACGTCATATGAAGAGATGTAACAACAACCCCACTTTCGATGACGTAACGATCTTAGCGTCATCATCGAGATCAATGAGCCATTTAATGATTTTGGAAGCATTATACATCAGGGAGTTGGGACCGTCAATCAACACGAGAGACGAATATAAACAACACGAATTAGTAATTAGGTTGTAGATAGATGTTGATAACGAAGTTAGCTTAACCTTTGTACATAATGTTTTTACTGTTTTTACTGTTTTTACTGTTTTTAAACTGTTTTTTTTTATTTTAATTTTAGAAAGAATCTGATGATGGAACCTAGTGTTTCGAAATATATTATTCAATAAAATTACATTGTTGGTTTATACCTGATATCAAATTGTTTGGTCACAATGTTTTTACCTTATAAGAGAAAAACATTAGCAATGAAGTATCACTTTCATTTAAACAGCCATGTTCTGTTTTTATTCTCCGCCTTTTCTTCTGTTTAAAATCTTTGAGTAACATGCAAACGTTGCATTGCATGTCTGCTTCTTGCAATAGCTGCATTTGCAAGTGTATGTTTTCTTCACATCACGTGTTGTTTTTGAATTGTTTTTGAATTGTTTTTGAATTGGAGATAAAAGCATTTTTAGTACTATTGTCCGGGTACATCTTCGTGAGGTTGCCTCTTATTGCATCATATTCATCTTGTGTGTAATGTTACATTGTTAATAGTCATGTTGGGCACCAATAATGAATCAGAGTTACTCATTTTGATGAATGGTAACAGTGCCTTTGCTTCTTGAGTGACAGATTACCTTCTAGAATCAAGGGAAGAGCATGATGGAAATCTTTTTTGAAACATTTTATTGGAATATTTTCACAACACTTATGATATTGTATCATGAACTTTCCTTTGTTTTCACTTGTATCTTCATCAAAGAATGTGTCCCTGCAGGACCAAATATAGGATGGAGAAAGTGGTACGCTAACTAGATTTCTTTACCCCTGGGAAAGTGCTTTCTTCACTCTCTTTATTGTGTTTGGAAAGGTATCCATTCCTGCTACATGAATAGTCTCACTATCGTCAGTTAATTTGGCAAGAGGTTCTTAACTTATTAATAATTTATTAACGTAACTTTGGCAGTTTTTGATGAGTGTCTTTGAAAGTTCCTATCTACTCGGACAGTTGCAAATGTATGAGCTGCTTTGTGGCTCTTCCCAGTTGTTTTGGGTCTGCCACAATGACCAGTCCATTCGAACGTAATGGACCTCTAGAAGTGAGAGGAAAGCAAAAGAAAAAACGCAAGTCACGATCAACACTCACACAAGCATGATTAATTTAAAAAGGAATCAATTCTTATAAACAAACAATACCCTAAAGATTTCGATCTAATTGAAATCATTGTATTGCAGCTTCACGTGCAGTTTTTTTGGGCTGTGTGCATTCGGTTCTATAAATTAAAAGCAACAACATGGTAACATTAATTGCCATGAGACATAAAAAAACCCCAAGCAGACCTCACTTCGTTCAGGATGCGAGGGGTGCGGCTACTGCCGGCCAAATTAAAACTCTGCCCCTGTTCAAAAAGTCTCTTTGGATTTCTCATACATGTTGACAGTTTAAATATTTTCACCCCAATCTTCATGTCTTAATATTTGAGTTATTAGTTATTAGCTGCTCAATTTGTGAAAATATTTTTTACACAATCTTCATAGTATAGTGCAATGCCTCGGGTGAATGTGTTTACTGCAATCCTCAAAGGATAGAAGGAAGTGTGAAACGAACCTTAATATGCACGTTGAAATATATTTCCTTGCGTTTGTTGAAAAGACTTTTTACTGTATGTTGAGTACTTCTGCATATGTATTTTGTATAAAGTATTTCAAAGACTATAAAAATATTGCATATGCATTTTCATATTTGTGTCATCAACACAAACTAAGATTTTATATTTGGAAAAGTCTCTCCTGTATTTTGATCTTTCTGGTTTTTAGGCATTTACTAATCTTGTAGTTTGTTTGATTTCGGAACAGGTTCTTCTGAAAGTTTAACTTTCCAATGTATTGTTATAAGATCGTATCCACATTTCCTTACTTTCATTTTTGATACATCCATTGGTCATTTTTGATACACAAAGGAGCTGTCATTTTTAGCGTTTCCACAACAAATGATATGCCTTGGAGCTTTATATGAAATCTTTTTTGTTTGTTTTTGTAAGAATCTTTTCTTTTTTTCTTTCAGTGAATATGTTTCCTCTCTTTGTAATTCTGAAACACTTAATAGCTAAAGCTTTATATAAAAAGCTTTATAAACTTGATCAAATCCATCATAAGATTTTAATAAAAAGATAGTTTTAGCAGCAAGTCAATGTATTGCTAACCATTCACTTTGTTGCTGTTCGTACATATTCAATACATTCCTCTTTTCTTCCCTTATACAACATGCCCATGCATCCAGTACATGTCTAATGTTAAAGTTAGATTGTTTACAGTTAAAAACCAATACTGCACCTTTACTTTCATATTAGCCTGGGGTAAGTTGAGCTTGTGCCATTTTTGGCATCAGAGGTTATCATGACTGATATATTACAGCGGAAAATATGACTTCCTAAATGACTTTCATTATTTGCTTTGTCTCAGCTAGCCCAAATAATATAACTGCAATGCAACGATTTTATCATCTTCTTTTCTATTCACTTGTGTTGAGAGAATATTGGTGAACTTTTGGTATTGGTAACTGTGAACTTTTTAAAAGTAATGCCAATAAAGACTGACATAAAAAGGGTCGGCGTTAACTTTGGGTCAGTGTTAAAAGGTAGTTAATTATTATGTGAGCGAAAATTTAATAAATTTTATGAAAATATTATCAACAGCTTTATTGTTAACGCATTTCCATACGAATCTTCCAAAGGTTAAAAAAATATATTATTTATTATTTATAACGTTTATTCTTTTTCAAAATGTAAACGAAAAATACTCTGTATATTATGAAATAGAATATAATATTTATATATACCAGAAATGAGACCAAACAGTTTTTATTGTAAAGGACAATACCTAATTGATGTATTGGTCACCTCGGTTACGATGGTAATCATCAACATGAATCTTATTGGGTAACATGGGATCTGAAGAGTACAATTAATCGTCAATTGTCCAGTACAAATTACATCTAAAAATACCTCACATGCTAGTTTTTTTACAAGTACATGTTTTTGAGTACAATTAACGATTAATCACGAGTAACAAGGATAAATCGTTAACTAATTTTACTAGTTCAGAGGACGAGGAAAATTACACGATTTACCCTTTGTTATAACTAAATTGTTTCTGTTTCTCTGTTTCTTTCTTTAAGAAATGTTTTAACTTTATTGTATTTTGAAGTCACATAATGTTTATGTTTTGATGTTCTGAAGACTGAATGTACAGGATTTTTAGGAATGACTAGAAAAAAATGAATTTCTCAAGTAAAGATGTTGACGTAAGTTTAGCAGATTTGCTGGGCTTGACACCAAAAGAAGATTCAGTTGGTAACAGTGGTATTCCAAGTCTTTCTGAGTTGCTCTCTTCAAGTAAATCTGATAGAAATGCAGAAGAATCGTTGATGAGTAACAATTCTCCAATGAAGACTGATACACATTTTGGAGGATTCTTTGATCAGAATACAACAGTGCCATCCTTATCATCTGGACTTCCTTCACTTTCAGAACTCAGTTTTCATGATAATCAAAAAGGCATATCCCTTTCTGGTCTGTATAATTTATCAGAAAGGAAAGAAACTACTTATGAAACAGCAAACTTAGCAGATGTTTCTTTTACGAAGTCGAGTATTCTTGATAGCAATATTCCTCTATTGTCGATGCTTGCGAATAGTTCAACTCGTACTGCAAATATAGATTCATTAGTGACAGAAGACATTAAAAATCTCAGTTTAGTTGATTTGGCGAATGACCATTTGATGAAAGTAGAAGGGACACATGAGCATGGTAATAAGGTTGTAAAACCGTTGAAGAAACAACAACTCTCAAGAAGAAAGGGTATTGGGAAGGGATCAAACTTTTTGAATGTCGTCGGTGCTAAGTTAAAGACACCGCCCTTTTCTCCCAAAGGTTTTTGTGCTGGTCACAATTTTTCTCTACCTTACTTGATATACATTTCACACAAAGGAACAACACACAAAGACATGAAAGATATTTTTATGTTTACAACGCCATCTCCTGATGATATCGTTAAAAGATATCAACAAAAAGCTTTTCAACGGGACAGCTTGAAAGATTAGATGGCTTTCTTTTCTTGCTTTGTACATATTTATACTCATTGTAAATTTAATGTTTTTATTGTACTAAATTATCTGTATGCTTTTTTAGCCATCTGCCTAAACCACTATTATTGCTTCAAATTTTTCTTTTAAGGCTGTAGGAGTTTTAAGAAATAGTTTCAATGTTTCTTTGTTATTCGATATTTTAAGACTGATATACATGATCATTTTCAGGGTACCTCACACTACACCAACACATGCATAACCATCCAAAGCTTAAGACATGACTAAGAAGCAATTTACTCTATTCAAGTAATTAACGTGAATTTTGTTTGCATGACAAATAGCGTAAACAAAGCAAACCAATTGAATTCTTTGTTTATGCTATGCAATATTTATCATGAAAGTTAATCGAATAGTATATTTTGACTTCTGAATAGTTTTCGCTGTGTCCTAAAAGAGCATATAAATAAATGAAGCATATAAATAGTATAAATATATAAATATACTATCTATACAGCAGGTTTGGATTGGTCTGTGCTTAGTCCACTAGGATAATCAAAGTTAAGATATGTAGTGGGTTTATAGACTTCTATGAATCTTTTATTATTGTTTTTTATCATATATTTCTAGGCCGTTGTACGTAATGTTTTAATACATTGTTTTAAATGTATTTTGGTTTGACATTGTTTTCTAAATAAAAAATATTATAATGAACTTTTTCCGTTTCCTTGCTTCTTTTTTTTCTTCTTTTTTAAATGCCGTCAAATGATAGAAGTTAATTCAGTATTCATTCAGTATTATTTGAAAAATACCGTTATTTGGCTGTATTATTTTTAGAGCATTTTGCCAGCAATAGAAGCCTGGTAATTACGACACCAAAAACAGGAAATACTGCTGACACGTCTTCATTGAGCAAAAGTAAATTGAACAAATCTGACAGAAAAGGAGGTGATGACTCAAAAGGTTCATCTGGGTAAGTGAGATATTTATATTTTCATTTCGTAATGTTTGCATTATTTTTTTGACAACTTTTTTTTATTTTTATTTTTGAAGATCGTCCACTCCTAAGATTTCTTCAAGATGTGGCAGTAAAGAAGACTTATTATCAGACGAAGCGACACCCACCACTGCGACACCCACCACTGTGGCTTCAAAGACTCTGAAATTTTCGAAAAACAAAGATGTAAATAATTTCATTGCAATAAAGCTATGAAATAATAAGAGTTCTCACTGCTTAACATATCTCATATCAATGGGGAAAATTCTGTTGAAACATAATGTTTTGTTTATGTTCCTGTAACAATTTCTGCTGTTATTTTTAGATTACCAACATCCAAAGTGAATTAAAAAAACGTCAGGATGGAAAAGATCTCGTCAACTTAATTGTAATAGGTAGCAATACATCTTCAAAATGTCTCTGTGGAGGAGTTTCTCTAGAGGAATGGCAAGCAATATCGCCTGTTGTTTCGATATAAATACACTTCTCCACAGAGACTTTTGTCCACTGGATTTCAATCTTACTCAGATGGCATTTATGGCAAATGTGTTGCATCCTTTTTTCACTTTTTTACATCTGTGCAGGTCATGTTGATGCAGGCAAGTCAACGTTGATGGGACATCTTTTATACAATCTTGGAAATGTTTCCAAAAAAGTGATGCACAAGTAAGTTTCATATATACAATATTTCACACATATTTCAAAACAAACTCTCAGAATATTCATATTATTTTGTGTATAATTAAATAAAAGAGACGAGTTAAAATTTATTTAGCAGAAGCTTTTTGATTAAAACATCATCAGTGCTAATGTTGTTTTGGATTTTGTGTTTTAATTTTTTAGAAATGAAACTGAATCTAAAAAATTTGGGAAAGGTTCATTTGCGTTTGCATGGGTTCTTGATGAAACTGAAGAAGAAAGAACAAGGTAAATGAAGTATCTGAAATTTTAAATTTAATAGCTAGCACATTTTAAGCGATACTCTCCGATAGGTTTCTGTTATGTTATTTGATTGAGTGCTCTGTTTTTTGAAAAACCAATCGAAATTGCTCAAAAGTATTATTATTTATTTAATTATTTATTTTTTCCCTATTATCTATTTCTATTGACAAACACAAAATCAAACTTATTTAAGACTTATTAATGCTGAATTCTTCTTATTAAATGATCAGTGTATAACCTAAAATGTATAGAGCACTCACAAAGGAATGAATTTATACATTAAGAAACAAGATTTTTGTGTAAACTTTTGTTACATGAAGTCATTATATTTTCAACTCAATTACTTGCGTTTGATAAACATAAGACGTTAGCATAAAGATGGAAACACTTCACGAAAGCTTATTTTCTTATTTCGGGTTGCTTTCCTACTGTAATATTATTTGTTATCTGATACTCTGTCATATTCTCACACCATATTTGCTGCTATTTCATAAAACATATATATTTTTGTGATGGTGACTTTGTAGGGGAATTACAATGGACGTTGCTATGACAATGTTTGAAACTAAAACCAAAATGATTACTTTGATGGATGCACCAGGTCACAGAGACTTCATTCCAAACATGATTCAAGGCACAGCACAGGTAATTAAAAGGGATATTTTCAACCACCATTGTGAAAACGACAGTATTACAGGTTCTTTGTGAATCAGATTAGCATCAGATTTTAAAGCCTGGAGAATAGGATTTTTCCTTGATTATTTCTGCTTGATCATTTAATCAATGTTTCTACTGACATTCATTTTAAACAGGCGGATGTTGCTATACTTGTTGTTGATTCTCGTCCTGGTGAATTCGAGGCTGGATTTGAAGCTGGTGGACAAACAAGAGAACATGCCATCTTAGCTAGATCTCTGGGTGTTGTCCAGTTGATTGTGGCAGTCAACAAAATGGATTCAGTAAGTCCTTTGTTCCTGTAACAATACACAGTTTTTTTATAAACATTAGTTACATCTTGACGAGGTTTAGTTTTTTACCAATTTGAGGCTTAAATAATTTGAACCTTCAACAATTATATAAATAATAACACTCTTTGAATTTGTCAAAAACAAGTAGTCAAGATTCTGTTGGTTATTTCTTAATTTTTAAAGTTCAAGCTGTTTTGTTTCACCTGCATGTTTTCTGTCAATTCATAGATTGATTGGTCAAAAGAACGTTACGATAACATTGTAATTAGACTCAAGACATTTTTGACAAAGCAAGCAGGCTTCAGAGAAACTGATGTACACTATGTACCATGTAGTGGGTTAAGTGGTGAAAACCTCACTGAATCTGTTCAAGAAGAAAAGTTAAAGCTTTGGTATAAAAGTCACAGTTTGGTCGATCTAATAGGTAAAGTATAAATCTTTCAGTGGCATGACCATTAGATTTAATATTTAAAGTCATCAGTACATGTCAAGAAATTTTGTATTTTTCACCTCATAATGATTCATTTTGTTGGAAACAATCATTACATTTCTTCTTACAGATAAGTTTAATCCACCAGAGAGACCTGTGGACAAACCGTTTCGATTTTGTGTTCATGATGTTTATAAAGGTAATGATTCGTTGATGGATGATGGTTGATAGTGTAAATACTAAACTCTGTTTATAACAGATCTAGATGGTATGCTCAAATTTCTGGAGGAGAATACTAAGGCTGACTCGCTTATTTTTTTATTGTCATATTAAAATTATATGCACATTTATCAACCGTAATAAAGACTTATTTTCCAGGTTATTCCAGTTTTTCTGGAGGACAAGAATGATCATTCAGTTTTCGAAAGAATGAATGATTGCAATTAAATATGGAATGAACTATAATAGTACTATAATATGGTATTCGTAGACATTTTTAAACAACATTTTGTTTTGAATGAGTTTTGAATGAGTTTGTTGAAACAATACAATTTTTTGTTGACACATTTTCAGTGACAGATTGGAAAAGAATGAGACGCATAAATTAATTCAATTTTTTTAAATTTTGAGTAGAATATTCTCAAATAAAGAATGAACCAAACATTGTTGCCTTGTAAGCCAACTTAATATATGGAATCTATTCGTCAATTAAATAAGCAAGTCAGCCCCTTTAATGCATAAATAAAAATCATGCAAATAATTTCATTGGTGATACAGATTGAAAACAGATAATTTTATTAATGTGCTCCTCCACAATTTTCGATATACCATGGATCTGACGCTGATACCGCAGTGTATACAAGTATGTCATATGCAAGTATGGCAGGATCCTTGAACTGTTATGATTGGTTTGCAGGTCAAGGTTCGTTTACTGTTGCTGGAAAAGTTGAAACTGGTTATGTTCAAAATGGTGATCGAATTATTGTTATGCCTTCAGCTGAATCTGGTATGATGAAATGTAAGTTCTTTAAATATTTGCTTTTATTCTGACTTCAATGAATAATACCTTAATGCAACCTAAGCATGTCTTAGATTTTATGCTATTTAATTATTTCAGCACTTACAACGCGTGATGTTCCGGTTAAATTTGCTGCTGCTGGTGATTACGTTACTGCTGCCATACACGGTGTCGACATGGCTCATGTAAAGTATGTCAATATAATGTTCAGTAATTAATGCCCAGTATCTGTTTGGAGGGCAAAGTGTGATTTATGATAATTATAATGATTGAGTAATTGAAGGGAAATAGTTTTGGTGGTAGATATTTTAGATGGTTAATCTTGTAAAACAAACGAAATGAGCGGGTGCTGGTGCTGGTGGTTTTCTTTAGGGGGCATCACATTCGTCTTTTTATTTGTTATTAAAGTTTTTATATGAGAATCAAATTGATTTAAATCTCCATAACAACCACTATAAGGTGTCTCTTAGATAGAGGTTGGGACTTTAAAGACGTATATAAAGTAGTTGTTCCTGGTGTTCCTGGTAAGGTATAACAAGGTTTACACTACAGAGATGTATGAACATAATTCATTAAAAGGATACTTTGAGCAGTTTCGAGAATTTCAAATTTTGTAGTTATTAAAATATAATGTTTGCATCATTTGTTTACATAGTGTTGGAAATGTTCTTTGTGATGTGGAGAATCCAATACGAATTTCAACTAGACTTGTTACTCGAATCGTGGTTTTCAATGTGGAAATACCTATTACAAAAGGATTTATGGTTAATAAATTTTTTGTGGATGTTGTCTTTACTTGGAGATTATACATTTTTATATGTTTTATATTCTATTTTATAAATTCTCAATTAAGGTGATATTTCATTCACAAAGCCTGAGTGAGCCAGCAACAGTATCTAAACTCGTTAGTATTTTGAACAAGAACAGTGGAGAAGTTGTGCAGAAAAGGCCAAGGTATATCTTGAAAATAATATCTTAATATTGAGTAAATTTGTTTTAAAATCACCATATTATGTATGGTGTTGATGATTCAGTTATGGTCACACTTACTATCTTATAACCGGTTTTTTACATTGTTTTACCATCAAGTTATTTTTCTTCCGTCTTTAAAGTTCTTTGATTTGTTTTTAAAATACCATTTTTATTTTCAGGTGTTTGACAAAACAAATGAATGCGATCATTGAGATTAAATTTTCAAGACCAATATGTGTGGAATTGTATCGTGATAACAAAGTTCTTGGTCGATTTATGCTTAGATATTCCGGAAAAACAATTGGTGCAGGTGTTGTCACTGAGGTAGGAAAAATATCTTTTAAAATCATTGTCAATCTCTTCATTGTTCAGTCTTATAAAGTCATTTGGAAGAGTGAGATATGACCCTTACCTTTAATGTGAAGTACATTTTCCAAGGTTTACACCGCTAACTTTTCTGGTCTGAAACAGGCAGATGGGTCCAAAATAAAATGAAATCTAAAAAAGATATCCGCTTCATAGAGACTTATAGATATTATGAGAGTTTGACTTTAAAGCCATCCATCCGTACATGTCATTATCTTAAAAATTTTCCTTTTGTGTTAATGAAATCATTGTTTTTGGAATGATTAAAGTGGAAATTCGAAACACAATTACAATATGATTCCTATCAATAATGTTTGTGCATCTAAAAATGTTTCAATATGTAGTAAACAGGATAACTCTTAATATAGTCAAACCTCTGCAGTCCGAACCCTAACAATTCGAATTCATCCTAAAAAGTCCCTTTGCCTATGATCTTTATGTAATTGAACCTGTGTACAGTCCATTGGATATTCGAATTGCAGAGAGTCTTTTTTATGAACAACTATTTATTTTCCTTCTTTTTGGATGTGTGTTCACTGTATTTATATTCAAAACCAGGTAAAATGATGGTGGTTCACTGGGTGCAGTTGTCGAAGGCGACTTATTGATACCTCAGTGTGAATCACAAGCATCCTGGAAAGAATACATCATCAACAAATAACATTCTGGAGATGGAATACAGCATCTACTACTAACATTCTGGAGATGGAGAAAACTTACCTTATTTCACACCAAACATTTTCGGATTTTTTGATAGGCTTACTCAAGCTTTGGAAAGTATTTCCTTGATTCTGGTAGAACAATCTAAGAATCTTAAAATACTAGATTGGAGTTTTAGAACAGTATAATTAAATTTATATTACGCCTTTATTATGACAGTCAATTAAAAAATATATTCTAAAAACCATATTGTTGTCATATGGTGTTCCATGTTTTTTTATTCTGCATAGTACTGTGTGTAAAGGACTGTAGTATATAATATAATGTTGTAGATGAAACTTTCTTTTAGTTTTACTTACATATTTTATTTATTACATTACATAATATATTGCAATCCTTCCTCTTCATGACTATGGAAAGTAATAAAAATAAAAATACTAGTTATCTCATAATTATAAGAAAGAAAGGAGAAGTTTGTCCCTCATAAGATATAAAAAGTTGTTCATTCTGTAACCCTTAATGATTATGAAACAGCTCTGTGGAGGAGTGTTTTTATGGAAACAGCAGGCAATATTGCTTGCCATTCCTATAGAAAACACTCCTCCCATAGACTTTGAAGGTCTGTACTGATCATCATGTCTTAATGTGACATAAAAACATAGTGATGGTTTCATTATGTCGACTAATTAAACTTTGTGATATTTACTTCAATAAAAGCACTCTCGTGAAAGACCATTTCTCGGTTAACTTGGTTTCTTATATTTGTGTTTGCATAAAACGTTTTTTATCCAGATTAATAATAACAAATAGGAAATTGAAGTTGGCGATGAGTTTTCGTAAGCGAAATATCAAACCAAACTTAACTGGGACAAAAAGAGCGAAGACGAGTACTTCTGATGAAGTAGCAACTGTAGGTATGATCTCTGTTCATTTTGTTCAAGATTCAGTCAAAACTCTGTAGTTGAACCTTTATATTTTGATCTTTCACTAATTCCAACCAATTACTTTGGTCCCTTCACATATGATTTCTGTGCCAATAAACCTCCATAATTCAATTCTCTACAAATCGAACCTTGTGACGACATTGAACAAAGACTTTTAAAATTTATACATACGTAAACATCTCGTTATATCTTGGTATCTCGTTCTTTTAAACGTCTTTCAAATGTCATTATGACATCGCATAAGAAGTTTTGGATAATTATCATGATTATATCTCACTCCCCATGTTAATTTTATGTAACAATATGACCAATTTAAAGTAGTTAACGTTTGGCCAATGACCGATTCCATAAAATCATATCCTTTCCCATATGGTTTGTGTTGCCATCATTTTTTCGGCTTACAGTATTAGTGCAGATAAACCTTAAACAGAACGTGTGTATTTCATTAAAAGCTTTAAGTCCAGAACTTTAAGGCCTTTTCTTAGAGGCTTGAAGTTTGAGATTTGAGTATGAGCAAATCGACACTGACCAATCTCACCAATTTGAGCTATATTACGCATGCGTACCAGCCTCTTATTACCATACTGAAATTTCCAACTTATGCGAAAGAATGGTTTAGAAATTTCAGTATGGTGTCACCATGTAAACAGGATGAAGCTAAACATCGTCGACAGGTATGAAATTTTGACCGGTACTGAAATCTCAAATCGGTTTGAGCATGTTAACAGCTTCTTAAAAATGTGCTAATCTTTATCTTTTTAGAAGCAGAAAAACCTACGAAGGCAGAGGATACCTCCCATACTGAGATAAATCTTAAAGAAAGTCTGGTTGCAGATGATCACCTCAGGACCCCACTTCCACCTGAACTTAACAATGAAACTAAACTTACTTCCTCTAAAAAGTTAGCGAGAAGGACTAAAGTAGCTCCAAAGCTTTCAACTAGGAGTACAAGATCAAATGTACCATCAAGTATAAACGATACAAGATCAAATGTGCCATCAAGTATAAACACTCCTCCAATTTCTAAACTCAAGACTGACACAGAAAACATTAAACACGATACTGTTAGTTTAACATCCGAACAAAAGTCTTCATCCACTGATGTTACTAACAACGAATTGAAACAGTCTTCATCAACTGATATTGCTAACAACGAATTGAAACAGTCTTCATCAACTGATATTGCTAACAACGAATTGGAACTTTCTGTTAGTAAGGATGAACTTGTAGAAAATTCACCATCTATTGATCACCCCTCAACTAAGAGGAGTTCTGTTGATAAAGGAGATAGTATGGTTACTGGCTGTAATATATCTAGCGAATTACCTGAGATGGAGAACTTAACTAAAGGAAAAAGGCTTATGAAAAGAAAAAAAATTTCTCCAAAATTGTCCGAAAGAGTTGTGAAACCTAGTGAACAATATGTACAGAATTCAATATGTACAGATGTTAATAGTGATGATACTAGAGAATCCCAAGACCCATCTAGTAATATACAGAAAGATGCTGATCACAATATCAGCAATCATATACAGCAAGAACAATGCACGGAAATCCCTAATGATGTTGTCAAAACAACTGATGAAGTATCCGACAATCCAAAACATCAAAAACCTCCGGAACGGCACGTGCATTTTCATGATGAACACGTGGTTGAGAATAGCTTGCATATTTTAAGTCAAGTGTGTTTAGTAGAAGCGAGCCATCGACAAGAACAACTAACGAGAGATGGCAAGCGAGTAGATGAAACTTCATTGAAACTTGATCATAATGATGATAGAATTTCCCAATCTGACAGTGAAGTCTCGACGTCACTTAACTTGTCAACAAAACGGAAAGCGTTCAAGCCGAATTTAGGTCAACGTCGACGTAAACGTCTGTCGTCATTTTCTGCATACTCGTCGTGTGACGAAGACAACGATGACGTTACTTCAAAGAAAAAACAAGCAACTTCAGTAAGTGTTTCTAAAGTAAATCTCCCGTCATGCATTGAGGTTCCCACTAAATGCGCAACATAAAATCAAGTCAAAAATATTTTGTTCCTGTGTAGCTAATTCTTGCCGGATGAAGGCGTTCCTAATATCCCCACTCCCTTCAAACGCCCTCATTTGTATCAGCGACCCTCTCTAATGCACGCCTTCTATAAATGATGTTTTTTTAATAAACGCCTTGGGTGTACAGTATTTTGGTTATGATTTCCAGAAAAGTCGGTCAGCATTACTTCTTGTCTTTAGGTGAAAGTTTCTGATAAAAGTTCAAACATTGAACAAGATACGAAGACAGGGCCAGTAAGTAGATACTGAACTCATTTCAACATTTTTTACTTTTTTTATCTTATATATTCTATATATTCTATATTCTCGACATTTTTCTTGAGTAACGCTTAATTTTTGAAATAGGAAATCCTTACGTTTTATTTGATGCCTTCCATGAGAACCTCTTGCCTAGGTGGGTGTAACCTCTGTGAAAGTGGGAACTATAAGAGATTTAGTACTATTCTTGATTTGTACTTATCAGTACCAAAGCATAATTATAGAGACATTTATCTCTGATGATTTGTATGAAAAGCCCTATGCGTTCCTACACGCACTCTCTCACCTAGGTTTTGAAACATAGAAATGTTGATGTCGATGTTTTCAGATGTTTCTCTCGAAACGTCCCGGTCAAACATAAAAACAATCTGATGGACTTGTTAATATAGGTCAGCTTACCGGACGTTGTGACGTCTTACTGTTGATATGCAAGCATGTATGGCTTATCTTTTTATAATATAATTCTCTTTCATTTTCAGTCTAAAGGAAAACAAAAGAAGAAAAAAGTTGGAAAGAAACGAAAGAAGGAAAAAGAAAATGATCAAGTCTGTATTTTTATATTTTCTACAGATTGGCCAGTGGGCAAAATCTTCAAAAAGTCTCTGTGGAGGAGTGTTTTTATATTGCAATATCGCTTGCCTTTTATACAGAAAACACTGCTCCTCATAGGCATTTTGAAGATTTTTCCCACTGTGTGGAAAACACTTCAGGAAAGTCCAGAAAATTAATAGAGTAATCCTGAAAAATTCCTTAACTTTGCAAATCTAACCAAACTAAATTCTTCATCTTGTTATATTAATATATCAATATATATTATATAATATATTAGTGGGCAAAATCTTCAAAAAGTCTCTGTGGGGGAGTGTGTTTTTATTGAAACAGCAGGCGATATTGCTTGCCATTTCTAAAGAAAACACTCCTCCACAAAGACATTTTGAAGATTTTGCCCACTGGGATGCCTTTCTCTTTGTTGAAAATTAAGCCTGTTACCGGTTGCGTCTACCGTAATGTAATAATTCCCCGATCCCATAAATCAGCGATCGCGCAATGCATTTCGGTAGTTGTATTCAGTCGCAAACGTAAACAAATAAAAAAATGGCTGACGAACAACATACACGTGCAGAAAACGAAGTAAATAATTCTATAAACAGCAGTTTCTTTAAAAACTCATCCACCCTTGACATAACGGGATGGCCTTTCAACTCATCAGAGCTTCAGTTCGACAACAATAACAATCTTATCGAAGTAAACTCGGCAAGAAACACAGGCAAAAGTGGTGGAATAACGTGTTGCGTTCCACAGTGTTACAGTAACTCAAACAGAAATCCCGAGCTTTCATATTACGTTATACCAAAAGAAAAATCATTAAGGAAACGCTGGTTGGCAAATATTAGTAGAAAGGATTTTAAACCTTCAACCTCCCATCGTGTTTGCTCTCAACATTTTGAAGGGGGAAAGAAGACATACATGAACAACATACCAACTATTGTACCAAGATTACAACAAAATACGCCTATAAAGGAAAGAAGTACCAGGACAAGCCTTGGATTACTTCCAGAGATATTTTCTCCTATTGTTAGAGATACTGAGAATGAGGAGGAAGAGGAACTTACAATAGAACAACAACAAGCATTGGAAATAAAAAATCTTACAGAGAGAATAAGTGAACTAACTAATGAAAAAAATGAAATACAAAGTACATTGAATGAGAAAATAATATCTTTGGAAAACACTTTAAAACAAAATCAATTTACAGTGGATAAATTCAAGCATAATAATGCACACTTCAAATTTTATACAGGCTTCGAGAGCTATGCATTATTCAAAGCAGTATTAGACTATTTACTAAAACCTGATGTGCTTCACCTTAATTATTGGGGTTCGATAACTAAAGACTCAACAATGAAGCGTGGCAGAAACAGAACCCTCACTCCAGAAGATGAATTTTTTATAGTGTTAGTTAGATTAAGAGTTGGTTTGCCAATATTAGACCTTGCTATTCGAATAAACATGTCTGAAAGTAATGTTAGTCGGATACTGATTACATGGTATGATTTTTTGCACATAAAACTGAGAAGCTTACCAATATGGGCAAGTCAAGAAACGGTTATAAATACTATGCCAAAATGTTTCAAAGAACTATATCCTAAAACCAGAGTTATAATAGACTGTACTGAAATATTTACAGAGATGCCTACTTCATATCGCAGTCAGTCAGCAACCTTTTCCAACTATAAACATCACAACACTGCCAAAGCACTAGTTGGAATAGCTCCAAGTGGTTCTGTAACCTTCGTATCAGATGTTTATGCAGGAAGATCAAGTGATAAGCAGATAACAAAACATTGCGGTATCTTAGACCTATTAGAGCCTGGGGACGATTTAATGGCTGACAGAGGATTTGAAGTAGAAGATATATTACCACCTAATACGACTTTGAATATACCTCCATTTCTGGAAAATAAGCCACAACTAACTTTAGAAAAAGAGTTAGACACACGAAGGATAGCATCAGTACGTGTTCATGTTGAACGAGCCATAGAACGAGTAAAAAACTATCGCATATTACAACAGACATTCCAGCTTTCTATGGCTGCAGACCTTAACAAGATATGGATAATATGTTGTTATTTAGTAAATTTTTTACCACCACTTATTGCAGAAGACCATTAAACAATTTAGAGAATAACAATTTAGACTACTTTACTTTGTATATAAACTGATTTCAAAATACCCATAAAAGAAAATTGCAGATAGCAGCCTCGCAATAAAATCAAAATAAAAACTAGTCAAAGTTGGTAACCAAACTGAGTTCCAGTTTGCCTGGTCAAATTTTATACATTCAATATGTAAACTCTTTTGTGTGTAAACAATAA